>VZRV01006502.1:166262-182566 GCA_013398115.1 Falcunculus frontatus
CGGGGAGGTTGTAGTTTTGGGTTGTTGTTTTTTTTAACTCCAACTTTCAGCAGACTTATCAAGAAGTCTTGCACAGAAGCTCCTTTCCAATTGTTTTTTGCTATCCATTATGCTGGCTCATAGACAACACATTCCTATACCCTGAAAGGGAGTCAGTTAGGAATATTACTGCCAGGCATGCTCATCAGAAGGAAATGGTATTGCTTTCAGAATGAGGGAAAAGGGGAGAAGAAGCTGGAGGAGTGTGAGGGATAACAGTGAGTAGGAGAAGGTGACTGCTCCAACCCAGAAAGTCCTGCCAGCATGCTAAAATGCAGCTCACCACATTGTTGCTCCACGGTAAGAAATAGGGAAAACACCAGTGTAAAGGATGCCGCAGGAAAGGGGAAAGTGACAAGAAAAATGCCACTGCCATGCTTCTGAAAGTCTCAATACTTTGAACTTAATTCAGAGATACTATAAGAAAGATTTCCACTGACTCAGTCCTTAATCTGAAGCGTACCACTTGACATTAAGGATTCATGCAATTAGACTTTCCTTTTTCATTTATGCATCTGTCAAAATCACAAGTCTGACTTCGTCATGTATTAAAATGATACTAGACTCTTAACTCCCTGTTTTCCTGTGGTCATTTTGACTTAGGAAAAAAATCTAGTCAGTCTACTCAGTCAGGTCACAGGACATGACCCTAAATTGTGTTGCTGGATGAGAAAGGAAAGAGATAGAGATATGATATCTTCGTAAATGGAACATGGAAATGAAAACCTCCACATCTGTTTCTCCTGTTTTAAGAGAACTTTAAGGTTTTCCCGTAAGATAAGTGACAACTATAAAAAAGAAATAAAACTGGCTGTTTTAGATGATGTTCTTGCTCTGAGCTCATCTGATATTCACTTGCCACCACGTAACTGACTCATTTGCAAAAAGCTGTAAGATGCAGTGGTGAATAAAGTACTGTAAAAATGGAAAATGTTAATCTAATGCTATGCAAAGATCTGCTAGGAGTAGTTCAACAGAAAAATAGGCAATTACTAAACTATGTGAAGATTTTACCTTAGAAAAGGTTAAATGTGATTTTTTCCCCATTATATTAACCGCTCCCAGTGGGCCAGCTCTGGCCTTCCGAGTGTTTTTGACTTCATTTTCTGGAGAACTAAGAGCTTGGGAAACACACCCAAGCAATTTGTTTAATTGACGGTTCAGCCAAACTGCTGTCAACCAAACGCTGAAGATTAAAAGTTTAATCCTTTGGTTAAGTACTTGTGCAGTAATAAATTGTTTAAAGTAGGTGCCTTTTGTGAGTTCTTGAAAAAAGAAATGGTGATGCAGCACAAAGCATGTGTCAGAAATGGAAGGGTAAGAAGACAAGAATGTATAAGTAAACTGATAACCATCTTATTCATGGTCCTGATTCTGAGGAAAGCATGGACATGTCCCTTAATTCCCTTTGACAACAGCTCTCAAGTGGACTCTGAAGACAGTATGTAGGAGAGGGAAGAAGCTTTTGAAGCAGGCTGTCCTCAGAAGAGTTCTAGGCTTGCTCTGAAATGTATGTTTCTCCTGATTTTATTTGTTCTTATGGCAAAGAACAGTACAGGGTGTTGCTCCAGCTGAAGTGTTCAATCAACACTTTGTGATAGTTAATAGAAGGGATACTTTTCCTTGAAGCCATGGTGGCACAAAGTGATGATGCCCTGGTGCAGATGTTAGGATAAAAAGAGTGTCTCTTCCATGAGAACTGTTTAATAGAAGGATTTGGGGTTTAGCTTTGGTTTGTATGTTTGTTGGTGTTTTCTTCCCCAAAAATTTATAAAAATCTATTTCACACTGACATTTGGCACTGGGGTTTTAAGTATCTTTTTTTAAAGACATTTGAGTACCTTTACTTTCAAAAACTTCTTCTTTTTTTTTTTTCAGAGGGTGGGAGTGTTTGGTTTTTATTTGTTGCTCTAAAATCCAAAGCACTAAGCTTCTGAATCTTTTGGAAATATTTTTGTTTGTTTGTTTTCTTTTATTTTTCTTTTTCTTCTTTTTTTTTTTTTTTCTTTTGAGGTGGGGGGGTTGGTTGCTCTAGAGTTCAAAGCATTAAGTAATACTTCTTAAAATTCAGTTATCTTCAGAGTTATCCCATGAAAAGGAAAACTGGATAATCCAGGGATTACTGAACCTGGCAGAGCATGAAAGGAAGATTCGTGCCCTCAGCTACTTCATTCTGCCATGACCTTAGCTGTGTGCAGCAGTAATTTTGATCCTCTGGTGTAACTAAATAAAGTACAGTTACTTTCTCAGGTGCCAGTCCAGCCTCCTGTTATCAAAGAACAGGCCTGGAATGGAAGCAGGCACTGAGGCAATAAAAGGCCTTCATTACTCTTTGGGAATAGACACCTTTGAAAATACCCTATTTAACATTAATCACAAATAAACTCCAAAATGCTTCTTACCTGAGTTCTTAAATATTGAACAAACTGAGTCAGCTTTGGCTAGGCTATGGGAGTACAAAGACAAAAAAAACTCCTATGCTGGTAGCCCCAGTTCTATGCTGAAAGCTAGTCTTCCTCTTAAAACAGCAGTTTCATGCTTTTTTAAAACAGAAGAACAGACTAGGCACTTATTCCATTTCACTGACATCCAGGAGCCAATCCAGTATATAAAGCAGGTGTTTCAACCTTGAGGAGATCATCATTCGGATAAAGCATGAAAGTATAATTCATAAATAAATGGATTAGATTGGGCTAATAGTTCTGAGGATACCCTATCCGTCACAGTTCTGAACATATGAAGTTTTCTATTCATTAAAAAAAAAAAAAACCACCAAAAAAAACCACCAAGAGACAAACAGCAAAAAAAAAGGCAGGTGGGGTAAATGTTACAATTTTGTTTACAAAGTCAAGCATCTTGTTCTGCAAAGATTCCAGAGTTAAGTGTTGCACAAATCTTCGCAAGCATGGAGTAAAGGTTATAGCTTTAACCTATCATCATAGGTTATAGCTACTTTTACATTAAACTTCGAAACTTCTTGGCAATTTAAACACCATCTGAGTAGGGATCAAGAAAGGAAATAACTCCATTGTCAAACAGTAGGAATCATGAAAAGTTCTAATTAAAGCAATCATTGCTAAGAAACAAGGAAGAGGAAGAAGTGTTTGCATTTGGACTGGGTTGTGCTATTTGTACTATATGAGTTCATCCCATTAAATCACTGCAATGTGCTCAAGGACAAGGAATATTTTCTAAATTCTCCTTATCATTTTACCCACTGGTGAAAACACCGCAGGACTGTTTTCAAGTACTTGAACGAAACCAATACTCACATGGCAAGCTGACATTTTCAATACCTGTAACAAATTACCCCCCGCCAAAAATGAAAACCGAGCCTGTAATTGTCCTTTTACCTTTGAAAATTGCCCCAGAAGAACATTCTTAAATATGTATTAAGAATTATCAGATTGAAACCAAACTAATACAAGAAAAAATGGAAGAGGAATACACTGTATTTGGTACACTTAAATAGCACACAGATTCCATGCTAAGAATGGTGGGTTGATTAAAAATATTTCTCACTTTTTCCAATGATTTCTTCTTTTATGCCGTTTTCTTCTCAATTTCTCTTGCTGTCATAAGCAGTTAACTATATATCCTTTGTAGCCCTTTTAATCAGTGAAACTTTAGTGGAACAAACCTCCACAAATGCTGTGTCAGTAGAATTGAAGAAGTGACCTACGCTGGAAGAGAATGAATGTACACTCACTTTTGTTCTGCTGAGATATCCATCCATCCTTTCATCCTAGAGCCTATGTAGCTGCAAGGAACTGATAATCTGGGTAAAGATAGGTCAGTTCACTTTCTCAGCCATTTTCTGGATGGAGTATATTCTGTTTTGGCAAGTACAGTGAGGTTTTCCATCAACTTGACATTTCCACAGCAGAAAAATCCTTTCCAACTTAGCACCTTCAAATTTATTTCTGAACTCAGGCCTTCAACTTATAGAATCATAGAATATCCTGAGTTGGAAGGGGCCCTCAAGGATCATCGCGCCCAACTCCTGGCCCTGAACAGGATGTCCCAAGAATCATAGTGTGTGCCTGAAAATGTTTTCCAAATGCTTCTTAAATTCTGTCAGGCTTGTGCTTTGACCACTTCCCTGGGGAGCATGTTGCAGTGCTCAACCATCCCCTGAGTGGAAAACCTTTTCCTGATATCCAGCGTATCTCCCCTGATTCAGCATCACACTGTTTCCTTGAGTCCTGTCACTGGTCACAAGAGTGAAGAGGTCAGTGCCTGTTCCTCCATTTCCCACTGTGAGGATGTTGAAGACCCCAGTGAGGCCTCCCCTCAATCTCCTCCAGGCTGAACAGACCAAGTGACCTCAGCTGCTCCTCACAAAGCTTCCCCTCCAGACCCTTCACCATCCTCATGGCCCTCCTTTGGACTCTCTCTAACAGCCTAATGTCTTTTTTATATTGTGACACCCAAAACTGCCCCCAGCACTTGAGGTGAGGCTGCCCCAGTGTAAAGTGCAGCAGGACGATCCCCTCCTTTGCCTGGCTGGTGCCCCCCAGGACAGGGCTGGCCCTCCTGGCTGCCAGGGCACTGCTCACTCATGTTCAACTTGCCATCAACCAGGACCCCCAGGTCCATTTCCACAGCACTGCTCTCCAGCCTCTCATTGCCCAGTCCATACACTCATCCAGGGTTGCCCCATCCCAGGTGCAGAATCCTTGTTAAGCTTCATACAGGTGGTGATTTTCCAGCCCTGTAATTTGTCCAGGTCTCTCTGCAGGGCCTCCCTGCCCCCACGGGAGTCAACAGCTTCTCTCACTTTAGCGTCACCAGCAAACTGACTCAGCATTCTTTCCAGTCCTGTGTCCAAGTCATTCATGAAGATGTTGAAGAGCACAAGGCCTCAGGTGGAGCCCTGAGGAACCCCACTAGTGACAGGTCACCAGTCTGATGTCACCCCATTCACTGTAACCCTTTGTGCCTGACCCATGAGCCAGCTGCTCACCCATCACATGATGTGTTTATCCAGCTGAGTGCTGGACGTTTTCTCCAGAAGGGTGCAGTGAGAGACAGCATCGAAAGCTTTATGAAATCCAAAAAGATCACATTAACTGGCTTCCATTGATCAACTAAGTGGGTTACCCTGTCATAAAGGAAGTCATGTTGGACAAGCAGGACTTTCCTCTCACGAAGCTGTGCTGGCTGTGATGATGGCTGCAGTGTCCTCCAGGTGTTTTTCAATACCTCCCAGAATAACCTTCTCCATAACTTTACCAGGCACTGAGGTGAGACTGACAGACATGTAGTTTCCAGTCCATGTAGTTTCCAGATGACTCCTTCTTGTCCTTCTTGAAAGTTGGGAAAACATTAGGCAGCTTTCAGTCAGCTGGGACCTCTCCAGATTCCCAAGACCACTCAAATATCATCAAGAGAGGTTTTGTGATGACATCAGCCAGCTCTTTGAGGATTCTTGGATGGATCTCATCATGCCCTATAGATTTGCAGCAATTCAGCTGGAGCGGCAGATCCTGCACAACCNCGGCAGACCCTGCACAACCTCAAGGTTAACTGGGACCTGATCATTCTCAGAGTCTTGGTCCTCCAGCACAGGGCACTGAGATCCCCCTGGTCTGTCATCCATGTTGAAGACAGGCAAAGACTGCATTAAACACCCCTGCCTTGTCCCTGTCCCTGTTTGTGAGATAACCATCCTCATCCTGTAACCAGCTGATGTTATTTCTACACTGCTTTTTGCCATTAATATATTTCAAAAAACTCTTCTTATTGTACCCCACAATTCTGGCCAGCTTTAACTTCAGCTGAGCTTTGGCTGCACAAATTTTCTCCCTATGGTGGTGAGTAGCATCTCTGTCTTCTTCCCATGTCACCTGACCTTGCTTCCACTGGGCATACTCTTCCTTGTTCACCTCATTTCCAAGAGAAGATCCCTGTTCAACCAAGCCAGCCTTCCGCCTCACCTAATTTTCTTTCAACATTTAGGAATTGCCTGCTCTGGTACCCAACAAACTGTAAAAACTTTATATTCTCTTGTAGAAACCCTGCTGTGTCTGATAGCAATATTACTCTGCAAGACCATTTCCATGCCCGGGCTCCGCCATTCTCAGCAACGTCTGAGGAACAAGGTCAGTGTGAGATGAACATGCATGGGGACTGTGTCCTGCCTCGAAGATGAGCACCCAACGTAACAATGAAATGAACTTGTTGGAGGGAGTCCAGAGCAGTGTCACAAAGATGATAAGAGGGCTGGACCTCCTCTCCTAGGAAGACAGGACTAAAGAGTTGGGGTTACTGAAGAGAAGGCTTAGGGGAGACCTTCTAGCAGCCTTTCAGTACTTACAGTGGGCTACAAGAGAGCTGGAGAGGGACTTTTCATAAGGACAAGATAGTAGCTTCAAACTGACATAGGACATGTTTAGATTAGATATTAGGAAGAAATTCTTTACTATGAGGGCAGCGAGGCAGTGGCATGGGTTGCCCTGCGAAGTTGTTCATGCCTATCCCTGGATTTGTTCAAGGCCAGGTTGGTTGGGGCTCTGAGCAACCTGGTCTAGTGAAAGGTGCCCTTGCCCATGGCAGGGGAGTTGGACCTAGGTCAAATTTAAGGTTCCTTCCAACCCCAACCATTCTGTGGTTCTATGATTCTGTGATATGACCCAGCACTTTCTCTCTTCCTACAGGCCTGTTTGATTTCCCACCTCCTGTTTACTGTTTTTCAGTGACTGTGAATGATGCCCCTAAGCATTTCATGTTTCAAGCCTTCTGATGGATAAAGAACTTTTAGAAGCGATCAGATAACTTTCTAGAAGCTGAGGAATTCGGGAACTTTTCCCTTTGCTGGCCAGCTAGAAAATACCTCAGTTGGATTTTATGGGGTCAATGTTAAAAGTTTGCCTGTATTTCCCTGTATTTCCCTGTATTTCCCTGAACTTCAGCCTCTAGGATAACAATGAAAAGCACATTTGCAAATTTAAGCAACATTAGCTGGCAACTCAGGAGACAGCCAAGGCCTTTTGAGGTCAGTCTTGACAACAGCATCAGCTATGAAGCCATAGTTTACCAAAGGATATGCTTTTCTGTTTGAACATAATCCCTTCTATCAAAACTCTCTGCATAATGTCATGTGTCACAATCCTGCAATTGACTTCACAAAAAAAATTGATTTCTTGGGGCAATACCTGGACTGAACAGATTTTCTCATAGCCTGTGGTTTCATTAAAACCTTGCATTCCATACATGTCTACATTCCCTCAGTAGATTATTACTCCCTCCAGTCATATTCACCTTTTTTCTTGTTTAAAAGGTACAATAGGATTTTCTATCAGGTCTTTTTATTGTTGGGTCTGTAGAAAAGTTCTGAAGTTAAGTGCAACATAACCCAAGCATAAATGAAAAATATATTCACTTGCTCTGGTCTTGCTAGACACAATATCAGGTTCTGCTTTGAAATTCAACTTTTAGTCCTTCCCATATCACAAATCCAGAAATGCCTTTTGTTTTGCAAATTTTGTATAGGAGAGCTGTTATACACCAGTTATGCAGTATTTGCTCACAGTAGAACCGGACTGAGCCATTTTGCTTTGCATCAAGTTGCAACCTCTCCTGGAATCATTGCAGAGAGGTACAATAGCTGCCATTTGTTTGCACTGCCTTTATGCTTTGCCCATTTACTTGCCTTCTTAGAAACAAATTGCTTGAATGCAACTATTTTAATAAAAAGTGTTCTGTTAATCTGTCAAATTAAGAGAAGTCCTCATTAGTGCATTATTCACTATATTACTCTTCCTGTTGAAGCATTAAAAATAAATCATCTCAAAATGCTCCTATTTGTGGGATGAAGAGAGAACAACCACAGCTAGTAGAAGGTACAGTCTAAACATAAGCCTGAGGACGCTTGACGGACACAAACAGCTTGAGGTGGTGAGAAAACACTCGTAAAGGAGTGCCAACTGTCTCTGCTCTAGCTTATTGACTGCCCCTTTTTTTTTTTTTCTTTCTTCGTGAGGACAGGTTATTCACAGGTAAAGGTATTGATGAAGATTCTGAATGATTTCGGATAATAAATCCAAGTCTTGTCTCTGCACATGCAGGAGAGGACTGCCCTGGACTGTCTCCAAATGCATCAAGGATAAGGACTTCATAGATCATAGGCTGCTCTTACAACCAAAAGAATTTGAGAATCTTCCAGGTTATAGGCTCCAGGTAAGTCACTCAGGTGTTGGTAAAGCAAATCAGGTTTATCTCCTGTGTCAGCTGAGGGGACTTCAAGGACCAGCTGACATGTAAAAACATTCTGCTGTTTCACTAGGCAGTCTCTAAGGCAATTACCATTGCTGGCTTAAAAGGTAATTACCTTTCAGTCAGCTGGAGTTTGACAACCAGAAAGGACCTGGATTCCCTTCCTTGTAAGTGATCAGTGATCTAACATCCCACCTTTTAACCTCTAGTAAGACTTTTGTAAAGATAAATAAGCATTTCTAAAATAAGAGACTAGTACTGCTTGAATATCGTTCTCTGTTTCAAGGGCACATTAACAGCTACACACCTAACCAGACTTGCACTGCTCCCTGATCCCCCAAGCCTGAATGCCATGCTCATGGAAAGCACCTCCAGACAACTGGAAAAAAATCTTTGGTGTTTTTTGGGTTTTGGGGGTTTTTTTGAGATGGGTAGAAAACTTCTGTGCCAGTAGGCTGGCCTAAACAACCTATTTCAAAAATTGAAGTACCTCACTTTTCAAGGTCATCACCTTTGTGGACAGAAATTATTTTTATATTTTAACCACTTTAATCAGTAAAGGAAATTTCATTTTTTTTTCCTTTGGGAGAAAAACTCAAAATATTTTTCTGAAACTTCCTATTTAATAAGAGAAAAAAGTTCATAAATTATTTAAAAAAGGTAAAAGTCAACCCAAGAAAGCACTATTCTGAGACTATGTTCTATACAGCAGTCACAAAAAAATATTTGTATTAAACAAAACTGGTATCTTTTATTCACCTAATCTGAAGAGTCATCAAAATAAGAACACTGTACATGTGCAGTATTAATTTCATTTTAGAAGCCCTAAGCAGAAGGTTGTTTTGCATACAAAAAATGTTCCCCCTTTTTTGTTACAGAGTGAATTTCTGATGACTGCTGTGGAAAAACAATTGGATTATACAATGCTTTAGAGCACAAATTAAAAAGAATAGAATCACAGTTTTCTTGCAGGGTTCTTTTCTGTGAGGTTTATTTATGAAGAGAAAAATAATATATCTTAACTCTTCTTCTGTATTCTTCCACTCTCCCAAGAAACTTTCGTCAGAGACACGCTGGGATTTACAAAAAAATGACAAAAAATATTTAATCAGATAAAGGTAGCTAAGATTCTAGCTATGACAAGTCTCATACTTCCTCATCTTCCAAAACAAAGCAAAAAGAGAAATTAGATAGAAAAAAGAGCACAATAATCCTACTAATAAAATATGTTTTTCTGGAAGTCATACACCAATCACTAGCTTATTTCAACATCTGAGTCATTAAAAAGTACTGCTTGTGATTTTTGAATTTCTAGATCTCTGCCAGCTTATAATATCAGGCAATTTGCAGGAATGCAATTGATTAAAATTGAGTCACTTTGATAACTCTACATTAGTTTTAAAGGGGTGAGGTCATGCCATGAGCTGAAAAAACTGCTACTTTTCTACACAAGTGCTCCACACCATGCAGCCAAAATAATTTACAATTAAGATGAAAGTTTCTCCTTAACTTATATAAAGCTTGCTGAGCAGAAGATAGTCACATGAAGATGTAAGCTCAAGAGCCAATATTCTGATCTACAGCACAAAAATGCAAAGGAGCCCATATCTTTGGTGGAATCACCCTTATTTTTTAAGAGTAAGGAAGAGCAGAGTTATTGTCTAACTGTTTTATAAAAGACAACCGATTGGAATACCCAAAATTAAAATGAGTAGGCTTTCTGCCACAGGTAAACAAGCCAATTTTTATGCCTATTATCTTTATGCATAATAGAATAATTGTCAAGGACGGTATTGAATTATGATTCACAACTTAACTTTCTCAAATTACAGTTGCTAATAACCAGTGTTAGAGGTATTATTATTGGATTGTAAATTATTTCAGTATGCCAATAATGCATTTAACATCACAGCAATATTTCTTTATAACCCAATTTCTTATTATTGATTCCAGGTATTACAATTATGATGCAAGAATTTTTGTGTTAATAAAAAAACCCCAGTAACTCAAGACAGTTAGCTATTTAGCACTTGTCAGAGAATATTTCTCCCTTCTGTTCTATTTTCCTGTTAGACTACAAATGTATTTATATTAGTTTATTAAGAGTTGCTGCGTGAAATTTTGTTGCTTGGTCCAGGCTACTGCAGCATGACTTGGGAGTTTACCCTCTCTGTTTCCCAGGAGACAGAGTGAACTGAACAACTGAGAACCTTTATCTTTCAGAGCAGTACTCAGAAATCCTATGACATCTGAGCTCGAAAATCTGACAAGCAATTCAGGCAGCTTGCTAAAACTTTTAAACTTCTCACGGATTTGTTTAACCAAGTGTCTGAGGTGGCTTGAATGGTTTTCACCAGATGACTGCTGGCGGTGTGTCCACTGCATTGCAAACAAGCCTTAGAGGTACTTGGAGTTGAGGTTCCCCTCCACCTCACAGCACAGCCACATGCTGCTGCTGAATGGTCTGGCTTAGAAATTCCTTTATGCCT
Organism: Falcunculus frontatus; assembly: GCA_013398115.1. Taxonomy (NCBI): domain Eukaryota; kingdom Metazoa; phylum Chordata; class Aves; order Passeriformes; genus Falcunculus; species Falcunculus frontatus. The sequence continues at coordinate 177,008 of VZRV01006502.1, forward strand.
GTAGACTGGTGCCATACATGATGATTCAGTCACGTCAGGCAAACATCCACCAGCTGTCAATGCAATGGAAATGCCAAATCTGGGTTTTGGTACATTACCACAGTACGTCATCCAGCTCTTGAGGCCTCTTCCCCCTTACTGACAGCTCTAATGACTTGCAAGACTAGGGATTTCATGCTCCTGGGAAGTCAGGGAAAAGACACATCCTGGGAAGGAGATGTTGGTCTGAGAGCAGAAATTGCAAGATTGCCTCTTTGGTATGAAGTCTCATGGCAAAGCAGAGCCAAGAGAGGCTGTTACTAGTTGTGCTAGAGTAGCCCCAGCCCCTGTGGAAACAGGTTTGGGTTGTCTATGTCTGTCTGTGGCCACTCCACAGCAGTGCAGCTGTGCCAGGCAGCACCACTCATGTTGTCTGACGGGCCTGGGGACTGAGCTGGGACTGACAGGGAAAGAGCAAGAGCTTCTACAAGTACCAGGTCAGGGAAACACCAAGGAGACTTTGATCCCTGCTCTGCTGTGCAACTTGAAAAGATATCTTAGAGGCCGTAAAGGGCCACGTCAATGCCTCACTAGACAGAGGGCACACTTTTTCGGAGGGAAGAAGGAAGGAAAATTCATCAGCTTACTGAAGACAAAGCTGAGAAGTAAGTGCCAACCTGAGTGAAGAAAGAGCCCTGTGCTACAAGGAAGTACTTCTAGTTTCATCAGGTTAAGGACCTAATGAGGTCCAGAGGCAGCAAACTCCAACTGGTGTAGTTCAAGCCAGGACTCACAGAAGAGATAAGAATGTGGAAAATAATTAACTCTTGGATGAGTACAACAGGAGAAGCAGACTGTTCTCTATTTCTCTCTATGGCCTTCAATTATGTGGAGGAGGAACAGATGTCTCTGCAAAAGAGCTTTCTAGAAAACTGCAGCCATCCCAGGTGACATGACCCAGGCTGTGATATTCAGGAGGCCAACTAAAGCTTAATCATTTTGCCTTCATCCTTAAAGAGCAATGTGATCACACCTACTGCCTGCTTGTGCCAGATGAATTTAAACAGGTTTTATTGCTGTTCAGCAGTTATTGTCAACTCTGCAGGCAAAGACCCCCTCAGAAAATGAAGGCTCCCAAAATGAAACACTGCTCACTATCCAGACCTTTATCCCTGTGTTAAATAGACCTATAATTTATGGGTCATTGCAGATATGGGCAGTCCCAGACACCCCATCTCACAGTCACCACAGCATTGCCCAGGTATTTGCTCCCATTTACTTATTTATTTTTGCTCTGAAGTTGCTCAGTTGCACAGAATTGGTAAAAAATAGGGCTAAGGAGGATCAGAAGCTAATTCTATTCTGCTCTCAAATATTACATTTATCCAATGCAGTGTCTTCTGCTGCAGAGTCCCCTGGCTCTTCAGTGCTAGAATCTGGCACACTCACACATCCTTCTAGAGACCCCAGCAATGGCAGTTCTATCTAAATATATATTTCTTTATTTTATTTTTTTCTGTTGTTTTGGTATTTTGAGGGTTTTTTTGTTTGTTTCTCCTATACAACAGGAAGATTCCTTCAGTTCCTGCTGAAACTCTCTTCTCTCCCCTGGAGATCACCTTTTTCTCCTTCCAGCACTTGGCAGTCTCTGGGAACACATGCAGTTCAGGAAAGCAGATGGGTTGCAACCTGATGGGTCATTCAGGCAGTGGGAAACTGACTCTTTACACCACCATTTTTCTTCCTTGTTACGTAAAATGGATCAGTAATTCCGTAATAATCATCCTGATGCCAGTGTCAAGACTGAATTGTCAGTCCTGTCATTGTAGTTACACTGGGAATGTAAAGAGAGTCACAAAATACATAATCACAAACACACACCCCTGTTAGTTGCTCTTCAGCTCAGAAATTGTTCAGAAATTGCTCCATGTTATCAGCAGAAAATGAGTCTGTGTTGGCCAAGTGTTGGATCATAAGCTTCCTCAGGAAGGACCAAAGCCACCTGTATTTCACTCCTAGATATGCCTAGGTATTTGCGTACGACAGTGGTTCTCCATGACTAGGCTTCTGTTCTCACTTCTTCTCTCATGCACAGTAGCAAGGGTTCCAAAAGAGATTTATCCTCTAGCATTTCCCTTCAGTAGAATTGTGTTTTATAATGAAGTTTCCTCTTTCACTCGATGTCAACAAGTTTAAGCAATCACCCTTTGTCAGAGACTGAAAATAGTTCATGCCTCAAACATTGATATAAAGTTTTGCTCATTATAAAGAAGCTACAACCAAGAAGCCTCCCTGAGGAGTGGGACTTTGAACTGAAACTCGAACTGCTGATTAGATGAAGGGAAATGCATTGTTCAATCATCTCAGGCCGAGGGAAAGGTATGCATGTCCCGGCTGAGTTTGGGGTGGGGGGAGAGCACAGCTCACAGAAACCAGATTTACACAGACTCCCGCAACCGAGGGGGTGAGAGGAGGTTTTGGGTGCATGCTGTAACCTCTGGTGAGAGGCAATAAACACCCATCCTCTGATTACACAAACTGGCCCAGCTGTGGAACCCTCAACACCACAGACCACATCCACAGGACATTCACGGGAGAGGCTTAACCCCACCAAACTGCACGTGATGTAACAGACCCAGAGTCGGCTGTGAGATGCTGCCCCACTCCCCCAGGGGAACATGCCCGGACACACCTGCCAGGCCTGAGCATATATACATACCCATTGGATTCTATGTTTCGTCGGGGGGACCTACACCACCAGGACCTGCTGAACAGCATCATCAAGGCACCAGTGGGACCCACGGAGCGGTGATACTCCTTTTATTCTGTCTCTGTCACTCTTTGTCACCCCCACCTATTTTCTACCTCTTTCTTTCTTTCTTTCTCTCTCTCTCTCTCTCTTTTATATTTACCATCAAATAAAACCCTTACTATTGTCACTCACATATGGTCTCATTTGCACCTTAATTCGGGCAGAGGAATTTCCAAAGAACCTTAATAACAATTGTATCATAACATTTTTGGTGTAGTCAGCAGGATTAATGTTCTCTGACCCTAAGTGCCTTTTGACAATAGTATGGTCTCCTCTGAAAATATTATTTTCTGTGGTTTCCTTCTCTAGGTAACACAGCAACTCCTAGGGATTCCAACGCTACCTTCTCTGAGGGGGTTGTGGAGGTTGAGGTTTCCTCTGCAGGTACCCAGACTCTTGGGAATTCTGATACAGCTTTCTCTGTGGAAGTTTTGGAGGTGACAGTCTCTTCTGCGGAAACACAGCAACTCCTAGGGATTCCAACACTACCTTCTCTGAGGGGGTTGTGGAGGTTGAGGTTTCCTCTGTGAGGACCCAGACTCCTGGGAATTCTGATGCAGCTTTCTCTGAGGAAGCTGAGGAGGTGATAGTACACTGACTCGTGTGGTTTTAGTTTCCCTTTGTGTGATTTGGGGAATTAGTACTCCTGAGGTGAATGACCTGGGAGATCGGAAAATTATTTTGAGAACTGAGATTTTTTTTTTTTTAAGTGAGGAAGGGAAAGGGAAAAGGGAACAACTTGTAACTTTGTAACTTTGTGTGGTATTAAGAGGCACCTTCCCAGAGTGAGGAGTGAGACTTTTGAAATTTGCTCTAGGCAGGGCCCCTTCTGGGAACGATCTCTCCGACGTTTGTAGTAACTTTGTTAAACACTAGGTGCTCTCCAGGTGTAAGGAGTAGGACCTCGGAAAGTATTTTATAAGGAGCGCCCCTCGAGAGAGACTACTCTGGTGTTAAGAGGTACCTTCCCAGGGAGAGGGGTGAAACTTTTGGAAATTAGCTGTAACTTTTATGTGGGCACCCCCTGGGAATGATCACCCCGACATTTGTGAGTAATATGGAACATAATGCATAAGATTTGTTTGTTTTCTTGAATGAATTTGGTGCCAGACCATCTCCTGAAGGAATGGTCTGAGCACTGAAATGGTTGGTGTAACATCCAAGTGACCATTGCTTAATTCTCTACCCTGCTTGTGGGGAGAGGGTTTAAAAAAAAAAAAACGGGGCTGCAAGTGGAACCATCGCCTGCAACCGAACTTGATTGTTGTATCCAAAGAAAGCTTTGGAATGCAAGTGAGGGAGAATTTTACGAGAAAAAAAAACCATGAAGTTTTGAACCTGTAACATTCTCTGAAATGTGATCTTATAACTCAAATTTTCTTTGTTGTGTTCAGCGGAGAAATTGAGAGAATGTAATAAAACTGTTCTGATACAGAGCAAAAGGTTTTCATTAAGATCTGATAACAAGGAAGTAGCACACCAACCCTGAATTAAAACTGGCAAGGGTCAGCAAACAACTACCAAATGGCACCATGTTTGGCCACTGAAAAAATCAAAATTTGGCCATCAACCTGGCAAAATTGCAATCCAATTAATCAAATGCAGTGAAATACAAAAAGACTGGGTGAAAAACAAAACTAAGATCACTGGAGTAAAAGGAGCACACGTTATCTGTGATAAGGCTATTTGATCCAGGCAGAAAAGCCTGCTGCCCTGAAAGAAAGGCAGCTCATATCTCTCAACCACTCTCTCTGCCGGATATGAAATCATTTGGAGGAGCCCCCACTGAAAATCTGTGGGACAGAACATGAAAAGTAAAACCCTATCTAAATAGTAATAATTTGAAGCATTTTAACAACTTGTTGCACTCAGGCATACTCTTTGCCTGGGAAGTTTCCTTCTTTTTTTTCCAGGAATTCCAAACATCCCTGCCCTGAAGATAAAGCTAACAAATTCGGGAGCGGGGAAACTGCAAGCGACAGATTCACACCTAGATGTGATAACTATTTCTTCATTTTAAACTCTGCCACTTTGTAAAAACTACATGAAGTTTTTGTTTTCTTTTAATATTAGTCTGTATTAGGCCAAAATTCACTTTTCTTTTATAGGAACCCACCAACATATGAGATGGAACTGTGTGAGAACCAATGGAACTTTTTAATTATCATCATAATTACTTATATTGTCAAATATGTTAATGTTTGTAAATTTTTTTGTGTATTTGCATTGTAAGTGACTACAAAGAAATCAAATATTACTCAGAACATTTTATAAAAATTTGTTAAGTTTGAATTATTTTACCAAACTTCTTTCATCTTTTTACAAGGGAAAAATATAGTGTGGCAAAGTGTATAATTTGTTATAACTGATTTTATCTTGGAAGTTGGTACAAGAATTTATACAGATATGAAATCATACATATGTGTATTGACCTTCCCAATTCTACCTTGGAAAATTTTGGGAAGTGTAGTGGTTTAGTTTGCATTTCTTACTTTCTGTGAGACAGGAGATTTGAAGAAATGCAAAGCAGGCTCAAACTTAAAGAATATGAAAAAAAAAGTTTATTATTAACAGAGTTGGGAGTCAAAAAAAATAATAAGAGATTAAAACAAAACCCCCTTTTCCTCCAGCACCCCCCTCCTTTTACCCAACTCGCACAAATAATAACAAAACATGGGATTTGGTCAGCATTTACAGTTCTTAAAAGTCTCTCTACTGTTTGAGGAGATAGAAGTCTCTTTTGCATCTTGTGGTTCCCAAACTGCACC
>VZRV01006503.1:0-210102 GCA_013398115.1 Falcunculus frontatus
GCTAAGAACTGTGACTCACTCTCGGCCCGGACAGCGGAGATGGGGACAGCGGGGATGGGGACACTGGAGATGGGACATCGGGACCGTGGGAACGTGTGTGGGATCGGAGGCGGAGCAGCGCTTCCTTAGGGATGGGGCCGCCCCGCGCTCGTCATTGGCGTAGTCCCGATCCCAGTAACACGGAGAGAAGCGAAAAACCGACCCACCAGACTTAGGTATCTGAAAGAAATGCGGGATTTCAGTGGTGTGTGAAAACGGGATAGAATTTAGAAATTACGGGTGATGAAGTGAGTCTTTTAAAGGCCATGGATCGAAAGTTTTCCACTGAGAAACTTACCAGGCTGGTCTGAGGCTCACCAGAAAATTAAGAGAGGATCTAGGATTTAATCTAGCAGTTTGACTCACGTTTCTACAACCAAATAACTCCATTGCCCGTGTGATACACTCTAAAGAAACTCACTATTCTCTCTAATTAACCATTTTCCTGATTTGTTTGGGCCACAGCATATTCAAACAAGGCACATCAAGATCTCCTACTCTAAAGCAGCAACTCCGTTTGCAGGAAGCTGATTCCCTGCTGAATTTATTCAGGAAGCTTCTTCAGCTCTGGCTGTGTCAGATAAAAAGAGTCTCATCTGATGTATTTTTGTACTGGTTTAATTGAAGTGCCCCAGGTACATGGCTTTTGATTTTCCAGTAGGCAGAGATTTGGAGTTTTGACAGCATAACAGTAAGGAATAAACTGGAATAACTTTCTTTCCTAAAATTTGCGACATATCAGTTGTGTTATTAAAGCAAGGTACAATAGACAGTAAAACACAAAGCTTTTCCCACCTTGAGTGGCTGCACACACTGTTGTTACAAAAACTACGTCGCAGTTACTCGGACAGACATCAAACAGCAAGTAAAGTACAACTGCACGTACACCTGCTCAAAACACAACGAGGTTGGGGCACTTTCTCAGACATTTGAGCACACCAGTTCACCAGGCTCAGACATACTTAGATCAACACTGTTTTTTGTTTTCTTTTTGGTGAGTTTTGTCCCAGCTTTTGGATACTTGTCCTTGCTGTGAATGACCTGGATGTACTGATCATTGCTGCTGTTCTGCGGATCACTGCTGGATTCAATGGAAATGGAATCAGACTCTGTTAGAGATTGCTCCAGCTTTTGCTTTGATTTTGGTTTCGCACGTGGCTCGGGATAGTTCAGGTGCACTTTCTTGTAAGCGTACGGAGGCCTGTCCAGGTCCAGCTCAAAACCATCATCCCAGGATTTGTAATGCACTCTTGCTAGATCTTTGCTCATTAGAATGTGGCCATCAGCACGTTCCCCGATGTAAAACCGTGGTGCCGGGCGAAGGTCAGACATTGAGCGAGGGCGATGCGATCTGTTCATGAATTCTCGCTCAAGTTCTTCTTCGTCCTCCTCATCTTCGCTGGGATGGGGGGAATACATCTGGTGTGGTGTTCGAACCACGTATCTTCTGATGTGGCGTGGGTACAACTCAATAATATCTCCCGATTCCTCCTTTCTGAAATGCCTTTGGAGTCGGGAGGTAGAACGGAGCGCTTTTTTGCGGGACTCGTTTTCATTAACCAGAAAATACCTGGTAGCATATGGTCTACATCCCAGAAAAACAGGAGCCCCTGCCCCGAGGGCATCCGAATTTACCTGCCGAATGGCTTTTCTGAAGAGAGGGTCGGAATGAACATCTTCAGTGTGCTTTTTGAAAGTCACTGGTGTGTAGGGCTTTGTTTTGCACAGCTCACTTGCACTCCTGTGAACAACGCTTGGGTATCTTTAGGAAGGAAGAAAAAGAGAGGAGGTATTGATACACACACTTATCAATTAATGGAATTGAAACATGTAAAAAAATTCACTGCTCTGGAAATCAAACGCTAAGTTGAAAGGGTGGAGATCATCATATCTTCACTGTTCCACATTTTTAGAACCATTTTGAGAAACGCATCATAGAAATAAGGAGATATATTTTTTCTTCTCTAGGAAAAGGTAACACAATTGTCCTCTCAAGTTTCATTCCCTTTCTGTTTTCTTATTGTTCTGAGAATTGTTCTTTATCCACTTGGGAAAAAAGCCCAACAGATAGCTTAAAGCATCCATCTGCTGACATCCCAAACTTGTTGTCCTACAACTAAACCTACACAGACATTCTGCAGAGAGTTCCTTCACTCTTTGTTTGTTTTGTTCATGGAGATGGTATCCTGCACAAACTATTTTAGTTATGTGCCTGAGGGTAAGTCTGGTATTTACCTTTGCTTGAGCTGTGTGTAAACTTCATCAGCTACCTCATTTCAAAAGGTTTATAATCTCTCAGTTAAGGGAGAGTTAAGGAGGTGGTGTCACCAGCTATATCAATAGTACCCATGAATGAATCTGCTTTTAAAAAATTCCTCTTACAGCTCCAGACAGTCTGACTACAGAGCTGTTTTGTAAATAAACAGGTCTGGCATGGAGCTGCTGGAAAAAATGCCATTTCAAAACCAAAGCAGTCTTACCTGTTTGTGATATGATCATTTCTTGGTTTCTGTATGCTTGACACGGAGGGAGCTGGTGTTAAAGAGGTCGAAGTTGTGAGAGTTGCGTTGGCAGGTCTCGAAACATCAGTTGATGGCACAGTTTGGGGCACAGACTGGGAAATGGTTTGTATTCTGGTTCCTTTGCTCACAGGAGATTCAAAGTTCAAGACACTGCCGTTCTTTCGGGGTGTTGAGGACCGAACAGAAGACTCCTGGCTGATAATATCAGTTTCTTGCTCTGGTCTTTTGTCATTAGCATCCAGATTTTGGATTCTGGCTAGAAAACAGAAATTATTACAGGAGCTGTCAAGATTTTTAAATTTAGAAACTGCTGTATAAATGTAGTGGCTCGAATTCCCCCTTTCAGTCAGAGATCCAAGGCTAACAGAATCCCCTGTGTTCAGAAAAGAGAAACTGGTGTTGCACTGGGCGACTTGGTGCCAAAGGGGTGGATCTTCATGCTGCAGTACCTGGCAGATGGAGTATTGGGGACACAGAAAAAACACTGGATATTGCAGCGTAGGATTCCAAAATGGGCAAAAAGCCAATTTTTCTTCTGCCTACCAGCCTCTGAATTGCATGCAAATTCTGAGATTATTTGAATCCCCAAAGATGCCTCTCAGGTTCTGCCCTGTTGGTGATAAAAGCAGGGAAATACCCAGTCCAAAGATTCCAGGTGAATTCAGGTTTAAACTGCGCACCATGTCTTCCAGTGTTGCCAAGATTAATGCAAACTGAGCTCGGAAACCATCTAAAAGGAGGATTCTACAGGAAATACAGTTTTAAAAATGCAGTTGTACTTCCCTATATGTATGAGAAATCCAAATGGGTTTATGTCCAAATGCTTTATTAATAGTGGCATTTCTAAAGGTCACCAACTTACCTACTGCCATCTGAACCACCTTTTTCTTATCTTCAGTTCTTTCCTAAAATACATGCAGAAGAATGAGAATCCGTAAATTATTATGGATTAGAGAGTAAATCCCCTGCTGTGTAGGGATGAAAAATATAGGATTTGTTTAACATTGTGAGACACTAGAAGTGACTTCAGAGATTTAATTAGCCTTGTACTTTACTGAATACCCACCAAATTACATGTAAAAGTGCTTTGCACCATACTTACTGTTTGTATCTTCATTCTCAGTTGATTGTTGGTGAATTTTAATGATCTTGCAATACTTTGTAGGTAGTAGATTAGCATGCTAGAAGTGAAAGAGGTGACATGAGTCACTTCAGACATTCCTGACAGTTTCTTTTTGAGGGTTTATGGGTCAAAATGATGTACAAGTTAAGCTGCTGCTTTGTAGCATTTCCTTGTACCGTAATAATGGGTTAGAGCCTTCTTTCAAGCAAACATACACGAAAGAAAGAAACGACACTGGAAACAGATTTAGCAGCAGTTCTAATTTTATCTGGTTTTTTTCAGGTCTTTTCATGCGTGTAACCTGGGATGCGTTTCTAGTTGGATTTTTGTTTTGGTTTTTTTAAATTTTGGACACATCATTTTGACAGATAATGTCTTGTCTTTTTTTCCCAGTCCAAGGTTCCAGAACACAGACACCAGAGTTACAGCTGGGTTTGCACAATCACACCACTGCAATTTGGTTGGCTGGCTGAAATAACACCTTGTTTACCCTGGCACGGCTGAGATCAGATCCTGGCAGATTGTGGCCTGACCTGGTGGATTGCACTGGCTTTCAGACAAAGTCTTACAGCTAGACTTCATACCACAAACAATTACACATGTGCTTAGCTGTCAGTTTGAAGCAGTTGATAGGAATACTTAAATTTGTAAATATTACACGGCTGGGACCTTAGGGGAAAAAGTCACAAATAAAAGTGTTGCTTTGGTCTTTCTGATTTGACTGAAAAGCCACCGGTGGGACAAACTCTGCCTTTGTCTGCAGTTTACACAGGAAAGAAATGGTACAAAGGTACATGCAAAATGAAATAGAACATTTCTTAGAAGTAAAGCAAATTTCAAACAGCTCAAAGTTAATATTATTTCCCAACTGTGAACAATTATTTACAATCCAAGTAAGAAAAGACTTCCACTGGAGAGTCTGCAGCAAGTTATATTACATTAGCACTTAGGAGCAGAACATCATAATTGATTTATCTTGTCAGAAATCAGAATGACTGAGTAGCTTCTTTAAATGACACTGTCATTTATTGAACTGTTCACTGTCACAAACTGAACTAATGTCCATGAAGAAATGGAAAATTTATTTCTGAGGAACTCTTTAGAGTGAAAATGTTTCTTAAACTTCCTGGGACCATCAGCACTGCAAGCCTTGACACGATACAGTGAACTTGCTCTAACAAAGTATCCCAGAACGAGAAATTCCTTTTGACAGTCTTTTTAACATACTTTCATTCCTGTTTGATCCATACACCACATATTCAGTGGGGTGTTGGAATTGTTTTTTCAGTTATGCTTAATAAAACTGCAACAATGCAGTGTTTGTTCCTCAGTATCTACATTTGACTCTCCAGAGATAAGGCCAGTGTTGCTACACTCAATTTAACCTGCCTACAAAAACCAAAGTACTTACAATAACAGTAGTAGTGCAGGGAGGACAACCACAGGACTGCTGATGTAAGTAATCACTGTGTTGAACCATGTGGGAAAATCATTCTGAATCGTTTCAGAAACAATATCATATATTTTTTCTTGACCACTACAAGAGGTGTGGGAGGGAAAAAATGTAAAATTAAATTGTAAAGAATCCTGAGTATATTTTGTTGCCCTGAATAAAAAATAAGCTTGGAGAGTGCTTGAATTGAGACACAAGACAGTGCTGTTTGGGAGATTGCTCAGTGGCACGTTGCATTATGTAAATATAAACTAACGATGTATATAAAGCAAATCAACTCAGAACGTTGACATGTTCATCTTATTAAACCTTAAACTGTAAAATATTGCTAGCAGAAAAGCATTGTCCTACCAAGCTTTTTGAAATTTACATCTGTAATTTGTGTATTTTGGAACACGGTAAGTTTATTTTAAGAGGGGGGAATAAAATCTTTGTAATTTTAATTAGTCCATTACACCTTACCTGAAGGGGCCGCAGCTTAAGGATGGCTTATATCGGGCAATAGCAAAAATTGTTGGTAACATGCACAAGAACAGCATAAACAGCAACATGGCCAAGTAGAAATTATTGGATCTGCAAGAAGGTGTAACGTGTCAGATTATACTAATCAGAGAGAAAACCAGAGGCAACATAAAAGGTGGAAGTCTGAATCTACCTATCCACTTCAAGATCAACATGTCTGAAAGATTAAAATCATTCTGCTATAATTAGAAAGTCTGGACAGAGCTGGTTTAAACAGACTCTTAATGAACAAAATTCTATTTGCATGGCTTTCCAGATACCACTGCTGCAGCCAGAGAACTGGTCACTGCCCTTACTGCCCAGTTGTGTTGGGGGAGAAAAAGAGCAGTGGCAGAAGTCAATTAATCTTAAAAAAAATATGTTAGAAATAACTGATTATTAAGAATGAAAGATGCCCTAAATTATTTCCATTTTGAATAAACAATTAAGATATTCATCATAATAAAAGAAAAATGAGGAAATCTGTCGTGTAATGCAAAAGACAAAAGCAAATATTGCAGAGCTTTTAAAGAGAGAAATGTCAAGAAATAGGACTTGCAATAGTTAACACATGTAGGTTATTGTGCTCTGTCAGATTTGAATGGAAACGATGCATTTATGTTAGGCCATAATAGCTATCTAGGAATATTCCCTGACATGTTTTTTAGTTCTGGTACATCTTCAACTACCCTGCTTCACAAACCCTCCAGTTTCTCAGTAATTATGTTTTTTAAAACAAACCTTTGCTGTCAGTGTCAGTGTGAAATTTTATTGTCAACTTTTAGAGCTAAAATCTCCTGTCATTTTCGTCGTGTGCACAAAAGACACTTCCTGCATTTGATTTATTCCTTATCTTTCATTCTCATTTTGACTCACCGAGATGCTCTGAAAACCTGCTGATGTGGAACGTTGCACGTCAGCACAGCCCAGCTCCTCAGGTACATGAGTCCAATCAACTTGAGTACATTGAATGCTGGTAAGCAAGGTGAAAAGAAAGCTCCCATCCTGGAAAAATCATGTCATGTCAGTGCTCAGTGTTGCCAGGAGCCATTTTGATTGCAATAGAATATACTAAAAAAAACCCCCAAACCCCACACCAGGTAAATGACCGGTCACTATTAACAGATTATCTCTTAATATAAAAGACTACACTGCCAATATCCTACTTAAATAGGTTTCATTTAAATCATCAGATTGACCTAGCAATCAGACAGCAAAGGACAAGAAAAATCACATGAGGACTACATACCAGATCATTCCTTGGTTGTAGACCAAATGCAATACATTCTCTGCAATTTTGAATTCTCCATATTCTGGCTACAAGAAACACAGTGTAAGATGAATACCTTTGTCTCAATCTCATTTTCAGACCATTTACTAGAAGCATTTGCCTGATTCAGTTTGCAGACAGCACATAGCCTGAAACATCCAGATCAAATACCAACTTCTGGCAGGCAGTGGGAACACAGCAAAAACCTACTCTGCAGCCAGGGATTAAATGAACTGATTCCTCTCTAGTTTTTAAGGACAAAGAACAGTCCTCAGCATTTCATGCCAACAGCTTCTTGCTAACCAAGTATTTACTACCCACTGTAATTTTCTTAAAGGGCTATGTGCTGTTGGTTACTGGCTTTTTGACCACTATCTACGTTAGGTAAAGATGTTACAGCTGCAGAAAAAAGGATGTGGGGAACAACTATGTGCACTCTGTGTCACCTTAGACTGTGGGAACTGCTTGATGATCGCATTTTGCAAAAACCAAAAATTTTTGCACCAGAGCCACATGAGTAGGCTTGAGAAAAACATTAAATGTCAACATTTATCTTGTGCCCTTCAATATAAACTTAGTGTGAGCTGTGCCTTTATAGATGTGTGCTACCAAGAAATTATTCCTCTCTGGAAAGATTTTAAGGACGTTTAGTACTGAGGGAAGGAGCCTACCCATCTTCAATATCTTAGCTTGATAAAATAAGGACTGTACTTACAAACTTGCTTTCTAGATCCCAGCACCAGCAATCACTCAAGTACCGGACACACAGTCCACGGAAAAAATCAATTAGCAGGATGCTTGCGACTGTGAAAATCATGTCGATAATTGAAAGCTTTAGCATCTCCTGAAATACACATTTCACACATACTGAGTCGTTCTGAAAGCAAATGGACTGCATATGGCTCTTTTGCATTTGTACTTGTGGTTTTGGTTCAAGCTTAGTATTCTGATAAAATATGATTGAGTGTATAAATAACTTCCTTTTAAGCTGTTGCTGTTTGAGTTTTCCCTTACTTGTCTTTGTTCTGTTAAAGAGAATAAATATAATCAAGCTTCCAGGGTGCTTTTTATTGCTTGCAGCAATAAAATTCTTGTCATGATGGTATCAAACTTTCTTTTTAATGACTTTCTTTTTAATGTTCTAAAAATGTGTCTAGCTAAACTGAAACGGGTTGTTTTTTCTATTGCACCCAATCTTTTCTTGAGCTGACTCTTGTAATACCTATTTACGAAGTACTTCACAACGATAAAAATCTTGTTATTTAGACAAACCCACAACCCACTGGAATAGGATCATCAGGCCATAAAAGATAGTTGTTTAGTGATTAGAAAAGAATGGAGTTATCCTATATTTAATAGAGCTTTAAAAATATACAATTAAATAGGAAAAAAATCTGTTCCATACATCTCTAGGCCATTCTGGAGAAAAAAGCAAACATTCAACCCCCCGTGTTTTCTATGAGACTGTGCAAAGGGGAGAGGGATATACAAGAACAGAAGTCAGGCTAGGAGGGGTCTCTTGCTCCCAGCGATCAAACAAGACCTTTAATATTCATCACTCTGGAACAAGAAGCTCAGCAAGTCAGAAGCACACTAACATTGTTAATCCAGTGGCCTGGACATGAGCGTGACACTGACAGAGACCAAAGTCTCAAATGGATCAGAGACATCTTTTGCATTTTTGTGGTTAAAATTTCTCTCTGAATGTATTAGTGCCCCTGGAAGTCACAAGTAATATACCCTTCACATACAGGGAAGCAAAAGGTGTCATATTAAATCTGCAGATTTTCTGCACCCCAGCTGTGGGAACATGGCACTGCCATCCAGCTGTCCCCATTCCTACAAACTGATGGTATTTTGAAACCTTTTTTTGTTGTTCTCTCTCCCTCTGAAAACGCAAAGAGCACTTGATTCTATAGAGATTTATTATGGCAGGATGGATAGAGACTTTAGATACTGTACAAAAGACCAAGAGCACAATCTCGTGCTTGTTTCAGGTCTGCATCTCCATCTCTTGAGGCAGCAAGCTGAATCTGCACGGGGTGCATGTTGCTGCTTATGTGTCTTTATTGTCTTGTTTCTCTAGAAGGTTGCTGAAGACAGAGACCAAAGCCTGGCAAAAGAACATTTGAACAACACTAAACATACCGTAGATACTGAACAAAACCCAGAGCTTGTGTCTGTGGCCACATCACTTTGCACAGTCTTTACTTTTCCTACACTATCCTTAGCTAACTTCCGGAATTTATAGAAAGAGAAGTTCTAAAATTGAAAACAGCACAACATAATTTAAATTTTTTGTCAAATGTGGATTAGGAGTAAGTTGATGACATAATAAAACAATTACATACTTGACCAACATACGTCTCCCAGCACTGATCCTGTGGGTTCTGGGTGTTAAAGGAAATGGTTTGGTTAACCAGTGAGTCAGAGACTGTCAGGCCTTGGCTGCGATGCTCTTCTGATGTGACAAAGCCACTTCTCTTCATTTGTACATTAGGAATAGTTAAATTGTCATCCTTAGAAAGAGTTTTGGTTGCCAAGGAGGCGCTGGAATTACTTGCATTGTTGTTCACATCAGAGTCCTGAAATAATAAATGTCCCAAAAGCTTCTTTTTAACTGTACACAGGTGCAGATGTCTGTACCTTCTATATCATAAACACACACAGACATTTCTTCATATGTTTTCAAGCAGCAGTTATGCAACTGTTAAACAGCTGTCAATGGACAGAGTCAGATGGAACACCAAAGGGCAGGACTTAAAGCTGATTTAGGTAGGCAGAAATATTCGACCTACAGTGATGACTTTTTTTTTAATAGTTTAGCAATGCACAGAAATCTATTTATTTTGTTACATCAGCAATCAAATGGATCCAGTTATCCTAAAAGAATAATTAGAAAAAACCCCCATAAGTAGTTGCAAATGAACATTGTTGTTTAAACTTAACTCTACAATCCTATCAAATTATAATATTTCAATCAATTTCAAATAAATTTTCACATGACTTCATATATTTCACAGTAAACAGAATTTTGTATGAAGTCTACTAACTTTACACATCAGACAACATCAAGTTAAACTTACAGTGACACTCATACTGTCCACTTTATCCAGGAGAGCAATGATTAAACTGTAGAGGTTTCCCAGGTATAGGACAAGAACCCTGTAAAGAGAATAAAATATGGGTTACCAGTGTTGGTAACCATTGGCTTCTCCTATATTCTCTGGTTTGGCTGCACTAAAACATGAAGCAGAACACACCTCTCCTGTTTCTCCTTTTCTCTGCACATATTTTCTACACTGCATAATGCCCATACCTGGCAAGCTGGAAGCGAAGAGTGGTCCTTGGATGATACATCTCCAGAGCTGCCACAAGTTCAAAAGCAGAGGGTGCAATCATTGTGATCAGTGACACAACTACGCTCACCTATGGAACAGAAACATGCAGCATTTTTGTAGTGTTTGATGAAGATCTTCTGTGGAATCTTGGGTGCTGATTGAAATACGGCTGAGGCACATCTTTGGTGATTGCTTTTCTTGGAAGAGATGCTTTTAAAAGTTATTATTGACTTTAATAATAGCAGTAGTTATGATCCAAAATTATAGATCTGGAATACCACTCCTGAGTCTTTACTCCAGATATTACAGCCTCAAAGTTCTACTTTATTAATAGAAATTAAAACTTAACATGTAGGAAATATGAAGCTAGAATGTTCCTCTGAAACGGGTGAGTGGCTTCTCCATACCTATTCACTTTCTACTCTCACTCATTCCTCTGAATGGAAATATTCACAGAACTTTCAGTATCCCCTGACACTGAATCAATCACTGCTACCAAAGTCAATTTCTTTTTAGTCCATTGGCCCAGTGTTTGCTCACCTCAGTCCTGGGTGTAAAAGTAGATTTGTAAGTGACGAGAGAGATTAAGCATTGTCCTCACGAAACAGAGACCTGCTGGAACTGCAGTCTCTGTGAAATGAGACTCTCTGCCCAGTTCAGCTGAGCTAACACGTGGCTGCAGAGCTGAGGGAGCGAGTGTGCCAAGGCAGATCCAGGTCTGCCCACTCATTCCTCATTTCCCCTGCCTCATCTCTTGCCATTTGCACCTCTGTGCACAATATTGCTACAAAAAGCCCCCAGACACCAATCCTGCTTCTAACACAGAGGTGGCATAAAGACAGTGTACCTCATTTTTTTCCCAAAGAGTCAATTCCTTTTTGGTGCGCTCTAACCTTTGGGATCGATCCACGACAAAGTAGATGATGTAAATACTTCCAGCAAGGGAGAGAAGCACGAGGATGTTTGCAATAATTCTTAAGCTTATGGTCACTGCCCTAGGAAGAAAAGAAAGACACAACCAATGCAGCAGGTTGGGAGTCATTTCTAACATGTTTTAGAAGTATGAGACAAGCAGATTAGCACTGATATCTGCATCAAAACAGTGCTTTGAAAAGTATCTCTTATCTTATATACATACAAGTTCTTGCTTTTCTTCTTTTCCTGCTCTTCCAATATGGCTTCCTTGAAAGAAACACAGCATTACCATTTGAATAATATTCAGCAAAAATAATGCACATATCTTTCACAGAAATGAAAGTACACCAATAAAAAAGCATCACATCCTGGAGGTGCGAGCAGATAAATACCACTGTCCCCATTGATTTGTAACACTGATATGTGATATTAAAAAGTGATGGAGATTTCTGAGAAACAAATGCACAGTAAGCAGATACTCGTGCACTTTCAGTCATGCATGTTCAAGGAGGTGTAACCATAGGGTTACACTTCCAGATTTTTTGGCAGGATGTGCCTTTAAAATCTGGGTGTCAATTATATAATACAGTACTGTCAGAAGTTATCCTCGGTCACTGGAAAAACTAAATATCATAGCTTATTGATGTACACTTGGCACAGTTGGAAGTAATTTTTGTTCAGTGACCATGAGAATACATTTGGGAATGTATTGGGAAATAAATTTGGGAAAATTAGTTACTTTTGCTAAAAACCACTTATGCTCCTAAATTCTAAATGCCCAACATCTGTATTTTTAACATTTTAACTGTTTTCTTACATTGAGGGACCTGTAAGATGTCCCTCCATTTGTTATGAAGAGATGAAATAAACCACAGAATCATAGAATATCTCAAGGTGAAAAGGACTCATAAAGACCATTTAGTCCAACTCCCTGCTGCACAGAGGAATACTTAGAACTAAACAATTTGACTAAAAGCATCATCCAGATGCTCCTTGAACTCCGAGAGGCTTGATGCCGTGACCACTTCCCTGGGGAGCCTGATTAATAGCTGATAAAATAAAGAAGAAAGAACAATAAATTGTGTGCAGGAAGTTATAAACCAAAGAGAGAGAGATAAAACTTATTGTCATGTAAAAAAGCATCTTGTAAAATATGAGATGTTGTTCTGCTTCTCCACATGGATTCCCTGAGGCATAAAACACTTCCTTTGCATAAAAACAATTATACATTCTCTAAATTCATTTATTTTCCTGCCAAATCAATTGTTAACACAAATTTGATTCCAACACTCAGTGAAATTTCATCACAAGCAAATTTGTTTCAATTTATCCAACTTTTTGTCACACATACAGGGGCATTAAATAAAACTCTCCCAAGGAAGGACACAATGGCCTTGCCAGGACAGCACATCAGCAAATATGATGTGCCTGCAGTACCACACAGATGTGATATCAGCCCTCCCCCAGGCAAATAGATCTGTAAATAAATACAAAAAACCAATAGGAAGCACAAGGGGATGAGAGGAAAGACTTACATGGCTTACAAATTAACGAGCAAATCAACTTGAAATAATTTGAAGGTCAGTTGCTCACCCTGATGCTGTTGACTATGGCAGCAGCTTTGCTCTCTGCAGCCTCAGGGTTCCCTATCAAATAGTCCCAAGCACAGAAGAGTCTCCAGCAGAAAGTGTAATTTTCATCAGAGGCACTTGCTAAACTCATTCTTGAGTTCTTTGCCATTCTGTAGAAAAACAGCAGATAGGTAACTGCTCTAGTGTGTGTGATGATGGTAATGAAGGAAGTCACTGGTTTGGTTCATGGTTTTCAGATGTTTACACATTTAGAGCTACCAAAGATTTGCAGAAATTAGTGTCACTGTCGGCAGCCTTCTGAAGAACATAAAACAGGGTGAGGTACAGCTCATGAACTTCACTTTATATCTAGTGCAGAAATTACTCACTGTGGAAGAGCATTTCAATATTTACATTCTTTATAACTGACAAATAAAGCAAATAAATCTCACTGGAACTGTGGACTTACACCTTTTTCAGTTTTACAACCTCTAGGTAGGATCCAGCTAGACGATACCATCCCTGAGATCACTGTTACAGGAATTAAATCTAGTTTGGCACATAACTAGTGATTGTGCACAAGATCTGTTTGCTGTATTGTTTTCACCCTCAAAATATATCTTATTGTCAAATAGAAACCCAGTGCTTCTTTACGGACCTTGGGAAAAAGAAAGAAAACCCCTCCTACTCATGTCAGATAGGCAAGGTGGCAGAATATTGCAAAGTATTGAATGAAATGAAGATTAATAGCTTGTGAAAGAAAAGGCTTCTGAAAGAACAACGTTAAAGGGGAGCTGTACACAGCTAAGCAAAGAGTCACTGAGCTAAGTCAGGAGAAGAGCTGATCATGTCCAGAAACTGCAGATGTGTAGATCAGTGTCACATACACCAGTGACCCTTGGCACCAACTAACAGGTAGAATAAAAATAAATGAAAAGGGATGGTTTGACCTCAAAACTGAGAGCTATTGCAGGCAGCACTGAAAATGTCCCTGGACTGCACTGTGCCAGATGAATAGGTATCCAGAAGGGAAGAGAAAGCAAATCAGGAGAGGATAGAGTGACCTTGCCTCTTCTCCAGGCATTGCACATCCCTGGATTTATGGTCAGCACAGGCAGTCTTGCTCTCTCTAAGTAACTCCTACTCCTGGCCCTTCCACAGCAAAGAAATCAAGCTTACATTCCAATGGGGTGCCACGTACCCACTAAAGCAATGCAAATGATACTACACCTGGGATGCAGTTTTTATGTTTGTATTTCAATAGAGGGGAATAATAACAATGCTGAAAGCATTACACTTCAAACATTAATTTCTGTCATAGCAATATTTATAACAGAAAAGAGGAGAAGAGAAAGGACTTCCATGGGTGTCAGGCATTAAACTGCACAAACACAAAGCACACAGATCATCATCTGTGCTGGGCTCCTTTTATAGGCTGGGAAATGGAACAGAGAGTGATGATGATAACAAGATAAAGGGCAATCTAGAGCTGAACTCAGCCTGCCTCCCTGATACCGGCAGAGTTGAGCATGTTAATAGAACTAAACAGAATACAGAGGAAGTGGAGTAAATACCACTGCTGATTGCCTGAACACACAAGTTTATGAACAGCAGTAAATGGGCGGTCTTACTTTTTTAGAAGAATGATGAAGCTGTAAGCAAACACAGCCATTCCAACAAGGAAGTAGGCAAGAGGCAGCCGGTATCCAGCTTTCCCAATCTTCCTGTCACGACCATAATAGCCATAAAACAGAACAGAGTACTGGAGGTAGCCCTGCAAAGACCAGAGCCCGTCAGTAAGAGCAGTAACCAACAACGACAAGAGAACAGCGACAACAAAACAACGAGGAGTGGTTTGAGCCTTGCCCCCAGTGACCAGATGGTGTCCAGGTCCTGAGCAGATGCAATGTGCTCCTTGGGAATGGTCTTGCTGACCGTGCTGCCGAATGGTGCTCCTGCCAGGAGCTGTGGGAGAGAGAGAGGGAAGTCTCAGAAGGTGGGGAAGAGAGAAAAGGTCTCAGGAGCTGCACGAGCCCATCTGAGCCAGGAACCCACCCCACAGAGCTGCCCCCATGGCTGGTGCTCCCAGGGTAGCAGGTACTGTGTCAGCACTGCACCAGCTTTAAAAGCCATGCTTTTAATGTGAGCATTTTTAAATTAAATTGGGCAGTGTTTGATCTCAAAATGATATTTCAGGATTAAATTTACTTTTCCTTAAAAATTAAAAAATGAAAGGGAATGATTTTTTTTTTTCCCATTTATTTTTTATTTGTTCAAGGGGTATTTACTTCTTTTCCTACTTTGCACAGTGAGAATAAAATCAGGTATTCCCATGTTTTCTGATAACATTATTAAAGCATAGGGTAGGTGAGGCAAAATAACGTTTATGAATAATTTAACAAAGTTAACAAATTGCCTTACTCGCATGCAAGAACTAAACAAAGTTGTGCCTATTCAGAACTTCTAGGAAATGCTTTCTAATGGACAATAATCCAGAGTCTGGACAGGGATGCTCTTTTTTTCTCCCTGTAAATGACACTAACAGGACTTGAGTGTACTCAACACCCACTACGTCTTTTAAGAACAGGTTCTCTATTCTAATAATCAGATAAAAACATATTCTCTAAAAGCATTAGTACCATGTTGACAAAATACCATCTCTAACACTAATAGCAAAAATCTGTTGTCCTTTGGCAGAGAAAAACCTCTTAATAGGGGAATTTATTTTAAATAATTCATTTTACGTTGTACATTTCAGACTGATGCATGACCTTAAGTGTGGTGTTTGCTCCATTCAGAAAGCAAAGTGCAGCAGTAAATACTTCTCTGTAAATATTAACAGCGAGTTCTTACCTCTGGTAGCACTACAAATGCTCCCGTCATTATGGTAAGGACAATATTGATTCCAAACAGCCATCTCAAGAAGATGAAGTAAGAGGCAACTCCAGACCCAAAATGACCTTAAACCACAAAAAAACACTTACCTGACCTGCAGAGTCAATAAAAGTTCATGTCATTTATCTGTGAAGCGTTATTTGAATAACAGGCCAGAAGAAAAACCTCTCTTACACAGGGCATTCAGCAAACTTAGGAATTTTTTCATCTGCAGAATCCCAGTGGGACAAATTTTAGTTTTTTCAAAATTTCACCCCTCCCTGCCCCCAACTAAGACCATCAATGAGAACTGTTCCATTTCTAAGGTACCTGGAAACAAAGAAAAATCTAAGTTTTAAATAAAGAATTCCCTGCTGAAAATTTGCATTTAACTGCCTCCCAAATAATATTTAATTCAGTACATTAAAAAAATACACCATAAGACTCCGCATTTTAGCAAGCGTTTTACTCTTCAATACCATTAAATCTTTATACTTACTCTCGATTTTCTTTATTCTCATTTCCCAAGGAATAAAGATTACCACAAAATTATATGCAAGTCGAATAAACTTCCTCCAAAGCTGAGGAAAAAACAGAGAAATGAGAAATATGACACTTTGGAAAAAAAAAAAATTAAAATGAAGTGCTGAGTATTTTGCTCATGTCTTATTACAAGAATTGTTACCAACATTGATGACTAAGGTCTTATTAGGAGCATAATGCCTCAGAGGACATTTTCTTAGAGGAAAAATAATCTTTTGTACTCAACAGCAGCAAATTCAACTGCTATATTCTCAACTCTATGCATTGCAGCCGACACCTGCAGAAATCCTGTGGCTGTATTTTGCAGAGTCTTTATTCAACCTCTATTTTTTGCATGGTCAGAGGATCTTCCTGTGCACAATGGGATGTGCATGAACATGTGAGAGAAGAAATAAAATCCACCTGTGCAAATGTGAGTGCAGTTTTTGAGTTGTTGAGTTAGAGCTATAACTTTATACAGTATCAGCAGAAAAAAAAATTGTATTCCAGGCATTATAAAGTATTTTTAGTACAGCTAGATATTAAAATCCCACCTATTTTTTAGGCATTTTTAATAGCAGTGTCAATATTATATCATGTAACCTAATCTCCTAAAATTAAAGGGGAGTAAATAACATTTTAATTAATGAAAATATAATCAATCTCTTTGGCCAAAGTTAATGAATGTTTATGATGATATGGGTATTTAATTGCATGAATGGGAAGTATTTTAATTAAACAAAGAAATTGTAGATGCTGGGAACTGCATGGGAATTGCTGGGATTGCAACTTTCAGTTGAAAACAGAGTTCACAGGGCTGAGAAATGACTCAAGCAGCTTGTGCCAGCTGCTCTACAGATTTATAAAGAATACAAATGTGTCCACAGTGAAGTAATATTTGCTAAAATTTTAATTTGATAGCTATCATCTCTTTTCCTACTTACTACGTAGCTGAATAGTTTATACTCTTTGAATCCACAGCATGGGCATCTGGCTTTATCTGGGAAAAAAAAACCAAAAAAACCTACAAAGGAAGTGTAAAATATTTGAATTGAAGAAAGAAAATTGCTTTCAGCATCAAGATAATAAAAGTGTATTTTAACTTCAATTTTCATAAATAATAGCATGAGTGGATTGTCCAATCATGAACAGTATGTATTTTGCAAATTAAAAAAACTTAAATACATATTCACTTAGCAGCTGCATTTTGTTCTTAGCACACGTTCAGTTCTTAATTTTGATGATGTAGTGCTTGTTTTGCTGAGCCACAATTTTTATCTTCTTGATAACTACGCTATTTTCTAAGGAAATATGTGGAAATAAAATCTCTTCCAGTTAAAACAAACAAAAAAAACAAACAACCCCTACACCAAAAAAAGGCAGCTCATTCTGTTGCTGTTGCTGAATTTAGCCCTAATGTAAAGGCTGTACTCCCTAATCTGTGCTGTGATGAAAGAATACAGATCCCCTACACGTAATGAGTGGTACTAATTAACTGCTGAATTACATCCCTGTGCTGAATGTCTTCAAGCAAATACAATAGAGGCAATTAGATTAGACACAAACTTTCATTCACTGTGAACTCTAAAATGAAAGCTTCTGGTTTTGTATGGGAAGAATGATATGAACAAGCACCAAGCCCAATCTCTAATTTACTAATATTCTGATTTAGCACTTCTCTTTCTAGCTAAAGTCCTAGTTCCACTCGTCTCAAAGAGAAAAAAAAAAAAAATTTAAAAAATGAATTTAAAATAAAATTTTAAAATAAAATAGTTTATTTTGACAGCATTTTTACTTCCACTGCATTTGCCACCCACACAAAGGCAGAACAAGGAAAAGTCACTTTTTCTACATTGGAAAATGTACATTGCTTCTGGGGGCCAGCATCAGAGAGCAACAGATACATATGCAGCCCTTCTCTTGTTATTATGAATAAAATGCTTGGTGTTCTATTGGTATAACCCTGCCTTTCTGAATTAAGAGAAATTAGTAATTAAAAGTCTACTTGTTATGATGACAAAAATATTCTTGACTGCCTAGATGACTAAAGAACTCTTCTCTTGGTTGCTTATTAAGTACAATTTCCTGCATATTATAAATTCCCAGAAACTCAGGCCAGAGTCTATTTTCAGCGGTGTAAATAGATTTGCTAAGATTTGATTCAAATTCTCCGAGTATTATGCAATCGAAAACCCTTCTTTAATAATGTATTTCCCATAAGCTATTGTGGGATTGTCTTCCAAACTAAAAGCTAGACACATTTTTCATACTGAACTATTGAACTGTGGCCCCAGTTTGTTGAAACAGCTCTTCAGAGAATACTTCATCGTGTTGTTGTTATCCCATTTGCATCACCCCCTCTGGCAGGCATCAATATTTGTAGGCTGTCTGAAAAGAAAGCTTATACTGCATTAACAGAAAGATATTCATCCCTAAACACATGAAATTTATCTGCAAAAACGTAATTACTAGAATTACAGTGGAAAAAAAAAAAAAGAAGGAAAAATAAAAGAAGCTTTGAACTGCTTTTTCCTCTCTCTGAAGAGTTCCTGAGCTGGAGAATCAGGACTGCACAGCAAACACACACTTCTCTGGATCAGAACTGCAAACGGCTATTGGTAGGAACAAGAAATTGAAGAGATTTAAGACAAAGCAGCCGTACCTCTGCCCCAGCAGCCTGGTAACCTCTCGTTCTCGTGAGCCTCCCTTCGTATTTCAGCACGATCTCCTTCGCCTGCCTGAATGAGAGGGGAGAGGTTCAGTCTCTACATTGATCCCATGGCTCAGGTTCCTGCACAAGCAGCAACTACCAAAGTGGTAAAATGCTCTGAAATACATCCATGGGCTGTCTCACCATCAGCCCTTAATCCAGGCAATGCTTTTTTTCCTTTGACTATTGAGCTTTTTGCTGGTACTTTAAAACTACTCAGAATTTTGTCTGAGAGAACTCAGCATTCAAGAGTTTGACCGCAGGGGGAGTTTTGTGTTCCTCTAATTTATTTCTCTGTCCTTTAGTTTCAAAGTCTTTCTTTTAAAATGGTAGAACCCAAATGAGCAAAATGCCAGGATCCCCTTAAGTCTGGTAATCTCCTGTGGATCCTGACACCTTTTCTGCAGGTATGGGGTAGCTCTCCCGTGAGATGCAAAGAGGTGCAACTTCATCTGGCCATACCCAGTCTTTGACCTCAGCAGAAGGTGGATGGGGACCACCAAGGTCTGATCAACAGGAATGGGAAAGAAGCAAGTCACAGACTCTGCCTAAGAGAGAAAAACCTCTTTGCTTCCCAGATTACACAAGGGCTCTACTGCTGGTAGGGATTCCTCAGGGCTGCATTGCCATCTGGGAACCATCCAGGGTTTTGAGAGAAAATGCCAGATGAAAAGAGGAAAAAAACCCCAAGCATCAAATAAGCCATGAGGTGAAAGACCTGACACAGTTTAGACAGGTGGCCCAAAGAGTTAGTCACATGCTCTTTCACTGTAAATTTGGAATTATAACAATTGAAATCCTAAACTGTGAAATATTTTATTACTACACTGATCATACTTTTTAAACCTACAGTTGTCCAGTATTTACTGCATTTACATCATGTTGCCTCAAGATAGGACCAGCTTCTGTTCTCATACCATGCAATTACCTTAAAAAGGCAGGCTGGTTCTCCTTTTTGGGACACAGTGAAACAATTTAATTTAAAAATATATTATGGACCATTACCAACAGCCTTTCTTTATACCACTGAATAGCTGAAACTCTCTTTTAATAGTTAATAGACAAAGCATGATTTCTTGCTCTCTTTTGTGCTGTGACTCTCTACAGGGAGCCCCAGGCATGCACCAGAAACAACTTCACTTACAGACTGTCCACCTGGGGGCTGCTGCCTTCAGCCAGCCCTCAGATCTTCCCAGAGCACACTTTCCTAGCGGCTCTTAATCATTCCTGTGCACAAACCCTTCCAGCTCACACTGGAAAACTCCCGAGGCTGGAAGCACTGTCACAGTCAGTGAGCCTGAAAACCTCTGTGCAGGCACCTTTACCTGAGCGCCCTCAGCTTCTGCCTCATCGGCCACGGCCGGCAGCGGATATTGGACATGATCTCCTTCTGGTACTGGATGTTCTGAAAGATCTGCTCTGGGTCATGGCTCTCAGCCTTCTCTTCACTGACATCTTCATCCGAGTTGCTGGCAGCCCAGCACACACCCCACGAGAGGAAAAAGAAGACAAGGTTTTGCTGTGAGGATTCCCAGCAAGGTGTTGATTTGCTCGGGATGCAGCCTATTTGAGCAGTGTAAGGACAGGGATCTAGGGAACTCACATGACCTTACTGTTTTAAAGTTGATTAATAATTTGGATGATTTCCCCATCTCCAGGACATGCCTCCTTCCCTCCCCACAACTTGCTGCTCAGTCATAAATTATGCCCACTCCTGACCACAAACCCCAGTCTTTCCTCTCCGAGCATTTCCAGCCATTCAGCTTGTACATCATGTTAGCAAGACTGTCTGTATAATCTTCTGGAAAAAAGTGCTGTCTAAACATTTCCAGCAAGAGAACGTAACATTCATTAATTAATCACACCTATTATTCTGATTTTAATAATGATAAAGTATTTTCCTGTTAGAACAGGGGAAGCAGGGGAGTCAGTCGTAATCACCATTTAATCCTATTCCCTGCTGACAGGGACAGAGGGGTGGGGGACCCCACATACCAAGAATTACTTGGCCTTGTAAAATGATTCATGTGCTTTGATGCAGATTTCTGTGGATGATTATTAAATCATCTTTTCTGATGCTGTCACCGCATTTGCTAAGCTACAGCTCTTACAATTCCCTGTTGGTCTGTGAAACAGCAGCAATATTCAGTCTTGCAGAGGCTTAGGTTTAAAAACCTGTGGTGGCTGTTTCTCCCTGAATGACATGAAGGGATCTGAAGTACTGCAACAGCCACCAGCCAGGAAGTTTCTCAGTTGTATTGCTATGTACTTGTTAGGAAAGTTCCCCGCAATTTTGCTGAAAAAGCGGCCTTTTAATCACTTAGAAATAAATCATAACCTAAACCATGCCATGGAATAATATTTGAGGGACATACTTCATCAGACCACTAATCCATTGGTCTGCAGTCCTGTCCCTTCAGTCACAGGGGACATTCAAGGGAAATTTATATTTACTTTACACAAGAAAAGAATAAGAGACTTCTTACTGTGCTACATATTGAACTCATTTGAGTTACTTTGCTTTACGTACAGTGTTTACGTTTCAGTATGAAACATGACTTTGACAGAATAAAAAAAAAAAGAGGCTTGAAATTTATCTTAATATACAAAGAAGTATTTTTCTCATGATCATCTCCATACTACCACACTGTTACTCGAAACAGACTGCTTTTTCCGGTCTCTGACACACGCTCTGTCTAAAGCAAAGTGAAAACACAAGATCCCACTGCCGTGCTAGACAAAGCAGACTCTCCCTGCAGGAGAGAGGAGCTCCCTTACCTGTGGGGTGGCTCCTGGTAGGTGTAGATGCCGCTTTGCCGCTTCACCGTGCGCTGCTTCTTGCAGGACTTGGCAGCTCTGAGCACAGGGGAGCCCGGCGCTGCTGCCATGGTGGCAGGTGGGACTCTGCCGTGCTGGGAGGCAGCTTGGAGCTCGCTGGTCAGACGTCTCAGCAGCAGCCAAATGTTATTAAGCAGAGAGCAGCGAGTGCTGTGAGCCCCGTGGAGCAGAGGATCACTGCCTGGTGCTCCAGCCTGGAGAAACTGCTGCAGCCTGGCAGCGCCTTAAAGCCACAGCACACGGCAGCCCCACCACAGCCCCTCGAAGAACAGATCAAGGTGGGGAGCAGAGCTCAAAGGTGGCCCAGATTTGAGCCAAAGGTGGCCCAGCTTTGAGCCAATTCACAGCCAAATTCCCCTTGTTGTGGATGAAGGACGTCCCTCTGAGCACCATCTCAGTGCACCGTGCTGGCCTGCTCTGGGTGCTGTTTCCAATGATGCTCTGTTGATGTTTCTGCTTCCTATGCTTGAGAGAAGGTTCTTGCTCAGGAAAAGCAAGGTGGTTTGTGTTTTGGCCTTTGCTAGCAGAGAAACATGAGTGTCCTTCTCCCACAGGGCTTCCAATTTTCACGGTGGAGAGTCCCCTGACACCCTTTTTATGGTCAGCACCAACACCACCTCTGTCAGCATCTCTGTCACACTGGGCTTGGTTGCCAGAATAAACTGCTCCATGTTCTGCTGGGGCCAGGAAAGTGAATTTTTATTGCTTTTCTGCATCATAGAAATTACAGATATTCTGGTCCCATTATTAAAACAGAGCAAAATAGATCAACAACGCTTGATATTAACAGCTCCTGCAGCCATAATTTGATGCTCAGAAAGTGGGAGTGAAAGGAAGAGTTTGCAGAGAGTTTTCACTTGTTCCTAACTTGGTATTTTCTCTCCTTAATAGCTCTGCACACAGTGCAGCAAGGATTTTGATTGCATAAATCAGCGATCTGTTGTAGTTAACTTTTGTTTGCAGCGTCTGACAAAAAGAACATTAAGTTCTCTCTTCTATATTTCCTGTAGAGAATAGCACAGGCTGCTTTTTCCCTCTGTCCTGAATCAATCTGAAATATTGCCACTTGGTGAGAAGTTTTACTTTTTTACTGTCTATTGTCCTAGACTTATTTAGTTAAATAACTAAAGGGCTAAGTAGTCACAAGCCTTATCTTTTGTTACAGTACTGAAAGAGTAAATCCATTTGGTGTAATTCACTTCATTTCTGAGACAAAAAACTAAGGACCAGATAAATATGATTCTGCATTTCCAAAACGTATCTCACAATAAAGGCCAGAGTTCACTTGGTGGGCCTGGTTTGAAGCTCCCCCAGAAATCTGGGAGTTCATTAGCACAAAGCAGAAGAGCCCCAGAATTGTAAAGAAATGCCCCTATTCAGAGTTCAGCTGTATTCTGCACCACAGATTGTGTCATCTGCATGACTCTTAAAGCCTAAGCTAAACCCCAGTTACTGCGTGGGGCTTCTGCTGCGAACTGAACTCTCTAGTCTCAACTTCACTCTGAGCATCTCTTGCATCCACCTCCTTTAACCAAAATAGAGACTAAAGCCTCTGGACTCCAGTTTCCAGCTCACCATGGATGGACCTCAAGCATTTTTACTTTTTTCTGTATTGTGTTTTATTATTTTTCATTTGAAGTCTGCAGAACAGAGGCTGTCAGGGCTTTGACATCTCAATCTTTCTGTCCCATTCCTAAACCCACGAACCTCTGAATGGCTTTCCTATTCAGCTTCCAGTTCACAGGACAAAAGAAACATCCTACTGCCCTCTCTGTGTCAGGGGTTCAAGTGAAAGCAAACAGCCAAAAGGAATAGGTATCAGCCCAGAAGCACATCTCCATTAAAAGTCTTATCACCTCTTCCCAGCTGGAAAAACAAAAGAGCTATTCTGAATGCCAGGAACGCCCTGTAGATCTTTGATGCTCAGAGTACTGCAAACACACCCACATCACCACTTTTCTTGACATGCCACAAGATACATTTTCAATTATAGAATTTAATAGCAGGAATGTGTTAGTTCAAATGTACTTCCCTGGCTGTCGTTATTGTCCTTTGCATCTCAGCCAGTGGCACAGCACTGGGGGCCAGGTTCTGCTGCCTCAGCTCGTGAGAATAAGTGCCAGGCCAGTCTACCACAGTCCATTAACTCCTTGCTTATTCCAGTTATGTGCACAAACATTAATCTCATGTTGCAGATAGACACTCACGAAGGAAATGCCTCAGAAGGCAGCTTCTGACACAATAACATCCTGAATTCCCCAGAGGACATAAGCTAGATCTCCAAAAACTGCAAGAGAGAAACACAGCTATTTCTCCTTCTGTATTGCCATTCCTGCTTCATACTTTTCCTTGAGATTTTAGATGTCCTACTTTTCATCTGGAGGAACCACAGCAGAGAGATTAAAATCTAAGGTCATCTATAGTTCCTAGAGATTGCTCTATTTCACAAATAAAGCAGTATCCTACAATATGATGGTGTTATAGCATTACCAAAACCATTAAAACACTAACATTACTGATCTACATAGATTTAATTAGCTCATGCATCTTAACGTGTCAACGAGGCAGATAAATTTAGTTTCTCTTTGTTAGAAGAAAGCTGAGAGTCTAAAAAAACAAAGGGACAATTTAAGCCTGACAATTTATACAGCTCTAATAGTGCCAGTGCTTGAGGCACATACATCATATGAAGTTACTACCAAACACTAAAAGCACAATGAGCAGCAAGAGACTCATGAATTCCAAGCCCATCTGACAGAAGGACTCAGGGAAAACAGAAAGCAGGCTTCAAGAGCTTAGCCCTGCAGTTGGCAACATCCTCTGTTGCCCATGATGCCTGCAATAGCCCCTTTAAAGAATTCAAGTGTTAACTCAGATCACAAAGAGGGTTTAGGTTTTGCTTTTCAACTCAGCCAGCAGTTCAGCCACCAGAACACCCAGCTGCCCGTTTCAATATGCTCTATTGAATCCAGAAACCTACTTGGTCTTGTTTTAGTCTGAGTGAATACTACAGGGGTTATAGATTTGATTTCAATTGCCATTAAATGGATGTAAACCAGGACATTAGCCTTTTACTGCAAAACTTTCAGCTCTCTGTGTGTAATAGGAAGACTCACATTTGATCCATGGGATCATTTTGCATTTTCAAACACTTATCCAGGAAAGAGCTGGGCTGGTGAGCTCTGCTAACTGAAAACTCAAGGAAACAGTAGGCTTTATTCTTTCCCATATACTCTATTCCCATAGAGGTACAGTTTAAATTTTACCCACCATTCCAGCACTGCAGTTCAACTCGGGACTTTTTCACCATCTCCCTGCTTGGGAGGTTCACAACATCTCTGATCTCAATTTCAAGGTAAAAACATAAGAAAGGGACCAGTTTTTTTGGTTTTTTTTTCATCTTTGTAACAAAAAGAGATTATCCCTCCAGATCCTTAAGTACATAAGACAAAGGGGGGAAAAAAGCTTTTGGAAACACTGACCAAGACAACTCATGTATCTTTAAGAGAACTAATTTTCAGAAGTGCTGAAAACATTCACAGAGTCCAGTGATAGGTAGTGATGCTGTAGAGCATCCAAGTTTGTGTGAAAACACTGAAGCTCCTCTTAGAGGACCTTTACTTTTAGAACTGAAAGAATTAAAATCAAAAGACACCCCACTTAGACTTCAAAGACAGACATTGCACTCTCAAATTGCAATCTCAGTTCACCTGTTCAGTCCCCAGAGGTAACAGAGCTGTGCAGCTGGACATAAGAGCAGTTATGGGATTTCCAGGGTAACGATGCCAAAGCCATTGTTTTCACTTACTGAGAATAAAAGTGATCTACTGAGCTCTGGTAAATCATTCTCTCCCCATAAGATTGTTTGGACAGTCTAATTTCATACAGTAGGTTCTGCTCTTCGGTTTCAGCACGTTCATAACTCTTACTGACGTTTATCACACTTGGATCAAGGGGAATACTCCCATTGTAGTTCCATTTTCTTTGTGAATTCACATCCCACATTAAAAAAATGTTCCATTAAAAAAGCTCCTCCTGTGCAGTTAACTGATCTTACAGCATCATGAGATGACTATTTTTGTTCTTGGATGAGTATCATGACTATTAAAATATCGATTTCAGTGACAGTACTACTCACAAGAGAATATCTTGAAGTTCTCAGGAGTGTTTGAGACCTAAAGACAGACGTTAAGGAAAGAAAACAAGAGAAGCAAAGGGGCTAAAGACAAACAATCAGCCCCACACCAAGCCAAGCCCCCATGGTGGGGCAGAACAGGCCTGAACAACTTTGACAGCCACGTCAGCTGATGCCCTGGCTTATAGCACTGCCCTGGTCTGCCTGGCTCACTGTCCCTGGGACTTGCAGCTCTCTACTTTCAGGCGGCAAAAAAGCAATTAGACACCATCAGAAAACTGATTTTTCAAGAGTAATAGATAAGCTGCAGCTACTTCTGCTATGAGGAAATCAGTATTTTGTCCAGCTTTGCCTACCCAGCAGCATGATGTGCATCCCACAGCCATGTGCATGTCACCAGAGACCTTTTTGAAAGCACCGTAACGAAATTATTTTCCAGACTTACGTGAGTCGTTACAAGCCAGACCTAGGAGTCAGTGAAAGTGAAGAAGATAATTTTGGAACATTTCAAAAATAAATAAATAAAAAGAAATTTCACATTTCAGAAGAAGAGAGGATGAGTTCCAGGAACTGACAATGGCAGAAAGTAACTGAGTAGCCAGGGCTTTCCAGAGTGATGATACTTAGGACAACCTTGCTAGTCAGAACCCTGACTAGAAATAAAAATCTATTTCTGGTTTCCTTTTTTTTTGTAACATCCACTCAATTTCCCAGGCTAAAATTGCACCCTAATTTTAGAGGGTTTGGCATTGGAATAGTAAGATTAGTTTACCTCCATTTATCGACTAACATCTTCACAAAGGAGATGTTCACAAAAAATGGGCAAAGAAATTCAGATGAGCTTAATTCACTGCATAAGGAATGTTAGTAATTCTTTTACAACCTAAGAAGTTGCTTAGGTACACAATACTTAACTCATTAGCAAACAGTAACCATCATTTGTCCAAGAAAAAAGCCACAAATGCAGTACTCAAATTACTGTCTGCAGAAAAATGAGCTTATTCCTCTTGCTCTCTGGGATATTGTATCAACACCATTCTTGGGAAAGCTGGGGGTACCAGGCTGTGGTTACATGATCACCTGAATTCAGCACCTAACATGTTAATTAAAAAAAAAAGATCTAGAAATAGATCAAGAAACTGCCAAGGAGAAACCCTGCAGGTATGACAAAACAAAAAAGAAAAGCTTTGAAGACTTCAAAATATTGCACCCTTGCAGAAAACTATATTTAATATTCTTCACCCAAAGTGTGGCTAAATGCTGCAGTAACTCGATACAATAAAATTGGACATTCCTTCTTACCCTACCCCAAAGACACAGCTCTACAGCTAAGAATAACGATCCTCAGACTGATGTTTAATAAAAAGTAGACAAAATGTTTTTAATTTTATACAGTCTCAGAAGCACTGTGGTGCCTGAGCTTACTAAATATCAGATGACCTTGAAAGTGCCTGAGTCATGGGCAGTTCAAGCTGCAACCTAAACAACCATCTTAAATCTTATATGTTGTCACGTACTCATTATCTGGACTTTGTACTTTCCTACCACGGAGGGATTTTCACATAAATTAGACAGGAAATGAAGCAAAATGCAATTACAGTCTCCAACAGCTCCGAGGCAGATAGATAGCAAAGGCATGCAGCACAGTTCAAGAGTCAGCTTTCAACAAATGCCACCTATTAGGAAGAATCTAAATGAAACATATATCACTAAGCCACCCACTTCTGAATTATATCATTATCTCATCACTAGAATAAGCACTTATAAGGTTACAGCGATTTCAGATAATCAGCCTTGAAACAGATTTCTCAAAGGGACTTTTCATCTTTGCTTTTACACATCACCGTTTGGACTTTCACATATACCAGAAAATTCTATTATGCTATATTAAATTGAGTTATCCCAATGAAAACATCCCTAGTAAGGTTAACCCAGACACTTCATAATCCATTAGCACCCTCACTTTTTCAACATAACAAATTTTCTTGTAATAGCTTTTCAGTCTCAAAAGGAAAAGACACAGCTATAGAACAGAGTGTTCTGAATTGATGGGATTCAGCTGAACAGTGGGAACACTGCAGTGATGAATAAAGTCATATTTTTGCCCCTGCCTTCAGTGGATGGGAAGTCAGCCCCATAGCCTTGCATTAACTGCTCATAGCCCAGTTCCTAGGAGACCACACAGAACATTCACCTCTTCAAGGGAGGATCCTTCCTTAACCCATTTTTTAAAGAGAAGATCTTGGAATTTTTTATTGCTTGCATTTGGGGGGCTTTTGTGTGTGCTACCCTGAGTGCAAAAGGATTATGAAACAATGCAAAATGCAGCTTACAGACATTAGGTAAACAATAACAAAATGTTAATACGTGTATTTCAAATAGTCCTTTCTTCCCATAATCTCACCATGCAAATACCTTTACCTGCTGCTGAATTAATTATCACTGAGGTTATGGATATCAAGCGTTTGAGCCCAAAAGTTACAAGAAAAGCCTGAAATCATATAAGCAGTGAAGAGACTTTCTTAGTTACTGTGGTAATGATCTCCTTCCTACCAGCACACATTAAACACACGCTGGTTTTTGTAAGTTCATCTATTGTGTTCACTGGTCTCATGGCACATTTTATATCCTCTGTAGGTGGAATGTTTTGAGAAAGCTCTTTAATAGCCAGCATGGGCTTTGCTAAATTAACCCATCTAAGATTTGAGATGTGCTAGGAAGATGCATATGGGCAGCCTCTAAGGCTCTGCTTGAGCAAAACAGTTTGAATCTTAATAAGAAAATTGCGACTCACAACCTATCATTAATATTTAGTTTTTCATTAATATTATACAAAAAACTTAGTCTGATTTCTTTTTTTTCACTCCCATTTCCTGTATTTCCTGCCTATGGTATAATCATTAAGTTCCCGCTTTTAAATAACCCCATATATTCTTCTCAAGGTTTTAAGATGTGCAGATCTTTTCACGTTTTAAAAACGTTTCTAAGGTAACACTTAAATGCAGAAAATATATCAACAGAATTCAAACAAATTTTTTAGGTTTAATTAAATGAGTACAATCTCTTCTCAACTTGTAAATCTTCTTAGCTGTAACTAATACTGATTTGTTTAATTGGGTAACTGGTTTAAATGCTTAAAGAATTAAACTAAACCAGCTCCAAGGTAGGAAGTTATTTAATTCAGCCTGGACAGACCTTAAGATCCGTATTATAATTCAAAGCACATGAAGGTGGACAAGAAAACAGAACTACTGAAAGTATTGGTGTATGTTTTAATTAGTTCTTTCAGAATGTGTATTAATTTCTAAAAGGATAACCTATCTTTCAATAGGAAAGAAAAAGTGATGAAAGTAGGGACATCTGGAAAAAAACCACAGAACATCAGTGAAAGTTCTTATAAAAAGTCTTACTTTTTATGAGTAAAAGGATTTTCCTTTGAGGCTCCATTTCTATTATCTCACAATGAATCTTCTGCCATCACAAACACAGATGTTCCCTTAAGTCTGCACAAATGCCAAAAGCTCTTTGTCTTAATATCCACTCTGGAAGGGCTTCTTTGTTAATGAGGATGTATTAGCAATTTATTAAGTAATGTTCCTACATCTGCTGCTGGTCCTTGGCCTTTCCTTTCCATGTGATCCAAGTCAAGCTCTGCACAAGGGGAGCCTGGAGGAAGGCAGAGCAAATAATGAGCTTTGTAGGCAGCAGTCCCGTGGGGGAGCAGGGTGAGGGCAGCATCCCGCTTTTATCTGTGACATAAATGTGTGAGGAATTTGGTGCATCCAGGGGTGATCAGCAGGATGAGAACCCCTTCACCTGTGCGTGCCAGGAGGCTGAGAGTGCAGTCAACAATGCTGAAAGTAAACTGGATTTGCTGGCCTGAATTTAATACACTGATAATTAATTTCACCGCTAGATGCTGTTTCCAGACTTGGGCAGGGGCAAAAGCCATTCTCACCTCTTACTACACGTGTGAGCATAAATCACCATAAAGATCGGTGTTTCCAGGAGGACTTACAGGGCTTGCAACACCCCTCTCTGCTGGAGGATGCTGGCAGTCAGGCAGCTTTTGGAGCGCTTTTCCCTGCAGAGAGAGCAGAACGCTCCACCGTGTGGCCAAGCTGCCGCCTTGTACGCGGCTGGTCTCAGCATTAATGGGTCCCTTTGGTAAAGAAAATTTAGTTTAACTCTTAGGAAATACACAAAACATCGAAAAGAAGGTGTTTACAGCTAAAAAAACCCCTCAAATAAATGCAGCAGATTCAGTCGCATGTATCTAGTTTAATTGCAGAGCGTGGGATGGCAATGGGAAGCTGAGACAAACCCAAGTCATAGGAAACTGATGTGAAAGTCTAGAAATGGTTAAATCCCCACTCGAAGTCCAGATCAGTGTTCAGAGCTCAAAGGCCATTCTTTCGATCTGTTAATAAGGGGTGAGAAATTAATTAGGGAAAAAATCCCCTATGTAATATGCAAAATGCTTTTATTCTCCTTCTTCCTCTCTGAGATATGTAAACTGCACTACTTTTTCACTTGGGGTTGGGGGCTTTTTTCTTTACTTTTCAATATCAGAAACATTAAGAATGGAATGTTTTTTTACTTTAACCTTTTTGTTTAATTCTTCAGCGAACTTCTTAGGCACTACCTTCTTCAGTATAGCATGACTATCCAGTGCCACATGAAATGCTTAATATCTGCAGGTGACTAGAAAAATATTATTGCTTTAAACATTTATCAACAGGAAATCTAATTTAAGGGATATTTAGGCTCTCATTCAGAGCCTGCTGAAGGTTTTCAGTCCTTTTTCCGGTGCTTGTAAGTTTCTTGAAAATGCTTTAAGGCAAGTGAGCATTCCAGCCATAAAGGCCTTGGAAATATTGTTTATAGGACAAGGACTCCACCTTCCATTCATTGGTCATCGTGGAGCAGGTGAAAAAGTGGGGATGCAATAACAGCTTTGTTCAAAGGCTGGTCCCACACCTTCTGACCTAGAACAAATGAATACATTTAGAGAAATAATATCTTCTGCTGAAAGGTGAAGTTCTCATAAATAATTAGATGGTTTTGATACAAAAGGGAGGCATCTGATTCCAATGAGTAATGTTTCCTAGAAATGTGACTCCATTGTCTAATTGTCATAAAACTAATTTCTTTCTTCTCGTAATGATGAATAATAAAATCAATATACTGCAAGTGCCAGGACATAAAACAAGCTTGGAGTGCAGAACATGTGATCTGTCACATTAATAGTCCTTTTTGAAGAAGGTAAATGAAACTTACAGTTGAAACAGCACTGACTTTTCAACTGCCAGAGCATACTTCTGAAAATTACTGTCTCAGATTATTAATACAATCCACTGTTTACTTATTGTGAAAAGTCTCCTTGAAATAAAATTAAGGGGGGACATATTCAATACTGAGTGCTCTGCTCCTCCTGCACACCCAAAGTAGACAAATTCTGTAAAACATAGGTTTTTAAGTACCAGGTCCAGACATTTAAGTGTTCTGTTTAAGCACAAGAAACTAACCTGATTTTCTTGTAACCTGATTTCAAATTTGTAACGTGACCTAAAATGAAGAAACCAGATCAATGAGATTAGGAACCTGTACTTCTCTGAGGAATAAAAAAGCCAACAGAATAAATCCACAGACGTGCAGAGAGACAAAACAACTGGAACCTAAGATGGATGTAGCTAAACAAGATTCTATCATTTGAGATGACACCCACTGATTTCCTGGAACATTTAACATCAACGTGCTCGTCTGTAGATCAGCTGGAAACTAAGAATACCTGAAAGGGAAAGATTCAAGTCACTGGATCATAAATCTCCATATTAGAAGGTAAAAATTCTCAAGCACCCATTCCCGATGGTCATGTTCTCCCTGTGGCCAGTGCAGCACCTCACAGGAAATTCTATAGAGGAAAGAAAAGTCAAGGCATGAAAGCAATGCCTAAAGCACTTGTCCCCTGATTTGGGAAGTGTCTGCCAAGTACAACTTGATAGAAGTGGGAAATGCAGAATGCAGCAACCAGACAGCAACAGGAAGGACTGGATGGGAAGAGGTTTCATCAGAACTGGTGCTGGAACCCAGGATGCTCTGACTCACATCATATCCAAACCAGTCTGAAAGGAATTCTTCCGAGTGTGATGAACAGATGGTGTCTAAATGGCCAGGTCTCAGAATACATAAAAGATCATTTAGCAGTGAGTTTCACTGGCTGTTTCAGCAAATAACATGAGTGACTTATAAAGAGAAATTATCGGGTTAGGGAAATTCTTGAGAGATTCCTCGGAACAGAAGTTCTAGGGGAAACATTGAGATGTCTGTAGATTTTCTTTTAGTAACAAACATTTTTGAAAACCCCGGTAGCCACATCAATAATTATTACACCTCTGGTAATTACACTTCGATTTAGCTCTCATATCTCATCCCACATCTCAGATCCCAGTGACAAATGCTTAATCAATTTATGGTGCTTTTCACACAAACATAGATGGTTGGGTTCAATCCTTTTCATTGCAAGTTCGTCTGTTGGGGATAATGGTCTCTGTACATTTAAATGACTGCTACAATAAACTGCAATTCGCTGATCAAACAGTGAGAAAAGTTGGGGTTTTTTTAAAATCCTTTTCTGTGCACACATTTCTGAAGCACAGCTGAGAGAAAAACTTCAGTGGGGGACCAAAGCCAGAGAACCTTAGAAAGCAACAAAGGCTACAGCTTCTGCAGCTACTCAGCTCTTCACAAAGCCATGACTATGAGCTTATGGCAGCCTTTTGCCACGACCTCCCATACATTTAGAGCACAGGCACTAGTCCTCACCAAGAAACCATTCCCACTCTGCCCACCAGATCAAGGAAAAATGGTCACTGAGAGACAAACCGGAGGACTGGAATCCTCCCATTGTCAAGTGGATGGTTAAACACGGCCACCACCACCAGGTGGTGGTGGCCCAGCTTGCTAGGGATCTGCAGGAATTCCCCCAAGGAATTCAAAGAAATTATATTCAGTGTGATGAATATATTTCTACCTGGCTGGGCTAACAGTCTGTGATACCTTTGTGTCCCAAACTGCTGGTGAACCACTGGAAGCAGAAAGGGAAGCTTTGCCTGGGATATTTAACAGCACCTGCTGGGGCAAAAGGCTGACTGCTGGCAGTGTGATAAGCACAGTCAAAAGGCATTAATAGTCCTTAGAGAAGAATCCATGAAGTGAATGCCCTGTACCTCCATCACTTGATCCTGTCAGGACAAATCAGCTTGTTTGGTCTCTGCCTTTCCGTAAGCTGAATAAACAAAACCCTCAGGAAAACGATTGCTATTTCCAGTGAAACGAGCATCCTTTCTTTCACTGATTTGCAGAGCAAAAAACTGCCAAGACATTGAGAGGAAGACAGTAAAACAGTTATGAAAAAGGAAATACCATCCCCGAGTCAATTTGGCTGGCTGAGTTGGCAGGATGGGATCAGTAAGGGTGTAATCAGAGAGAACAGAAAAACAGAAGGCATCTGAGTTGACAAGAGGAGGAAACAGAAATAGATTGTTCAGCCTTGCAGCCTATTGGTGCTGCTGTCAAACACAGCCAACCCTTCCAAGGCTCCTTTGGGAAGTCGTGTGCTCTGCCAGGACACAAGAGATGTAGCTTCAGCATGAAAGGGACCTTCAGCTGCTTTGCAGCCAGTGCCCCAGGCTCTGCAGGCTTACTCCTACAGTAAGTCTATGAGGATTAGGGAAGGGGGGAAAGCCCAGGATTTGAATGTAACTGAGAAATCACCTACCAGTATTTACAGTCACACTCGCTGGCAGGTGCTGTAGGACTCTGCTTACTCTGCCCCAGTAAAAATTGGTGGTGACAAGGAAGAAAAACCTAGAGATGAGCCTTTCCCAGCCAGGCTGTGCTGCTGAGCAGCTCGGTGTCCCAGCCTGGCTCTCCTCAGTGACCAGGCACAGTGTCCCCACGAGATGGCTGCAGAGGCTGTGGCATTGCAGGGAGCGTGCAGAGCTAAAGGGCTCAAAGTACCTCAAATGCACGTGGCCACTCCAAGAAGCTGTTTCTTTCAAAAATGCAAATCCTTGTGACATTTGTCAAAACATCATCAAAAAGGATTAAAAAAAATATTAATAATTCTCCTGGTTTTTTAAGGTTTTTTTCCCTTCCTGTTTTGCATTTTGTTCTGCTCGGTTTTTGGTTACATGCTCCACACAATTCAAATCACCAGCATCAGATGATTTTTTTTCTTTCTGCTTTTTTTGAAATCAATCTTTTTTTGGAAGTTCTTTTGAAGCCTCTGCATCTCTGTTTTGTGCAATCAGGCTTTTTGTGTTCATTACCCTGATTGTCAAACCTTCCATCCTTTCCCACTCTTGGCTGCCGTTCACTGCTCATGGTGCCTGGTCACTGCCCCACCCATTCCTTTTCATTTTGGGTTTTTTGGTAACTGGCCATGCCACGTCCTAGCTTGACACCAGCTGTGGGTCTTAAGCTCCAATTCAGCCAAGGAACATATGGATAATTCTAAACACAAGCTCAGGAAGAGCTTGGCTGGTCACTTAGCCCTGACAAGGAAGATCAACATCACCTAAACAGGGATCTTCAGCCAAGGACTCCCACTCCCTCTGAGTGTGAACAGCTGAAATCCAAGTTCTGCCTCATCTG
Organism: Falcunculus frontatus; assembly: GCA_013398115.1. Lineage (NCBI taxonomy): Eukaryota > Metazoa > Chordata > Aves > Passeriformes > Falcunculus > Falcunculus frontatus. The sequence continues at coordinate 34,473 of VZRV01006503.1, forward strand.
TCTGAAACAGTTTTAGTGTGGGTAACACAAACACTTCAGTCCAGGGAGATCCACATGCCCTTATGATAATTGTAATTTTCTGAGGGTCTGAAGGACACGGTGTTGATTTTAGCCTGGAAACCTCTTCTGTCACAGAGATGAAATATCAGACAACCCAGAATCCCTTTTTTTAGCCTGTATCTAATAACAGCCTTAGTTTGGAAAGTCCCACAGAGAAAACCTACATATGATTTCTCCAAAACCCATCTCTATCCCACTCTTGGTTGAAACCTGGCTCTTTGTCAGGTTTCTCTGCCACTCAGAATTACTACACTTGTTCAAATCCATTAATTATGCCCATATTGGAGCAAAGTTTTGGCTAAACAGTAAACCAAAGCCTACCTATTTCTACCCAGCCAGGCTTTAGGCATGATTATTTACAGATTTACATCTCTTTCTTACCATGCACCCATTTTCCAGGCTGATTCTTCTAAATTTTAAGCAAACAATTGATGCCAGCCTCAGCCACAACTTCAGCATAGAAGCCAACAACTTTTGCTGTTGTCAATTTTAATTTTCATCTAGGTCTAACAAAAAATCCTATTTTATCCTTTAAGTATGCCCAACCATCCACCAAAAAAAAAAAAAATCTACCATCACACATATATTTAGTACATCTGGGTTTTTTACATCCTTTTTTCTGCCCCTAGAGGGAACAAAAATTATTCAGTGTCAGACTTCCACGGACCTTGTTCATCAGGAAAAAAAAGGCTTTGGTCTAAATTTCGACCATGAATAAACCTTCAAGGCCTCATCTAAACCCAGTCCCTTAATTTTCATTATTACAGTGTGTGCAAAGTATGTGAGTCACACAGATTTCCCCTTTGGATAAGGCCACAAAGACTTTGTTCTAAGCCCCCACTGTGCACATTTAACCTTCTGAAATCAATTCACAGAGCCATTACTAGCTGTTGTTCCATGCTTGTGGATTTGAGGCTTGGCTCTTATTGGAGAGTTGATTGATTAATTTCAACATTGCAAAACCCTCATTTAGCCAGGGGGACACTTCTGGAGTTCAATTTTCTAACTGAAAACCATCCATAAGAGTACATTAAAATTATCTAATTTTGAACCTCTGAACCTTTTCACGAGAACTTGCACATGGACATCTTTCACATTTATTTTTTGAAAATACTGTCGGTCATTGTGTCACTGAAATTAGATGTGCGTGTATTTTTTTTCCCCCCTATTTCTTATAATAGGACCTGAAGGGGATCCTCCTGTAGCTTGCTTGCAATTTAAAACCTCTAAAAACTGTGACAATTAAGACAGAGAGTTGAGAGACCCCAAAACAAGGTCCAGAACATACCATGGCTAGGTTGAGGTTCTAGAACTGGGTATAAATACATGAGACAAATGCTAAACCAGGCAAAACTGTTTATTTTAGAAAGATCTCATTACTGAAGCAGAAAGGACAGTTAATCACTTTGCTTCTGTTTCCCTGGGAAACTGTTCCAATAACGGAATTTCCCACCAAGAAAAGTTAGCACTTTATTAATATTTTATTTGAAATTAAATCAAATCATGATCATTTGAAGAAAGTAATATAATGGCAATTTAATCTCTTTTCTATTCTCCCTTCTAATTTAATTCAGTATGTGATAAAGAGCGTGAAAATCAGAGAGGGTGGATTTTTATATCTATACTTCTTAGTTGTGAGAAAAGAGTGGGTAGTTGTAAATATTTGGGGAAATTTAAATCTTAAAAAAACAACATGAAAACATATAACACTTTCATGTGCAATTCAGAAATCTGCCTTTGAGGTGAAACAAAGTGCACGGCAACATTCTAAGACTTTTAGAAGTATTTATAATTTTTATCTAGTCTTGGGAACAAAGGAAGCTGCAAAAAAAAGACTTCTCAATAAACACACAGATATGAAGAAATTTTAACAACAGATAACATGTGAGAAAAGAGTTACCTCCCCTGCTCAAAAAAATTACTATTTTCTGCCTTTCACAGAAGCCCTGTAATGGTTGACTGTAGAGTTTAAAAAATCCTGCTAAGAAACACTTTTACTGTATATATACATACATACATATATATATGCACACATATATATGCATACATATATATATACACACACACACATGCATGTATATATACACATACATATACTTATATGTATATATATATATATAAAAATACATGGCAAACATTTTCAAATCAGAGATGAACCCTAAAATTTTTGGAATGTTTTACATTCTGAAGTAGGATTTCTTTTCCAAATGATGACACATGGATTTTAAATATTAGTAGTAAATTATTATCAAAATATATTATGAATATAAACATTACCCTTATATCCGTCTTAAACCATAAACAATCCTGCATGCATTTCATTTTTCTAAGTGTGACATTAATATTAATATATCTGTACAGCATATAAAATTATGGAAATAACTGGAATATTAAGATTACTATGAAATTGTATGCGTTCACACCACTTACATCTGCTGTCTGAAAGGGCTGTATCAGATATTCTCAGCAGATTAAACAAGTGCTGTAGGCTTTCTGGTTATCTCTTTTTCCAGATATTACTGGAGTCATCACAAGTGACACAACAAACTAAGCGTTGAACAAAAGACAACGCTTGGACTGAAAAGAAACCCCGTCTTGTTGGAAAAAACGTATGCACTGAGAGTAATTCCTTCTCAGGACAGAAATGGAAGCTGATTTCCAGACAATGAGCAGTCTCAGGAATCTCAGTCTTGGGGGAATCCTGGGAGGGCAGTGGTGGTGTGGGTGAGGAGTATGGGGTGTGCTCTACAGCAATTATCTCCTCTTAATGTTGTCTAAGAAAACACCATCTGCCTCTTCCTCTGACATGGACAGCAGTGCCCTAGAGGTGGTTAACTCATAGGATCCAAGAAATATCTGTACATGAAAGAGAGATGAGCTCCATCCCTTCTTTGGCTAATTAAGTAGAAAGCCAGTGTTAGCAGTTTTGAGAAAATCCAAGACAAATGTAAGCATCTGGTATTTTCCACTCATCTCTTCATTTGGGCCTTCTTGGCATATGAGCTGTATTTTTGGCTGATTTCCACTACAAGCAGAGAAGAGAAGAAGTCAAGAAGTGTCCTCACTTTCCCACCATTCATCCTCACTCTTTTCCAAAAAGCCAGTGATAAGGCCAGAGTAATCTCTATGGGCACCCCAGGCATAGTGGGACATCTGAATTTCTTCTAAAAAATTTATACTATATACAGTTGCAATATTTTTGACATATTTTCTCTACACATCAAATTACTTGGAGAGTCTTGACAGCTCTTTTGGCAACTCCTTTTCTTGCTGCCTCCTTAGCTACAAAAGGCTGTTTTTCTTGTCAACCCTAGTTGCATTTACAAAAAAAAAAAAAAAAATAGCCAGAAGAAGATTGCCAACAAATTAGCAAAAGAATAAAAATCTTCTCCCTTCCTCTGCAAATATTTTCCTGTATCTACACTCTATACAAATAACTGTATGTTCCCACGTTTTACCAGGAGTTGCAATCATTATTGAAAAAGAAAAATTTCATGCTCTTCATCTTCAAAATGATGGTGGGTGAGAAACATTCTGCCTCTTGACGGAGCTTATTTGACTTCACTTTATCAGGAGCAAAAGTTTACGACAGCTGATGACCAAAATAAATCAAACCTGTTTCTTGCACATGAGGAGTACAGATCTTGCACACATTCCCTTTAAACAGTTCAGCTTCAGTCAAGAAAGACTACAGTGAAATGTAGTTTGGGGTCTCATGTTCAACACCACGAGAAGAAATCACAGCAATATAAATTACAGTTTGATCTCCAACACAGACAGTTTAATAGGCCATGCTTTAGCAAAGCATTTAAGCAAATGTTTAAATCCCATTGATTTAAGTGGGATTTAAGTACATATTAAGTACTTAGTTGAATTGAGACCATACTGTGAAGGGACTCTTAGAACAAGGAAAGCACAGTAGGCTTTAGGGATCTTTATTTACAGCTCAGATGTTTAACTTTGCAAATTTGGCTTAGGAACCTGGATAATGCAAAAAGGAGCCAAGGACAGACTGCAAGAACATTTGGCTGCCCAGGGTCACTTCAGGATAATGCAACATACCAATATGGGATTTAGTTTCTAAAATACTTTTATCGTGAAATTTACCACATATAATTTATAATTAAGCTGACTTGCCTTAATGTGTCCTTCAGCCTTCATCGTACATACAGATTTCTAGGGCTGCCAAATTTCTTGTGCTCTCATTTATTCTTCTCCCATTTTTCCCTCTCACTTTTAACCCCAACCTTCTGGCTGCAGGGTGAGGAGGAGGCATATGGCATTTGCTGTTTGTCAATCAACTCTCACTGCAGAACCAGAAACACAAAAAGCTAAAAGCAACAAGTGTTTCATCCTGGAACATGAAAATGTGTTTCCCCAAGAGGGGATCAAAACAGATATTTCATTGCACTTAAAGGAGCTCTGTTCAAATTATATCATTTCTCTCATAGGTGTCTATGTGGACTTTGCAAAATACTGGAGCTGTAACGAAGTTTTCTATTGCCTGTAGGGTGACTTTTAGTTATTTCTTTATCTTTTTTCTTGACCCCAGATATTATACAACTTATCTAACTCTACTGACACTATTGCAGAAGACTGAACTATTTCTATTTGTCTTGCAGAGTAGGAGTCTGCTTTTGGGGACATTAATAACTCTTGTCAGTTTGTCTTTTTGGGAATCAGCCTATTTTCAGAGGAGTCTGGGAAGCTTGGTCTAATTACAACCAACAGGAAACAGAACATTATATCATGTCCAAGCACTGCATTTTGAAGGGAAATAAAAACTCAAAGTTTTATGGAATCACCTAATCATATATTAAAACAGATAACCTTTGAGAGAAGTTCTTATTTAGCAGCATACCCTGAGACTTATTAGAAACTTTGTTCTTGGTACTATTTTTATGGCAGGTCCAAATAACACAATCAAATTTTAGACATCTGGAAAAAAAATCCCTTTAATTTCACCTCTCAGACTTGGCTTATTTCTAATAAACATCTAGTTATATAGATAACACTGTAGAAATCAATAATATTCGTAATTCCATAAATAAATAATAAGAAGCATTTTCTGTTAGTTAAGAAGGATGAGCAATGTTTTCAAGGCATTTAATTTGCTGTGGGGAAAGTATCCTAGCAAAACTAATCCCCGATTTATAAATTCAAATTTTAGATTTGTGCTGAACAAGTTTGTGATAATGCTACAAGTTAATCTCACCCTTTCCTGACTCCTACCAGGTGGTAAATTTTCAGAAAAACGTGTTTCATTCCAGAGAAGACACAGAGATCTATTTACAGTACAGCCACTACAAGGTACAAATACTCACCCAGCTCAAAAACATCCAAGTGCAAGGCCAATTTAACCACATGATAAACTGATTTTTCTGTCACTGTATGCACTTTTCCTGGTTAATTAAACCCTGCTGAGGAAGTTGTACCAACCAGTGAGAATGTTGTGGGTGCCTGTGGAGGTGAGCACACAGAGCCCTCAGCACAAAAACCTTCAGCCCCGCCTGCTCTCACCTGAGTGTGTGCAAAATACTCCAAAATTCCATTACCCAGACTCGCCCTGGATTTCTTAGCACTGTGCTAATCCCAGCTTGAAACCCAGGACACAGCAGTCTCTGAGCTGAGGCCAAATGCATTTCTAATGATTAGCAGATAAATTAGGGAAATACTGAGCCTATTAAAATGAACATACTCAGGGATGTAATTGGATAGTGAATTAAATCATTCCTTTCACACTGATTAAACCAATAAAACAGGATGATGGTTCGTGCTCTGAAAGTGCATTACCTGACATTTCATCATGCAATCTGTCAGAAAACAAAGGAGAAAGAGTAACGAGGTTTTAGCAACAACATTCAGAACATTATGGCTATTTAAAGAACAGTCGGTGTTTCCACTGTAAATACTTACCTGAAAGTAAATTTTTACACTACCCAACATGTAAATATTTACAATGGAAAGAAGCTTAATTTTTCTTCATTCTCAGTCATGACAAAACACATCGGTCTCATTTACCTCCTCAGCTGAATCAAATCTTTTTGATAGTAGCATAATATGGCTACAAAAATCTACTCTGGGAAAAGATTTCAGTAAACAACTAAAGAGGATTACTTTTTCAGGAAATATACTGGAGGTTTCCAATACTTTTTGTGTTCATTTGCAGTCTCTCCAAACAGTCTAAACTCCCAAGCTGTAGAAAGCGAATAGCTTGTGTTGAACAGTAAAATAGTGGTTCTGGAGGGGGAAAAATAAACAATTTTTCAATAAACTTTCCATTCCGTACATCACTACATTGAGCCGGCGTCAGTTTTATTTCAAATTTGTGTCACAGGTTGTGTATCTTAACAAAATAAATGCCAAAGAGGGGCTGTTCTCATTCAGAAAATACAAATCCATATCCAGTTTCAATTACCTGTGAAGTAGGAACCTCAGGAATTAGAGTAGGTGTGAGAATCTCGTGCCTGCGGAGTTAAAATCCTCTCAGCAGTCACACCCCAAATGTCCTCGGGTTTTGTTTGTTTATTTGTTTAAATTACCACCTAAGAGCTCAGTGATTTAGAACTGTCAGTGTCTCGGTTCTAGAGGGTGAAATGTGGGACTGATGAGCTCTAACCAGGGCAGCTGCACTTGGTTTGAGTCCTATGAAGAGGCTCAGTTAAAAAAAAACCCCTCCACCACCGAGATCTGCCGCTGCATCCCGTGCTCTGCTTGCTGCAGAGCTGCCAGCACTGTGAGAGGAGAACTGAAGCAGCATTTAGAGGATGTGTCTTTTCTTCAGACCACAGGAATCCTCAAGCACTCGAGCTAATGCTCCACAGGCCTGCTCGAGCCTTGGAAGCCGTCCAGCAGTCGCAACGGAGAGATCGGGAGAGATTAATTTCATCTACTGCTTGAGTCAAGTATTGTGCTTCAGGGTAAAACAGCACTTTTTGACCTCACCCTGGTAAGATCAGACTGTTGCTGGTACCGGAGTTATTTTAACACACAGAAAGGCTTCGTTACAGGTTTCAGAGCAGGCTGACTGCCCTTTTGCTTTCCTTGGGTTTGTGACTATCAGTTTGTCACCTCGTCTGTTGGGACAGCTCTCGGTGCAGTGTCACCACCCCGCACTGTGCTGCACTCAGACATGGTCTGGGACTCACCCAGTGATGAGAATTTTAAAGGAACGTGCTGAAAACCCAACCTGGCCCAGGAAATTGATCAAGGAATCATGGTGGACAAGTAGGGAATTTACTGAAGGAATTATCCAAATGAGGATGGAAGGCTCTGAGCGATGTCATATGTTGTTTATTTCCAGCGTCTAGGGCATATATTGTCCCTCAGATAAAAACTAAACCCATAAGAAAGGAAAGTTCTTTGGTGAAACCACCACAATAAACCAGAAAGAGTCATTGTATATTCAAAAAAAAAGCTATTTTCAGGCCAACAAAGAGAAGGATTTTGAATTCGCTGCTATAAAAACTCAAAATATTCCAAGAAGCACTTTGAGAACTCCTTAGACATGGCCAAAAGCACAGGCCTTACAGCTATTCCTGTTTCTGTGACATTGGCATCAGGTGTTTTCCTACGATTTTCCACAGAAACCTTTGCCTTGTCCTCCAGAGCTCACGAGCTGTGTAAGGTTACTGAGAAACAATGCCACAGATAACAGTTTTCCCTGTAGCTTTCCTCCATTTTTATAGGTTATGCTTTATGGTTTGAATGTATTGAAGTAGACTTTAAAGGCAATTATTTCTTTCAATGTCCTGCAAGTTTTGTACCAGAGCTCTGTTTCTATCACACAGACATTTCTGCTCATCTCAGTGCAAGTTGTAGTTTACTTGCAGATGTCACAGTGTGACCATCTGAATTCCTGCTAATAGTTACTTAAGAATGCAAAGCAACTAAATTAAACAACTAGCCTTATAATCAAACCTACAATAATATCTATAATTAGCTCTTTTTATCTTTTTTCTTTTTTTTTTTCCAAAATAGAACAGCAAAAGATCAGGACTTCTCAGACACTAACAAGAACCAAGAACAGAAAATAAGATCAAATATCTTTGTTTTACCAACAATTTTTAGGCTCAGAGACCAGCAAGTATGTGGAAAAGTCAATACACAGACTTGTGGGCACCATTATATAATTTCCTGTTGCTTTTCCAAGAATCCCATGATCATTTAATGTGGCACTTGCAGGAAATATATAAAAAGGAGTATTGAAGACAGAACTGCAGCAGTGGGATGACATCAATACAAATGCAAATACACACCATCCAGAGATTATTCCAAGAATGTTATTAAAAATAATCAGCTCTATTAATTCTGAGAGCCTGGGATGGGTGTGCCAGAGCACCTCTTTGGAAGGCCATTGCCAGCAGAGTACAGAAGGCACAATCCAATAAATGAGGCCATTCTTTTGAAGAAATGCTAAGGCTGACACTTTACCAGTACCTGAAGAACCACCCAGACCCCAGGAGGGCAAAGCAAGTACTGAAATGAGCACAAAACCACACGACTTGAGGTTTCCAGAGGCCTGGGGAGACACCCACTTGTTCAAATGCAGCCAGCACGAAACATTCACAAAATACACAATTTTCCTTTGTGCCAATTATTCTATGGAGTAACAACCCAAAGGCCTGACACCTTCACAGTTTTACTTGCATGGGGGTATTGAGGAATGGCACCTCTGTCTCACCCCAGCTCCAAGCAGGGGGGTCTAGAAGCTCTTGGTACCAGCCTGGCACTGCAGAAAGTCCCAGGCCAACAAACCAAGAGGGAGGACCAAGATTTGCTGCAGTAGGGCAGCAGCAGAAAGCAGGGTGGAAAATCCAGCTTGGGCTGTTTTCACCAGGGTTTAATTTAACCCTGTGCTAGTACAGTTCAAACTGTCTTAGTGTCAGCTGCTACCCTGAGATTTATTTAAAAGGATGCAAATGGCACCTTAAAACACTATTTATTTGGAAGAGGAAGGTGCTTGGGATTACTGATATTATGCCCAAACACACTCAAGACTCTAAAACAGGCTATGGACAGTAAATTTTATTAGAATCAAGTTTTAGCAACTTATTTTTAGTCTACCTCAAGTACTCAGTGGAGGGGAAGAGATCCCCCACCAAGTACTCAATTAGTAGCAATGATCTCACAACTGTATTCCTGCTGCCTGGGACACTCACTACTCATAAAATACTGAGCTCTGAATATTGGCTGAAGACACTGCTACCAAGTGTGAAATAAGGCAGTGGGAGAGAAGAGGGAATAATAATAATAATAACAACAACAATAAAAAGAAAGACTTCTAAAAGTTATAAACCAATAAAAAAGAGTCTGAACATTTCTAGGTAAAAAGCAGGAGGTGTTAGAGAAATGACCACATAGGAAAGGCCTCAGGCTTCTACTTTTCGTGCCATCTATCCCAAAGAACTTGGAAATCCATCAGTTTTCTTTAGTATGTAGTAACCACATGCTAAAATATCATAGGTGGGATCAGGTACTGCAGTTCCCATGCTACTGATTTTCAGAGGAAGGTGAGAAATTTGTGAAGGGCAGTTATAGGACAAAGAGAATGGCATCAAAACATCTGCATAGGAGGAAGGACAGTCCTTTCAGAATTTTACAATCCACCTGCAAATATACTCTGAACTCTCACCAGCTCCTCTGACAGCCACTGCCAGAGGTGTCTGCAGGATGCACGGATCCAAGAATTCCCCACGGGCCCTAAGCTCAGCTGCTTTCCAAGAACCTCATTCTGCAACCCCTTGGAACAAATTTGTGCTAACATCCCACTGCCCTGGCACTTCCCTTCAGCTCTCCCCACGGTGTGTCACGGTGTGTGTAACCTCAATAAAAGTAAATAACGTTGTTTCTCTTATACTTGATGACTTTCACCTGGAGAGGGCTCTGGTCATCAGGACTGGAAATCTATTTTCCCTTTGTCTCTGCCTGTGTTACGCCCCAATTTGTTTTTTCTGTTGAAGGCAGTCAGGGACTCAAGATGGCAATAGAGAGCTGGAAAACGCATATTCCAGGAAAGTGCTATAAATATCCCTTTTGTTGCTTAATGTGTTGTTAAACCTCTTGCTAGAGAGGCCTTTAGTGTTAATCTGCTCATCAGTCTCTCAAAAATTCCCATCTAAAATTATCAACAAATAGTTTGGTCAGTAGAGAATGTTTATTTGCAGTTGCACAACTCTCAGTTTGCAGAATATTATCTGCTTAAAACATAAGCAAACAGCCACAGTCTAGGAAAACCAGGACTGTGAAAATTAATTCATAACCTTATTTTGTAGTAAATTTAGTGTTAGAATATTTAGCAACGTTTAGCATACTTGGGATATATCATGTGCCTTATGGGCAAATATTGTATTTTTTTTTTTCAATGGCTATCAGTAAAAAATACGATTTTAGAAAGCAAACGTGCATTTTTGTAAAGAAGAGGTTTCTAGTTCCCCTTGTGTGGAACCACCCTACAACACAAACTGGATGCAGGGTTTCTGGCTTGGCTTTGAGGCTGCTGTGTGCTCCCTGCCAGCTGCTGCCTTCCATCCCAGAGGTGGCAGCCTGGAAATGATGAATGAACTAATTCATACAGTCTGCAGCTATCTGAGCGTCAGAGATATACCTAATATGCATTATATATGTCTAGATATAAGGACGCAAACTAAATTTGGGTTACTAGCACCGAAAAGCCGAGGAATTGTACAATTATCACTTACCAGTATTTCTCATGTTAAATACATCCAAAAAAGGTAACATTTTCTACAAGATTATCCTTAATTAGTCTTTGTTCCTTGAAGATCTTGTAATAATTTACCTCTTTCAGCCGAAGTGACTCTACTGGCCAGAGAACGTGCTGTGTGAAGGGCTGGGCCAGAGCTGATAAGGCTTTATCCCTTTACTTCTGTGGACTTCACATCAAGCCTCCTGTTGGGGGAGAAAAAAATGGGTTTTTAAATAGAAAAGGCTAATTTATGCCTAAGCTCCCGCTCCTGATCAGAGTAAATGTTGAAAGCTTTAAAGCTTTAAAGCTGATTACAAATTAAAATATCTGTGTCCCCAAATGCTTGCCTAACTTCAAACAATTGACTGCTGGGTGGGGGCTGCAGGGACAGGTGTGCTGAGGACTGACACCTATTTCAAGATCAGAAGAGGGCACTAGGGCTTAAGTTATATTCAGCATAATCCCAGACAAAGAGAGAGGGGGGAAAAAAAACCCAGTGAAAAATGTCAGAAATAGTCTTTTGTTATTCTACTGCTTCTCCCTCATAAAGTGAGAAAACAGGCGGGGCTGGAGGCCCAAGGGACCAGGATCTGTGGCAGCTCCAGCACAGCTCAAAGGGGCAAGTCCTGTCACAAATGTTTTCAGCAGAGCCCCCAGACTGTGGGACCTCATCCCCCAGCACAGGCTCCCCTCCACCCCGCCCTGCTCAGGTGAATCTTTGCACGTTTTTCCTCTGCTGGGCTCTGTGCTGGCAGCAAAGGCAATGCCACCAGGATGGCAGCTGCTCACAGAGACAAAGAGCTGCCCACCAACCCTGCTGAGCACCAGGAAGGGTCAGGAGATGCCCCTCGTGGGCTTAAGAGAAACAGGGAATTTTACACTGCAGCTTAATGGTGATGAAAAGCCACACGACCCCCAACAAAAAGCCCCTTTGTGTCTTGTTCTCCTCGTAGCCATGAAACAGAGTAATTGCATTATGATTGTTACTAGCTGTTAAATCTGATATGGTATTTTGAAACAGCACAAAGTGAATTTTCACTGCCCAGGACTTTGCCACGGATTGTGCATGTCCTGTGTTAAGGGGGCACGTTCAGTGGTGGTGTGGAAACCACTCGACACAGTGCAGTTTATATCAGCCAGCTCAGCTGCTTTATCTCCCTCTGCTATCGCTGCACAGAGGATTACCTGGACAAAGAGAACCCAAGATTTCTCTGAAACACCTTCTGTGTGAATATTTGTCTCCACTCCGGCTCTAAAGAGGATTTAGGAAGAGCTGCACCACATAGTAGTTAAAACAGACACGTGAATACCCACTACGCACCAATAAATCCATATAAATCCAAGTTGCAAGACATACAAAGAGCTGTACTAGTTGAAGCCAAATTATCCTGTGAGATAAAAGATGAATACAGAAGACTGTAACAGGAGAGTATTCAACACTTTTCCAGGTGTCCTCTCCCAACGCCCAGCAATTTCTGGTGCAGGGACTTCAAGTCAGATGTTGTCTTTTTTAAATATCCCCTGGTAGATTTTTCATGCATGGATTTCCTCCATCTTCCTCCAGAGGTGTAACAAAGACCCAGAAGGGAACACAGTGGATTCATTTTCCCGACATTCATTTCTGTTGTCACCAAAAAGCCCAGCCCCAGGACTCGTCCTTACCCCACACAGAAGTCAGCCCATGTAAGGCTGCTGAGGAAGAACCTGTTGGCTATGACAGGCTTAGAGACATGAGTATTGTGTCCATTCCTTGCTGCTGAACACGAAACACATGCAAATGTCCCTCCTGAAAGTCCATTTCCACCTAAACCACCCTAATGGGGACATTTGGCATCAATCTTCCAGGACTTGGAGACATCAGAGGCCAGAAAGCCCTTTCAGAGAGGAGAAGACCCTTTAAAAAGGAGCACCTTGAATACAATTGCTGTTTAAAAATACATTTACAGCTTGCTAAAGTGGAAAAGTCAAGTTATTTGGTGTATATTCCTCTGTAAGCTGGAGGGAAAAATAAATTTGGCTCATGCCTAGAAAAAAAGATATTCTGAACCCACTGAGAATAATTCAAATTGCATTTTATAAGAAGAAATTATGGGTACAAGCGACCATCTGTCTTTGGTTTTTTAAATGGTGCATTTCAAAATGCAAGATCCTTAGCCTGAGTCTATTTTCTGTTTTTAAAAAAATTATTATTGTGTTTTACTAAAAATTGAGTGAGGAAAAGCTGAATTCCTCATGCTGCTTCTAAGCTAGAGAGGAACAGAAGGAGACTGGCACATTTGTGTGTAAATCAGGAGTGACTTTATCAAAGGAATTGATACTTTGGGTAGAATGCAGAATAAAAATAATAACTAAAAATCAGAGAACAAAACATTTGGATTTCTGAAGCAGCCTGTGTTACAGCACCTCCCCACAGACTGACCCTAACAAAGCTTAGCAATGTGGTTTCCCAATGTGTGTGAGGGCAGAAGGTCTCTGTAACTAAAATCTGATCTTCCAAGATGACTTGATATTGCTCTGGCCTCTCCCTTGGACCAAGACTTTCAAATCTCAGTCTGCAGATTTTAGATCACCTTGTCAACTCAGGCAAGTGTCTCTTCTGTTCCAGTGAGCAGGTGCTAACACTTGTCTTCTCAAACCTTAGATCTGTGCCACAAACATCAGCACATGAGGAATCCATGCCAACTTGAGAGGAAAGGGGTGGAAAGACTGAATCACAGGGAGGTAAATCTGCTGTACATGCTGTCCAGTGGGCTTTCCCAGGAGACCCAGGCAACCTCTGCTCTTCACCTGGTATAAATGTGTGTGGATGTAGAATATCAATTACAAATCAACAACAGAATGTGCAGAATTTCTAAAATAGAAATTTGGTTAACACGGAAGACCTTGTCAGAACTTTTTTTAGCTCCTCACAATTGAATCATGACACCACTGAAGTTGACTACTATCCCAGATTGGTTATCACTTCTCTCCAAAACAATCTCCTTTTGGTTGTCTTTGCTTTTCAGACTCAAACAGTTGAGTGAAGAACCTAAAAATGCAGATTATCAGAGAAACACAGACAATGTTGTCTTTCATATAGTCCATCCCATGCTTAGAGTACACAAGCCATTTTTATCTAAGGACCAAAATAAGAGCCCATCTCTAGCCAGATTCTCCTTGTTTCCAGTACTCCCACCCCAGAATTAGTCAGGTCACATGAACACAGCACTGAAATAAATTGTCTCACTGGACAACTGGTTCTTTACATGCACAGTCACAGTCACGACAGCACAGGAGATTCTGATTGCACAGATTAAAGGTAAGACCTCCCACAGAGATCTAAAAAGGCAATAACACCCACCAGAAATTTACTACAGTTATGATTCAGGATCTTGCCACCAACGTCTTGGAACGTCTGGATATTTTAGCAGAGACATTGCAGGGGGCACACGCTGTCAGAAATATCCAAAGGATTTCCATTAGCTAGGAAAAAGGAAGGAAATACTTAAGGAGGGTATATTCCTGACTACAGTCAAAATTATTCTGGTGTAGTCCTTAGAATTTTGAAACGGGTCTCTCTACTCCACTGGTGTAAGGCTGGGCAGGAGAGAAGGATTCTTGATGGCACTTTGGGGAGAAACGGAAGCTGAATTTGAGATGAAGTAGCTAATTTATGGCTAATGCCTGCTAATGATAGCAGCAAAAGTGTGTGTTTATTGCAAACATTTAAAACTTCGAGGGCAGACATTTACAAAGGTGAGAGTCAATAGTGCCTTCAAAAAGCTGGAAAGTAAAAAGGCATAAATGAGCATTAATGTTATTTTTAAAAGGGAAAGGACCAAAGTTATACTAATGTAGATGTAGAATAAGAAACACAGCAATTGAAAAAATAATTAGGATAAAAAGTGTGGCAGCTTAGTGGGATTGATTTGCTCTTTGAAAGTCAATAATAAAAAATCACTGCTTTGAAAAGGAAGGACAGGTTCACTAAAAGGCAAATTCTCATTACTTTTATTTTAAAAAGCATGGAAAATAATGAGGAAAATTTGAAAGCTAGGGGTATATTTTGGGGGAATATGTCATACCCTAGACATTAAATGGGAATAAAACAACATGATTTCAAACTAGGACTTTTAGAGACATGAGATATATATTATACATCTCTTGGAAAAGGGACAGTGATTTTATAGAACTTCCTTTAAATTTAGACCTTTGGTATTTTCAAGTATTGAATATACCATCAGGAAAGGTTAGGAGCAATGTACCAGCTTCACTGTTATCATCCATTTCTATCTGATCAAGCCAGTAACAGATTGGACACAGATTGATCAGGATAAATTTGTGTGGAGTTCAGCTCTCCCTGGAAGAAAGCACGACATGAAGTTAAACATGGTTTCGTGGTATTAGGAAAAAATGATGAAAACAGAACAGAAAAACAGAGAAATGCTTAGAGACAGTCAGCATCTACAAAGAAAGGAAGTGATAAAAATGGTGCAGGAATTGCCCTAACACCTAGCACTGAACCTCTTGGGCATCCTCTGCTCCCAGGGAGGACACTTCTGTATGGATTCCTGCAGGACAGCTGGACATGGACCTATCATTACTCCCCAGGAAATCATCCCAGCTCTCATTAATGCCAGCACAGGAGACATGAGGACATGACATGGTCCTTTTGGTATGAGTCGCCTCTCAGAGCACAGTGGGGGTTTGGACTGAGGGTTTAGTTCAGTGCCAGCTTGCCCACAGCTCTCCCTAATAACCATCCAAGTGATCAGAGCATCCCAGAACGGTGCCTTTTTAATTATAAAAGATGTTTTTCCAAAGACAAAAGAACTGCCACCACCCACCCATCCCAAAATCCAAAACAGACTAGAACCCTGGAGAATTTACAATAAAATAAAACCGTGGCTAATTTTTAACAGATCAGTGCTCTATCTTTTCAAGCTTTGTGTAGCAACACATCATTCACTTCACCTTAATTTCACTATTATATTATAGTTTGCACCACTGTAATTTTCCTCTGAAGAGAGATCCCAAAAAGATTCAGAAAGGCATCTCTTTACCCAGTGTACTGACTGTGCTTATTGATGTGAGCAGTAGAATAATTTGCATGACAGCTATTAAAAAATTCTGCAGCCAATTTATAATCTTCTGTTTTCATGGTATAGATAGCAAAGATTTTCCTGAAAGAAAGCTGACTTACTTGACTGTATGG
This sequence comes from Falcunculus frontatus, assembly GCA_013398115.1. Taxonomy (NCBI): domain Eukaryota; kingdom Metazoa; phylum Chordata; class Aves; order Passeriformes; genus Falcunculus; species Falcunculus frontatus. The sequence continues at coordinate 50,432 of VZRV01006503.1, forward strand.
ATTTTTAACATGGGGGATGACAACTTTCCTTTTAAAAATATCAAATTAAGACATCTGCAGACCTCAAAAAAAAAAAAAAAGAAAAAAGGAGAGAAAAACCCTCACAACTTCTGCTCCTCTGTGGAGGATGTTGAGAACTATCACATTTACACTGCAGTCACAAGTGTGCAGACCTGTTCCTCCTGCACAGCATACACAAACCAGCATTTGAGGTGATTGAACGGAAGAGTGCACAGGCTCGCTCAATATGCTCCTTCCTTTAACCACAGAATTTACTGCTTGCAGCAACAGCTAAGAAAAATTTAAATTGTGGTTTTTGCTGAAGTGCACCGCTAACCAACAATTCTGCCGTAAGAAAAACTGGTTACATAAAGTCATAAAGCATTGCAGCATAACAATATACGTAATTAAGAAATTAAGAAGCAATTAGGAAACCTTACCAAGACCTTGGTGGAATTAAGATAAAATTTTACAAATTGAGGAGCCAGCGTTGAGACTGGAACAGTTTTCAGAGGGAGTGCAGTGCCTGGGATTGGGTTTTGTAAGGCAGTGCTCATCCATAACTCAGGAAATGTCTTTGGTGAGCCTCGTGGGGCAGAGACAGCTCCTTCCACCCTGCAGGCCACAGGTCTCAAGCTTCACACATTGCTCACAATAACCATAAAGGACACTGTTAAAAATAAAAAAAAAAATTAAAAAGAAGAAGCAGCTCTATTTTTCCCACCTCACAGATTCCTGCAGTAGCCCCCACAGTTCTGAGGGCATGGAAGAAGTGGTAGTTTCCTACAGGAGAAACCTTATGGGCTAAAGTAATGTAACACAGATAATGACAGCTTTCTCCTTAACTAAATACAAACGTTTCCCTACAGCCCCATGAGAGGCTGGCAACACCTGTGCAAGTTACACATCAAAACTCAGATAAAGTCACCGTGTTTGGTCCCTAGAAGGAAGAGTCACCTTTTGAGAAAGGCAACTGCTCTGGCTTTACTGTGGTGGGTCTTTTTGATGCTGGTAGACAGAACATGAAAAATACTCCAGCAATGCAAATCTCCTGAAGGTGCAGACCACTGCTAGACTAAACTGGAATTGTCTGCGTGGCGCTTGGGTTGATGTTTGCAACGAGGTACTGTGAAAACACAAGTGAACTTGACCTTGCCCTTATCTTTGGACTTGCAGAATGATCTCTGCTGGAAACTTCCTCGCGTTTCCTTTCATGTGCCACATCAAGACTGAGACCAATCAGATAAAGCAGCGTGCCTTGAAGGCTTGACTTGCAGCTGTCCAGACAGTTAACCTTAGCCATGGGAGAAAACAAAATAATCAAACAATGTGTTTTCTTTGCAGCCCTACAACTGCTGCATCACATGGTGTGACACTAATTTCCCAACAGTGTATGCTTTGAAGCTGACAAGTGTTAAGCTGTGATTAAAAATTCCAAATGAATGTAAGTACCTGTCACTCAGACGGGTCCCTCAGCTGCACTGGTGACCACAGGAAAACAGCCAGGAATCCACCTGCCCATTTATGCAGGAGAAAGATGCTACAGAGGCTTAATTAGAGGGTGCATCAGTTAACTTCCACAGCAGATACAGACTTGACTCACAATCAGCCGAAACGAAAAGCAGTTAGTTGTTATTTTACCTTTAGGATCAAGGATTATAAAGTAGACAAAAAAACCCCAATCAAAACAACAGCCCCCTCCCAAAAAAACCCAACAAAAACCAAAAGCAAAATCGCAAACAAACAAAAAACCCCACCAAACAAGCAAACAAAAACCCCTAAATAAACCTGAACAACCAAAACCCCTAAAATCACCGTGGGAAGCTTTGCACACCTGCTCCCAAAACTCACAGGTCTATTGTGGTCAGTTTTATTACCTGGTTCAGGAAAATAGCTGTTTTTTCAGCTAATTTTCATTTATCCATTAAAAACCTCTACCAAAACACACTAATTGTAATAAACAAACAAGAAGTGGAATTGGATAACTTCAGCACCTTCAGGAGAAATTGTGACTTTTGAAGTAACCTCATGTCAGACAGAAATGACAGCTCCTTACAGACAATTTCCTTCAAAACCAAGCTACAGCTAATTATAGATGTTTTGAATAAGCACTTACAATTAAACAGATATCCAGTGTCTTGTTAGCAGGACACAAAATTGAGCTGTTTTAGCTTCTTTGATGAATCACTCATTCCAAAACCTTTTTAGAGTAATGAATGCTTTTTAAGTAAAATGCAGCTGAACTGTAGAGGTTATTAAATATTATTAAACAGACATTCTAAACATTAAACACCAAGTGAACACACTAAGTAGGAACCCTACAGATGATTTAAATCAAGAACCAAAAGCTAGAAATTGAATAGAAAAATTCAAAACATTTTCAATAACAGTTACAGCAAATAATCAAAACAGTTGTTTAGTCTAGATTAAATCCTTATTTGGGACATATTAGACTAAAAATGCCTTCTGATGTTCATGTGCTGGCTTGCTTTCATGAAGGAACAGGAGGAATGTGGGAGAGGAACAGGGACATTCTCCTCTCAAACATCTACTTGTATTTTTACCACATGAAGACTCCTGTTGAGTTTACCAGGACTATTTGTGTAAGGAGCTCCTCATGGACATGACTGTTCACAGGTCCTAAGCCATTAGAGGCTATTAACTCTCCTCCATGGTAATAACCTTATTTACATATTTATTCTCAATGAAAAGTCCCAGTCATTAAGAGGGTATAAGAAAAATATTTCACCGGACAAAATATATCTCAAAAGTACAGTTATTTAAATTACAGGTTGTCAAAGCTGCTATCAAGCAAGGAGTTGACGAAAAGCAAATCAGAAGTTTGGAAGTAATTTCCTTTTTTTTCCTGAAAATTGACCCAAAAGAAAGAAGGGGGGAAAAGTTCCTGAGACAGTAAACATCTATAAATTTTGAACACCCCTCTTTGCTTATACTGCAAAAGCTTCAAGGGCAAAACAGTTCCTTCTCCCATTCCCCTACCACAAATGTTACAAAACAGACTCCTTTCCCTTGTTTTGACTTACAGAAGTCCACATGAATTTTGAGAACAGGAGCTAAATAGTATAACGTTTTACCCTTAAATTTGTAGGAAAAAAACCCAGTGCTTTTCACCATTGTAGCAATTTTCTTAAGTCACTATAGATACTCCCAGTAATGTGGGCACAGGTTTCCTCTACGGAAGATCTCTGTGCATCGTGTGTGCAGTGTCCTGGTAAATTCCAGGATGCTTCTACAGCATTGTAGGAAAAACCCCTTGTAATCACACAGACCTCAGGGCCCCCTGTGTATCATACAAACAGATCCTGGCTGAGAGATTTTCCCTGCCCATCACCTCTTTTCCTTTATGTTTGAAGAAGTCAGTGTTGGCACTGGATGCCTCCTTGGATTCCAGTATCCCTGTGCAATCCCCACAACTGTTTCCAGAGCAGGAGTAGGGATGACCTGGCACTCCAGTGATGCCTCTTCCAGCCACCTAGAAACAGAGACTAGACAAGAGTAAGGGAATAAAGACAGGTATTTATTTGAAGGGCCTTCAAGGTACACCCTGGGGGAGTCAGAGGCTGCTTCCAAAAATTGGACCCCAAGATGGACGACAGGTCACGAGTTCTTCACACTTTTATAGGTTTGGATCATTTGCATATCAGGGTTAATTCTCCAATTAAAGCCCCAGTTTAATGATGTAACTCCCCTCAGCTTGCCCCCCTTAGAATCTTTGGTTTACATATTTTGGGCCTAAAAACAGCCTGGCTGTCCTTGAAGGCAAAGCCTGGAGAGGTTTTGTTATGTCTACCCAGTACGAGAGAGCAGGAATTACAGGCTACAAGGAACTTCAGAGTTACACTCTAAGCAGTACAGGATTTAAAAATATAAAAGTTAAAACCTAAGGCATCACCAGTAGTGAGGACAGCATGGACTCAGAGTTATCCTATTTTCACATCCACCTCCGGGAACTTCTCTTGCCTTTGCCTATCTTGGTTTTTTGTCTCTGAAAGTGAGAGTTGCCCCCCACCCAACACAGCAATGGGCTTTAAGATGCAGGGTTATACCCATTGAAAGACCACGCACAACAAGAAATTAATACCTTGTTAGAAATGTGACACTGAAACAAGGGCATTATAATCACGGCAAGATTTAAGTGGACGTGATTATAGTAATTTATATCTTGGTGTGATTACAGTAATTTGTACCTATTAAAATTAACACACATTTTAAATCTCTTGCCATGTTAACTTTTTTAATGAAATGATACGCTTCAATTTAATGATACGAAATTCACCCCAAACACATTACTTATTTCTTTTCAACTCTGTTGCACAACTATAGCACAACCACAAAACAAAAAGTACCAGGTACAGAAGGATTAAGTTACCTAAATGTGATCAGAATGAAATTGTGGGTATTTCTGGCAGTGTTGGTGAAGATTTTTCTTCTTTTGAAGGATCTTCTGCATAAGTGACATAACTGTTCTCTTCCCTTGGCTTCACCTGTCATAAACATTGCATCAAAGGGACATATCAATATATCTTCAGTCCATACCAGCATTTCCCCAGTCAGATTTTGCTTTTTCTGCATTCAAATCCACCCACATTTCCAAACTCCAGGGGAGAAAGGATTTCTGACGAATAAATATATCAAGCAATTAAAATTAATGCCCAAGGTAGAATCTTGCTAGGATAATAATAGATAAGTAATAGCAGATAAGCAACCCTCACACTTCATGTGTTCAGAGGAATTTCAGAACATGAATCACTCACCTCAGCATCAGGTAGCCGTTGTGGAAGGCAAGTGGCAGCAACAGAGGCATTTGGAAGAAGGATGAAATAGCCACAAGGACAGAATAAGAGTGAGCACAGCTTTTCAGATGCTGAAGTGAAGCCCTCAAGAGGGTTCTTTTCCTTCTTCTCTCTCCTGTCTCCCTGTGACACGAGGGGTCTCCAAGCTGCCACATTACTATGTTAAAAAACTGGGAAAAAGCCAGTGTTGATCAATTCTTCAGGCTACTAACACTTTCACCCACTAGCTAAGGTTCAGCTTTTAATGCTGTCCAAGCACTTTCTCCTGGATTTGAATTCCGACTCCTGCCTTTGGAGAAGGATGTGTAAGCAGTGGCAAGCGCTCGGGTTAGATGATGATGGTAATGAAGGAAAAATAACTAACAAACCCCAGAAGCAAGCAAGATGAAAAGGTCACAGACCAAACAGTGCCAAAGTAAAGTGAATTTGGCAGATGAGAAAAGAGAGGGGAGAAAAAATAGCACTAAATTCAAATTACCCCATGTTAGCATAACCTAGAGCACTCCATTTCTGCCAAAGGCTCACAATCAAATCTTCCTAACTTCTAGCAGATTTCAGGCAGAGGAGAATCAAGTTTCAAGAAAACAAACCAAGTGCCAGAACCGTGATATCTATTTCTGTCTCCTTTCCCTGTTAGGTCTTTGGATTTCCTGGGCCGGGCTGAATTCCATCAATTTCACATTAATCATCATTTTAATGTTTTACATTTACAGTAGCAAGCCAGAGCTAGCAGCACTTTTCCTTGTATTCTAAACTGGCTTAGTTTCAAAACATTGTGCCATAATTTCACGAAACAGGCTGGGGACACACCAAATTTGTATCTACTGTTGGCAGCAGTTTATACCAATGAGACACTGTGTCAGGATGCTAAAACAGTTTTTAAAAATCTGGGAGAATGTTCTGTACAGCACACCTTCCAGTAGCTGGCTTTGAGCAGCCCATGTGTAGCACTGTTATACTGCTGTCTCATGAAAGCCAAACAACTGAGCTTTGTTATAGGCTGACTTAACATCTAGGACGTGTTTATTTTTAACTTAAATCTGAATCAAAAGGAGTATTTGAATCCAGATACGGCATTTGAATAAATGTATATCACTGCTAAAATGGATTACAGAAATTATGTGAGGACACGCAAGGAAGAAAGGTCAGAAGACAAGTTTATATTAAAATTCATGAAAAATTGGCTGTTCTCTTAATTTAGAAAACAAAGTTCTTCATTTGTCAATTTGATAAAATATATGTTTGAAAAAAGACCACTCCTACCAGATGGTGGTTTTATATGGCTTACTTTGTATAGTTCACACAAATGACACATGTGGTTTGTATAATTATTTTTGGAAGCTTCCAAGGATTTCCTAAAATGTTTTAATAAATTGTTAAAAAATCAGGTTAGCCCCTTTAGAAGAAAGAGCAGATAACACGTGTATGGATGAATTACCAGACGTTGGTTCAACACCCAACACCTCCAGCTTTCTTTGGAAAGAATGTCCATGTTATTTTCCGTGTTCCCAGCTGCACAGCTTCCCCTAATTCATCTTAGAATTTTGTGCTGCTCTGTTTAATTTTGTATAAAGGTGACACCTTCTCCAAAGAAGAGGCTTTAATTTCTTATCACGTATAAAATAAGAATAAAATGGACCTGGACTAATGACAGATTTAATCACAGTAAATCAAGCACATATTATGGAACATGTTCTACAAACAGGTAAACTGAACTGAAATGAGCAAGGTGATGGAACAAAGTAACAGCACACCTGGAAATCAAAGCAAGAAACCCTATTTCATTATTTATTTGAACTCAGGCCACTGGATATAAGCAGTACACACGAGACACTCCCCACTTCATGCCTTCCCTATACAGCAGATGTTTCTGAGAGAGACAGAGGCTTGGTGCTGTCCAGAGCTTGGCTTCTTGTGTTGGCAGCTGGGATTAAGCAAAGTCACCCCCCTTGCTGGAAAGACCACAAAAAAAGGGCTGTATACACCATAGACTACCCCTGCTCCAACCTTTTAAAAGAAGAACATGTTGCATTACCTTTGAAATGTAGATGAAAGGACACACCTGTATGGTGAGAACTAACCTACCAAAGAAGCTGCTTTGACTGGTTTTCTATTTTGTCAGCTGTTCAGCTATTGAAGGGCCGTGCTGTAGCGTGTCAAAGAATTTTAGTCATCAAAATAAACAAGCACAAGAAGCCTGCAACACTGGGATAAGTATTTTCTTTCTTTTTACTCTCAAATGACTGATCACTGCTATTTCTTGAAATAGCAACGTTCAGCATAAGACAAGAAGTTACCTCAAGCTTCATATTTTTCAAGATGTCTTCCCATCCCAGCCCTCTCAACTCTTCTGTCCTGAATCACAAATTCCTTATACCATGACCCTTTTCCACTCCCTCTTGCACCATAAGACCAGCCAATGCCAGCAGCCAATGGCTGTGAAAGATTCAGAGTCTGTCTCTGAAAGAATAACTGACTAAACAATGACAAAGACAGAAGAAAATTCTATGAAGTTACACTCACTTTCCCCCAAAAAGCCACATCAGAAGGAAGGAAGGAAGACAGCTTGACTTGATACACTGAGGAATGCATTTGAGTTTAAATTAAAACCTGATTATTGTCAAAATGCATTTGTATTTAGGAAACCCAATGATTAACTGAAGAGAAAGTCAAAAGAAATGAAGCATGGCCTACAACAGAATTGTGGAGGCAGCATTTTTTAGTTGACTAGAAATGCAGATATCTCTGTGTAAAACTGCTGTAGGTTTTGTTTGATTGAGTTTTTCTTGGTTGTATTTGTTTTGTGCTTTAATTTTCAGACGACTTAACCTCATGAATTCTATGCGAAAACAAATTTCAGTGCCAATTAGTTTCTGTAGCTTAATAAAAAATATGTTCTTGGTGCAGATATCATGTGTTTAATTCCTTTTGAATATATAATGAGGAAAACGCAGACAAAAAAAATAGTTGTGCTTCTGCAAGTTGAAGGGAAATCAGCTAATGTCAATGTAACAGAATTTCTTGTTGTACAGATTTCATCAACATTTCTAATCTATCTGCAGCTTCCTGAGCAGGTGGAATGCGTCTGGAATAAGAGCAGTATTAGCTTTGAAGTGCTATTTCTGTCAATGTGAAATTCAGACATTTTCTCTGGTAATTTTCACGTGTCTGTATCATCACCAGTGATTTCACTAACATTTTGATTAAACCAATGATATACTTGTCAGTGTTGTGTTAATATTATCTTTTATTAAAATAGTACCAGCCATCCGTTTTTTCAGTCATTTTGGGATTTTTTTAAATGTTCTGTTTGTTTGGGTTTTTTTAAAGAGCCTATGGACATTTATATAATATATATAAAATTAAATAATAAAAAACCAGCTTGGACATTTACATAGTAAATTTCTCTCCCAGGTGAGGCTGACCAATATTTCTCCCTGTCACTGCAAGTGAGAAATAGGAACTCAAATCAGGAGGGGCCAGGAGTTGGACCGGATGAGCTTTGTGGGTCCCTTCCAATCTCAAATCCTGTGATTCTGTGGTAAATGAAAAGATCGTGATTTATCAGTATTTGACAAGTAAATAAAAAGGGGGCTCCAGGAGTTTTTTTGAAAATAAAATTTGGCAAAGCGGAAAAGAAAAATTCATCATCAAGGTACTTCTGAATTTGGCAAGTCCAAAAAAGTTAGCAACCATCCCTTTTCCTGCACTTGCTGCCAGGGGTGGCTCCAGACATTTGCCATTGAGTAAAGACCCTCTTTCAATGGGTCATTGCTCACCCACTTCCACGTGCTCTTCCAGATCCTCTTCCTCTTCCCACATGTTCTTATTTTCTTCCACTAACTTGGAAAGTGCAGCCTCATTCTACGCTGAGAGATGAAGAAAACAAAGGAACGTTCTTCAGACATCACATCTCAGCAACTCCCATGGATCCTGTGGTTTGGACTTCCACGGTGGACCCAGGAACATTGTGTGGGCAGAATTTTATTTCCTTGATTGTATGTTGAAAAACAATTGCTCTTCTCTCTGCAACAAAGAAGACTGGTATATTTTTAATGTGAACAAGCAACCCTAGGAACCTCAGACAACCTGGGAAGCCTAGTAATATCTCTGAAATTCTATGATTATAAAGATTAAATCCAGCAGCCTCTGCATTGGAGGTACAGGGCAGAAATTAAGTAATAAAGCCCTAAACTTGTCCTCTTTTACCTTTATTGTCAATGTCTTTTATGGCATCTTTGTCCATCTGCTTGAAAGAATTCTCCACTATCAAGGAATGTGTTACAGTTCAAGAATAGTTACACTTCAGCTGAGGTCTCATTAATGTTATATAATTACAATGCAATCCTCTGATTTCCACTGCCTCCAGTAAAGGACAATAAAAAGCATGCAGCAAGGTAATGAAACAAACTTATAAAATTTTTTTTTAAAGTAGGGATTCACAAGTTTAATACTATTATGTCCTCCTTGGCAATGAGTCTCCTCCGCCTTTTTAACAAAAAGCAGAAGTGTTATAAAATATGTATGGAAAAGATCCTCAGTGCCAGATGAAAAGGGTTCCTGGTAAGTAGCACTCCCAGTTTAGCAAACTGTAAAGGCCCCGAGTTGTTTGAAGCTGAGACCCCACAGACAACAAGCTGCTTTCAAGTGCCAGCATTAGCCCATCCCCTGCCCTTTTTGGGGCTATTTCTATAAATGTAACAAGATATTAGATTGCCAAGATCACCAGTCAGAAAGCTTCAGGTCCTGACATCTACTGGGAGAACCATTTGGCCACAAACTTTCACCATTTTAGATGTTTTGACCATGAAGTCATGGGCAGCATCACCCTGGGAGTCCTATTTATAGCTCTTATGCTTCACTGTAAGCTCCTGAATTAAAGGTAAAAGATTACTGCAGTTCCTTTATGCACAGTAGAAAACTTGTTGAAATAAAGTCAGTTCAGTTGAATTTTTAGAGCAAAAGGAAATCAGGCATTCAGAGTGCTGCCTTTTAACAGTGAAAAGAGCTTTTATTCTTTTTATAAATATCATATTTTATATGAGGTTTATAAATACACTTGGCAAAGAAGTTCCATCCAAATGTTAGCAATTTCATATCTTTCATTTAAAGGATATTGACCCAGTTGATTTGTAATTAATTGCGGGCTTTTTTCCCATTAGCTTATCGATTGAGGAGCCTGCAGTGCGTTCCTGACTGCATTATAAATTACAGCCGTGCTTCCAGGGTACATTTGGTTGCAGTTAATTCCAATTGTCTACATTTTTCACATTGTAAGAGTTACCTGCTCTAGATCTTGCCAAACCATATCCCTTACACTAGAGAACTACAGGTCCTTTGTTTTTGTAGATCCGCTTCTACTAGTAATAAATCCAATTTTCTGCTTATTCAGATTTAAGAATGCAACAGTGAAAACCAAAAATGCCTTCATTCTCACGATCTCAAAAAAAGGCCCCAGCAAAAGCTCATTAAACCTTCTGGAGGTATTCCATTGATTTCAGAGAGCTTTGGATCAGTCCCCCAACTCAGTAAGTTGTTGCAAAAGTAGGCTTGAAGGTCATATTTTAAAAAAGGCCCCACAGCTTCAAATCATTTTTTCTTAAAAAAAAAATCCTTTACTGGAAGATCAATAAACCTAGAAACAGTATAAAAACTAAAACCTTAGATAAAATAAAACCAAAAAGTCTAGGAAAGGGGTAAATTCCAAATGTGTTCAGAAAGATGGAGACATTAGAAAACAGCGTTTTTAAAAGCTTGTTTTTTGGTAAAGGTAATTTCTCTTACTAAAAACCCCAACCAAACAAAACTTGTGCTGAATAGCACTTACCTGATTTCACAGTAGTGGAGTTCAGTAATATGCATTGAAGTTCACACATAATCCACAACCTGGACCATGTTTAGTGCCTATACAAAAAAGAAACAGAACCAAAAAAACCAGAGCCAGTAAGAAATTAAGTTCGTCTAGATTATGTCAAGGTTGTGGCAGGAGAGAGCAGTATCACAGCCTAAACTCTGTTTGAAGACCAAGCCAAGAGCATCTCTCATTGCAGAAAGCAGAGCCATTTCTTTTCTGTTGCAGAAGGTGCAGTTCTGATTGTTGGTTGTAGGCACAGATGTGTGTCCTGAGCAGCCCCTCTGTCAAGCACAGTCTCAGCAGCCCATAATTCCATTTTAGACATTTGGAAATTAAGCTGCTTTCCCCAAAATGCATCTCCTTGGCACTACAAACACTACATCCTGAAAATGAAAGGAATTCTTAAGTACCTAAATTACTGACTTGTTCGAGTCATTACCAAGGGGAAACATCTCTTGGAACACTGGAATTATGATCCATTCTGGCAAACACTGAAGCACTGCATTTCCACCAAAAATGGGAAGGCTTCTGAGGCCAGTCACATCTTAAGGTTCATCTCTCTCTTGATCTTCACAGCAGGACTCCTACGAAAAACCCAGCTATGGGGGAGAAACTAATGTCTTGCTTTTATACAAAGGTTTTTCCAACAAATGAGATAGAATTAAACTACAGAGGATAAACCCATCCCAGCTGAAAAAAGCCTGCCTCAGAACAGGTTTCTGCGCCAGCACAGGCTAAACCAGTTGCTAAAACAGAAGACAGTTCAACACCAGACAGTTGTTTTACCACATTTCTTTCAGGGTCTTTGCCAATGGAGCAGTATCAGTTTAAAGATTTAAAGGCTCAGTTGCTTTGCTTCCTGAGCTACATCCATGAACGCTGTTCATCCCGGGCACGATGAGCAGGGACAGGCTCCCCCACATGCAAATCCCTTCTGAAGTGACAAAGTTGCCCCATGAGCACAGTCAGGCCCGTTCACAGCCTGCTCCTGCCAAGAAAGAGCTCGTAGCACAATCAGAAAAATTGCATCTGCTCCAAGGGCTTCTCCTCACACGAATCTGCCCGACAGGGATCAAACTCCCCATCAAACCTGGCTCGACACAGCCCTGCCAGCAAACATCTGACATGGCCTAAAAAGTCACTGCTTTAAAGGGAAAGGCCACCAGCTGAGCCTTGCTTTCTCTTTGATCTTTCTGAAAGTTTATATCAAAGCAATCCAAGGGGCCTCGGCTGAAGGGGTTGTTGCTGCACTGAAAAGGCAAAAACAGAAACGCAAGAGGAGGTGAGGGGTGAAGTACACACGCAGAGTACACCCAATCCCCCCAAAATCAAGGGGGTTTTGGCAGTATTAACTTTATTGTGGATGCCTGGCTATCTAAAGACCTACCATGTTGCTTATATAAGACCCAAAATGTCTGAATGCATCTGGCCAGGGATTACGAGTCCATATGTGCAACCAAACCATTAATTAAATAAATTATTTTTCTTCTGCCACTCATCAAATTTCTTTCAGAATGGTATCAGTTAAAATGTTTGCACAGATGGTGGCTTCCAACAGCAAAGACTAAATACCACATACTCCAGACACGCAAAATGAAACTACCATGACACTGCGTTATTTCAATCTATGCACCTAATTGTTTCAAGCCCTTGAAAAATGTTACTGTTTAAACCATAATTTATGAATGGTCTCAGAGTAATCAGTGGCTGCAGCCAGCACAAAGTCATTGATCAGGCTGGATCCATTCACCCTGTTTTGACAGAGGCTAACAGGCTGTGGGATGGGGCTGCTGTGCAGCTTCTCCATTCCTGGGTGGAAATTCCACCCACTCATGCCTGCTCTTTTTCCAGTGCACCAGCTGAGATCAGACAAAGATGTGCTGAGACGTGTTCTCACACAGCCTAAAGCAACCTGAAATAAGGATTCTGAGTATCTATGAATGTACACTCGTTATCACACAGCAATTTCTGTTTACCTAGAGACCCTTGTCCCTTTCTCCAAGGCAAGCCAGCCAGCCCCCACGAGGAGTGGTGACCTTGACACACATTAATATGACAGAGCTACCATCTCTGCTGTTATTCCCTGGAGGAAACAGATAGTACTGACCACAGTTCCTCAGGGGATGGGTCTCAGCCGTGTCCTTGGAAAGCAAAACATTATCACCGCCAAAATAGTGAAAAAAGAGTCTTTTGGAAAATCAGTGACCAGGCTGACAGGGTGTTTTCTCTTTACTTCCACAATGCAGAGAAGGACAAGACAAACTCCAACTATCTCCCTGGGGGAGGATAGAAATTCATAATCCTTTAAAGCAAATACTTAGAAAAACACAAATTCCCAAAGGAGTTCTCTTGTACACATTTATTAGCAAGACTAATCTTGGCTTCTTAACTCCCTGATTATGCTTTCGAAGAATAAGGAAGAGGGTTTTAGTTTTCTTGGCAGTCCCACTGAAAACTGCCAACATGAAAAACAAGTAAGAAAGGCCATTTTAATATCTAAGCAAATGGTAGAGGCAGACTACTGAAAAGTAAGACAGACATGATGTGAAATGAAATGCGCTGGACAGAACTGATTCCCCCCCAGTAAACTAAAAAAGAAGGCTGGTCCATTTCCAGCTCACAGTGTTTTTTGCTTCTGTTACATCCCATGTTGCCTTCCATCTTTGCTGCTCAGCAGTCCCATATTGTCCCTGTCCCTGCTGCTCGTGGCCATTCCCGTTTAGCCACGCCTGCCTCCAAAGCACAGGTACACACATGGACATCTCACACACAAACACCTCTCAGAAAACAGAGCTGAAGGTCTCCTTTGGACTCCAGCCACTCACCTGGCTCCAATCTATCACCTCGGTTTTACTCCCCAAAATCACTTTCTTCAAAGTGACTTTGTGATGTGGACTCATCATTAAAGAAACTAAACCAGGCTTACAGAGCCCTACACACCTGAGCTCTGATAAATCACTAGAAGCTAACTTCACTCATGCTTGAGAGTGAAATATCCTTCTTTTCTTCTTTTTAAAATGAACTTCTTCTTTTTGTAATGAACCTTTTTATTTTCAGCATCCCTACCGAAATCCTTGATGTTGCACTCCTGTGCACAAACAGTAAATATTTTTTTTTCACTCCCCATTTTGACACAGACAAGCTGACTATCAGTTAGCAGCATTAACCCAGGCTCCTCAGCTGTGTAACAGGTATTAAGATGAAATCACAGCTGCATGGGTTTTGATTTACAAATATCCCTCTCTGGGTGAGGGGAAGGACGAATTAGGCTTAGTTTCAAGTGACATCAACTGAAAGGATTGCAAGAACAGTGTGTTGGGTCAAATATGCAATTACTCACTAGAAAGTGCTTATACCTTTTGTGTACCTGAAAAATCGGTCTAATGGACTTTTTCAGTGGCAGTGGCTTTATTTGTGCATGCAGAGCACTACAAAGGATACAGGTAAACTGCCTGGTTTTGATGAAAGACAGCCTCAAAGGCTGGAGATGAAGACTGTTTGAAGAAGGCTTACAGCAACAGAGCTTGTGCTGGTCAATCATTCTAGCATAAATTGTACTAATTCACTTTGATATAGTAACTGCATGATTTGTACTAAAATATTTATCAGATGGGTTTCCCTCATCCACAAGATGCATTTAAGATCTGCATTTAAGCAGATCACATTTGTTTAACTGAAAGGAATTTATGCAATATTTTAGTGAAATTCATGCTTCTGGACAAGATGCTTCTCTTTGCAACTGTGGCCCAAAGACAGTATAATTCAGCATTCCCTTATGAAGTTAATTAATTGGCTTTCATTCTAATTTGTCATCTTATCAGAGACAGACAAAACAACAGGGTGGAAAGAACGAAAAGACAAAAGAGGGGGAAAAAAGGAAACCTCTTCCAGAGAACAAAGGACAGTTTATGTTTTGGTTTTATTAACCAAATATGATTAAGCTATATCCAGTAGAGCTGGAAAGTCAATACACAGCATTGATATCACCAGTGGTCCTCACTTCACTTCTCCAAAGGATGATTAAATGGGTGTAAATATCCACTGGCATATTTTCAGCGTGACATTTCTGCCTTTATCCAAAACACAGAGTATCAGCTCTCAGGAAACATGCCACTTCCTAAATCAAAGGCTTCACAGGGACTCAGTGGCACTCCAGATAGAGCAGGAATTTCAGTGGTAGTTTGATCATGCACCTTGCTCCTTAGGGTTTTCATTCCCTAGAATGTATCCTAAGAGAAGAGTGACAAAGTCACACAGGCTATAAATGAAAGAGCTGATCTGCAAACACAGACTGCTTTGGGCCTTCCCTTGCTCACTCCCTGCACTGCTGGCCAAGGGAATCGTCGGTGAGAGGAAAGTGCAAGTGGCTGAATGGAGTCAGATCCTTCTCACTGCAGAGGAGGGATGAAATAGTATTACCAAGGCCAAGGCAGCTGAAACAGGGAGATTTCAGCTCATCGAACTTGTATTATCATATTTTAAAATGATTCCCAGAGAAGTGAAAAATCAGGCAAAATTGTGACCGGCAAAGCCTGAGTGCCACTCAGAAATCCAAGAGCCAAGATCCAAATCCAAGAGTTTAACCACATCTGACCTATCTGACATGGTTTTTGTGGCAACTAGAATCAATAAGTCACCTTAATGCCAAGAGTATGTACTTTTTTTCAGGAGTGGATTAATTACTTGAATCAGATGATGTTTCTGTTAATAAAAGCTATAGTCTATGAGATGATTAAGTAATGTGACTAACATCAACAAGCTTGAGAGCCTACATGTCAAAGGCAAACCAATCGTTCCTTCCTTTGCTCTTTAATGTATTTATGGTCTTGTGCAGAGGAGGAAAACAGTCAGTAAAGGAGAAAGCTATAAATAGCAATGGGCAAGCAACTATAGCAATTTATTTTTTGCCATGGTGAAATAAGAGTTGAAGCAGTTAATACTGGAATTAGCCCATATGTTTAAAAGAACCCAACAAACCAAGCAGGGAGAAAGGAAAACAAAAGGCTTCTCAATCCCTAATTTATCATGAAAAAGTTGACCTTTGGGGAAAAAAGCCTGGGTCTCTTGGAACGGGACCAGCCTGGATTTCTATCAAAGCACTGGCAGTGGTGTTTTTTATGGTAAACCATTGGGATTAAAAAAAAAACAAAGCAAAATTGTGTTCTCATTTCTTAAAGTCAGGCCTTTGCAAAACTCCTGTAAGAACACAGAACAAGGTTGGTTGTGTAGCAGTAACCCGTTATTGGTGCGAGGCTCTTTTCATACTCCCTGCCTCATCACTCTATAAATTCCTGAAAAAAATTAACCAGCACAATAATTTGGATGCCTAGAGGGCAAAAGACCACAGAAAAACATTCACACAGTTTAGTCAGGAAGAGTGCAGAACATTTGAATTAAAAGCACATTGATATGTTGGTGTCTGCAGTTGAGAACCTTACCCAAAACTCAGCACAGCAGTGCTTTGAGCACTGCCCAGGGCTAAAAAATCATAATGGCATCCACCTCCAGAGCAGAATTTTTTCACAAAGAGATCTGGAAATGCTCCCCCAAAAGAGGCTCTAATCTGAGCCCTGACATGACAGAAATCTCACCACTACTTGAGGACAATTTGTAGTTGGCAGGACAACGCCTTTACAAGAAGCTATTAAAATAGATGGGGCTGTGCTGGGTTTTGCTATAAAAGCAAGTGAACTTGGTCACCAATTTTGAAGTGTGTTCACAATTGCTATTTGATATTTTCAGAGAACCTTTCACCAATTTAAAAAAAATTAATCCTACACAGAACAAAGAGCTCCTACATCAGCTTCACAGGAGCATATGACATGTTCTCATCATGCACACGAACAAACAGGAAAGAGCAGATTTATTGTGAACCAGGATTTTTGCTATAAATTAAAAGGCTATTCCCTTTTATATGTCATGTGTATTTAATTTCACTCCATAGGGTAATCCACTGAGAATTCAGAGAGTGCCAAGATCTACTTTCCCCATTCCTTTTATTTCCTTAGGAAAATATCTAGAATTAGAGACAGAGAGAAGATGAAAAAAAAGGAAGGCCAAGGGAAATACAGAGGTCCAAGAAAGAAAGTAAGACCAGTCTAAACAAGGATTTTTCCTGGTCTATGCAAGCAGCACTGATTATTTATAACAGGCAAAGGCATCTGTCTTTGATTATGATTTCATGTACACTGTGGATGGTGGTGAGCTTAGTGTGTGCCAGAGAAGACTGTCAGCCTGCAGTTTGGAATTCCAGTGAGAAAAAGTAATCTCTCTCTCAGGGAGAGCCTTCTACCTTTGACTAACTGAAGGACAAACGGAAAGAGCTTTTGTGCCAGGAAAAACAAAACTGCAAGCTATTACAGAATGTAAGGAAATCAGATTTAATTTGCAAGCAAAGATAGAGTCAAAGCACACAAATTTTACAGAAATATCCTTTAAAGTGTAGCTGTCTAAAAGCATTCAAACCAGTTTAAATTTAAAACTGAAGAACCCATATGATGGAAAAGATCAGCTTTCCTTTCTACAAGCCTTTGTTTGGTAGTCTACAAACAGCCTTTAGTTTGGTGTTATTTGAGAAACATGTGCACAGTGGCCTTAGGGAATAAAAGCAGCCCAAAAAGGCACTAGGTAGGTACAGCACGAGGATACCCACAGGACACACATAAATCTGAGAGAGCCACTCCACCATCTCTCAGCTCATGACAAGATGCTCCAGCCTAACAATCTATTAAACTGGCATGTGAAACATTAAACCTACTGAATCTGTGTGTTATAGACCCTTTCAATGAAAACAGAAACAGCTGGACCTCTCCAGCCGAGCCAATCCACAAGAGGGGGGGCAATAGCAGCCAGAAACACCTCACAGGCAGAGGCTTTTCTTGGACAGGGAAATGGGTGCTATTTCAGTGCTGTCCCACTTGAAAGGGTGGAAATTACATACTACAGTGACAGCAGGAAAAACCATTAAGACATGTGACACTTCTTAGCCTGAGCAAGTGCTCTGAGCATTTGTTTCATTTTCTAGAGCTCAGAGAAGCAACTTCCAATTAGTCATTCTTGTTCTTCAGGACACCCCATCCCTATCTGAGATCAAATGAGCAAAGTGCCCAAGTCTTCAGGGCTTCCTTCTTCCCACTGCCAGGTACATCAGCAAAAAGCATCTCTTGTTCCCCTCTACTCATTTAAAACTAGATCTTAGGCCACAGTTACAATGAGAAACTCCTGCCTTTTAAAAAAGCCACCAGCCACCCTAACTGTGCTACCAATAGTGCCAAAAAGGACATCTGCTGATTTGATGGACAAGCTACGGTTAAGAGTCATCTGAAATCTGTACAGCTTGTCAAGAGGCAAGGAGCTGACAGCATTTTGTTGACACATTTCCTCAAAGTAAAGTGCAGTCTTAGAGATTTGATTTTGAAACCTTATGCATTTGAAAGTTGCCAAGTGATAAGATGTCACTTGTGCTGAAATTCCATCTTATCAGTTTCTCATCAGCTTGAACAAACTAGAAGGAAGGAGTCTAGATAATTTTTAATTATGGTGGCAGGGTAATTATGGAAGTTTAGTCACTGGAGTAGAATGTTCTCCAAGAAAAGCTGTTTTATTGATTGATTGGCTACATCTGGTAACATATATAAAAACTATAAAATCACATTAAATTATTTTTCTTGTAGTAGGTAGTCTTTTAAAGCTTCTCATTTAACACACTCCATTAAAAAACAGAACATAAATCCCAGATAAAATAAGAGAACTCCAGTCAGTAATCACCATTGGATTTCTTCAAATAATAGAGCTTCAGGCCTGAGCCGAGACTCTTGATGTGACTGGGATTTTTGCCATTTCAGTGCCACTGGAATGGAATCAGACTTGGGCTTGGTTAGTTACACTAATAATGATAATGAATGATAATTTCTATCAGGCAGCCTGGGTTAGCAGGGAAGGCTGTCACGTTCTTTTATGTACCTGACATTGTGCTGAGAAATTACTAGGGCTGAACAAGCTGACTGAGGGCAAGTATTATAAAAGAAAACCTCTAACCGAATCCAAACTATGTTCTTGTTCTCCCACTTCACCTCCCTCTTTTAGAGCACACTTAACCCCTCTGATTTTATTTTCAGACCACAGCATTTCCTAGCCCAAACACCCCTGACATTTCTCAAACCATGCCCAAAATTTCTGTCGGCTCTGATGCAGGGGGGAACTGCTTAGAAGATTCACAAAGGACAGAGCAAAAATACTGAAGCCAGTATTTACTTATTTATTGTCAGTGATTTTAGTCATGGATGCAACACACCCAGGAACCCAAATTTATCAGGAAAGGCTGTTCAGCATTTTAAGACCATTGGGGCTCCCTACGTGCCCCAAACAGGGCATTTTAAGAATAAGGCCACAAAATTTCTAAGGACATTATTTTATAGAATGCCCAGGGGCAGTATGCATTGAGTTTGCTTTGCACATTTTCAAAATCTGACTTTATATTACCTTCTTTATTGATTTCTGTGTGAGATGAGAAATCAAGTGAAGCATCAGTTTCCTTCTTCAGGACAAAGTCCTGGCAGGAAGAATACAGCACTCATTTTTTGGAAGGCCTTGGATGAAGGGTTTTTATCCTTTGGGTATATAAAAAGATCATTTCTCAGAGGGCACAGACGAAATTTCAAAACCAGCAGCACTGGCTTCTCAGACAACAATGAACATCCTCAGCTACCCCAGGCATTCAGAGTCTCTTACAGACTTACCTTTGCAAAGCCAGGTACATATGGAGCTTCCAGATCTAAAACCTGCAGCTGAACAAGTTAGAGGTTAAATGTCACTGTCTAGAGAAAGCAAAAGGCTTAACAGTGGTGGAGTACCTTACTCAATGCCCAAACACAATGATAAGGCTACCAAAAAAACCCAAAAATACTACTAAGCAACATTATCAAGTGCTCTCCTATTTCACAAAGAGCAGGCAGGGAAAATTTCTCACTCTTGTACTCTTACCTTGCTAATTCCTTTATTTATTTTGTTCCTTTGTAATCTCTGATACTCGGAAGTATTTTAAGCTAATTCCTTTATTTATTTTGTTCCTTTGTGATCTCTGATACTCAGAAGTGTTTTAGACTTGACAGCGTGGTGAGGCAAACATGACAAAATTAGGAAGTTACCAGCTGAAATTTGGAAGGATGGGTTAAATGCCCTAACCTTTCAGCCATGGCCTGTGTCTCTAGAGAAAATATATTTGTGGTCTCTGTGGACACGTATGTTTCAGAGTACCACACCACACAGAAATAGTAGCAGTCCTGGGAGAACAAGAGCTCAAAGAATGAGCTACCAAGAACATTCTGGGTCAGGATAGGAGCAAGAACAAAGGAAACATGCTGAGAGTTGCAGGGGACATCCCCAGCCACAGGCTCAGCAAGCCGCTGCTGCCCAGATGCACGAACAGAGGGTTTTTTAACACAGTCAAACTCCACCACTCCACTTTCTGCTTGCCCACGACTTCAGTGATGTGTCAAGGGGTTTGTTACCTGATGTGTGTGTAAAAGCAGCACCTTGGACCCAGAGAAGATGAAGTTCACTCCATGCTCAGCCAGCCTGGGGTGGGTGGGGTGTGACAGGAGCTGCAGTTTCTGCTCCCCTCCTACCACTGGCCCAGGCTGCACCTGCCAAAATCAGTGCTCAGCATCAGTGACCACGGGGCAAACGTGGTGACCTGGAATAAACAAAAAACAGCCAAAGCCAACCTCAGAGACCATGCCAGGAGATAAAGGTGTTTCCAGTCATCACCAGTCTGACCCGGCTCCGAAGCCATGACCCCACATTTGCTCTCTGTGTTACCTGGTTGTTCTCTGTGATGTGTGTGGCATCAATCAAGAGTGTGACACTCGTCCCATCTGCTCTTTATGACAGGTGATCCCACTCTGGAAAGTTTGCACCTGGAAGGAGAGGTATGGTTCCCTGTTGATAAATTAGATGCCCCCTCCTCGCTTCCCCCTTCCGATTTTTCTCTCTCTGGAATTTCTTAGGTGAAATCTCTCAGTTAAATGCTACGTATTTTCTTAAATGCAAAGGCATGGAGATGCTCCATGGGCAAAAGTGAAATAAATGTGAATTCTGATTCAAAACTAATATTCATTGTAACTCATAAGAACTTAAAAAAATCCCAGATATTTATATGATCATCTATTTTTGTAGGTTTAAATGAGCATTAATTTCATGAGACACAACTGGAATTAACTCATTGGTCTGAAGTGATGCTTTTGATCACTGTAGCTTTAAGGAGTGCGTTTGCATTTCTGCTCAACTGAACACTTAAGAAAAAACTGAAAAAAATGTTTCTTGCTATGCCAGTCTCACTAGAACAGGAGCCACAGTGATAAAATTTCCATTATGTTCAAAGCCATCAGCAATCAGTCACTGGGACAGCAGAACTGGGAACAGCACTTTTAAACAACATATCTAGGTTATTTCTTTTTTGTCTTTAATGCAGAATTGGTGCAAGAGAAGTAAGAAAGGAAGTGTGGTTTCAGCATTACAGACCTAGCTTGGATCTGCAAAAATACAAAATAAACATCTGGTCAATCAATTTTAAACTAAATAACCCTATGTCTTTTAAAAATTAATAACAGCACTTAGTAAAATACCATTCAAGTTTGATTACACTGTAACATTCAAAATTGGGTGAATTTTTCTAAAATTGGGTGAATATTTGTGCATGACTCATAAAAGCCCTGCAAATCACAGCCAACTCCGGAAACAGTGACACAGCTACACCAGCATTTCGCCTCTGCCATAATGAGCTTTAATTATGTAATTATTTCACACTTCAAATGATTTGCACATGTTGTTCGTGATCCTAGAAGCCATAAGTAGTAACATATGAGAAATGATAAGGCTCTGTCCTCAAAGCTAGATGTCTGCAAGCAGCAGGAACAACAGAAAATCCTTAGAAATCCTGTGAGAGCTGAAACATCATTTTCCTGCAAGATCATAACAACTCTTACCCGGTTCGATCTTGCACTTTTTGGATATTCTCTTTTAACAGGATGCACCCCTGCTGAGGCCTGAGCTAGATTAGTTCTCCACACTCAGACAGACCGAACTGCTTGGATTTAAATTGGTGTTACTGAAAGCTGGAAGTGCACAGGCAGCAGAACATAATTTGAGGTTTAACAACGAATAGAAAACAAGGAGATGCTTTTCATTGCATTAGGGATATTAAAGACTGAAGATTTACTGCACACACACACACTCTCTGGAAATGATCAGTTATTCTGCTTAGGTTAAAAAAACCTGTAATTGTCTTTGCAAAACAAATCATTAGATTTGCATACAATCATACTGTGTAGCCACATGAAAATAAATTATATTTTCTGCTTGCGTTTCTATTGCAGATTTAATTGATGTAACAGTGCAGAAAACTGAGACAAAATTTTATTTCTTCTGCCTTTTAATTACCATCTGCTAACATAAGATTACATTTCTTAAAGTGACTGGGTCTACCTGCCAGCTGAATTTTTCGCCTGATTTCCTCAAGCTCTGGCAGCTGCCTTCATTATTGGTGAAAATGGCATGGCAAAGCTAGCATGAAAAATGAGGCTAAGCACCTGTCACTTCATTTTTCTGCAACGAAACAAAGAAAACACATGAAGCTCTCTGCTCTGCACCATCTATACTCAGCAACAATTTGCTGCAAATAGAATAAAGCATCAGTTTGTTCTTGCACAGAGGAAGAAGCATGACATATAAAAGCACCTCTAGCAACCTACATATTTATGATAATCAGAAAAGATAAATCTCTGAATAAACAGTGAGAGGAAATAAAACAAAGAGAGCACGCTTCTATAAATAGACTCATCCCCTAAATACCAACTATTTGGTGATGAGAGCTTTACTATTGAACTTCACCTGGCAAGCTACAGAGTCAAGCCTCTTCTTATTTCCTTCTACAACACAAAGAGCCTCCTATTATAGAGTGAATCAGCCAGGTACTAAGCACATTAAGCTCATGAGTAATCTCCCCGCAATCACAAGTGTTTGGATGCTTTAATATTTTCTAGAATTGAGCCCTTGATCCCTATGAAAGATGGCTAAGACTTGATGGGTTTCAAGCCAATGCCTGCTGGAAAAGGCAACCATCACATCAGAACCAGCTGTTTGAACATCCTTTGAAACCTGTCAGCTTTTATGAGTGGGAGAACTCACCTGAAAAGAACCCAAGAATGGAAACTATGGAGGAGGGCAAAGAAAAAGGCATGAAAAGCACATTGTAACAGCTTGTTTCTACTGAATTTCTGCTTCATCACAAAATAAGAGTGGTTATGTCAGCTGCTCTTTTCTGAAAGCAAAATAACCAGGATGCCTGAAACAGTGCTGATGTAGTTAAACTAAAAACAGGGGCACATCCCGTATTTCCCTCAAGCTCAGAGTGAACATTTTGGCTAATTTGTACCAGGTCTTATCTGCACCCTCCCCAAAGTACAAAGCTACAGCAGGGGCTCTGATTGCCTGAGAGGAAAAAGAGCGAATCCATGAGATAATTCCTTTAAACGAGTGCAAAACCAAAGTGAAGGGTTATGGGTGGTTTCTGCTACGACTGAGTCACAACCTGGTTTTTCCAAAGCGTGGAATATCTAGAATCATCTGCCACCTGGAAGAAATTTTACCTCCACTAGAGTACACCATTTGTGCTCTGTGATGGCTCTTAAGAAATACGCTGCACAACCGAAGGGAACGGGCAGAAAGTACTGAAGGAATGGGAACTTTCCGACCAAGAGTTACCTCTGTGGTCTAGCAACACCAGGAAGTAAATTGTGACACAAGATGCTGCTGATTTTGCTTGAAGATAATTTTCTGCCAGGCTGAATGCAGAGAGCAGCACTGCCTACTCTGCACAGTGACAGTTAAATCCTGCGGACCATAAAAAAATAGAATAAAATAAAATATACAGATTTGATGCTTCTGCAGTTGTGTTTTCTATTGTGTTTTTTCTCCCATCCATTACCTTATTTTCTGCCAAATTTTGAGGGAGAGTCTGCAGAGGATTTTGCTGAAGTGTGGCAGAAACTATGAACAATTTTAATTTTACAAATGGTCCAGCAGCTGCCTAAAGGATAGACCTCAAGTTATCAGATGTTGAAGTTTGCTTATACAAGGTCACCAAAAGACTGTGATGCAAATCTAAGCTAATCCTTTTATAGAATTCTCAAAGTGCTTTTTCCAATCAGAAAGACCCTCATTGCTCCCATTTTAGTATTTATTTCAGTCTCTTCTTTTTGTCCCCTTGCAGAGGCATGTGAAACAAAGCTCTGTATTATGGAGATACTTGTCTTTGTTCCATGAAGTTACTACTGTCATCCTCTAATCCAAATGATCCATGAGAAGCCAAATTTCCAACTTCGAACAAAAGTTTGAAGCTTTATCTAAAAGGTGTCCAAAATACTCACTCCGTGAGATTCAGTTTTTATACAAAACTGAAGTTGTCCTGTTTTCCCTTGGAAATGAGTATGCACATGTCCAAATATGGAATTTCTTTCCCTCTGCTTTGCCGAAAGAAAGATTTTTAGAAGGAAAAACCATGAAGAGATCTGAAATTTCAGTCATCCTGGAATGACTAGAAGAGTTTATGGGGTAAATATACACTTTATTTCATCCATATTTATGGAATGATAGTTGAAATTTTTTGCATGATAATCTTTGATGAAATTCACTTGAGCGTCTAGTGGGAAGTGTGAGGAGCCTTACTGGTTTAATTCTTTTTAAAGACACTTCAAAATTTTGTGAGACTGGGACTGAAATATCACCTCAATTATTAGTGGATTTCCAAAGAAATCCTTAGCAGAACATTTCAGCACTTACAGCAGTGAAGAGTTCAAATCAGGGTCAGATAACAACAATGCTACGTGGGCTGTTGTTATCTTCACTTTTAAGGCTGTCTCTTACAATTAGCATGTTAAAATACATGTCCTAACACTTGCAACAAAAAGAAAAAAATACATCTGTTAGCGAGTGCCAGGCTGCAGTAATCTCATCCAGATTTGCAGTGCTGTATAGAGCTGCGTCATGCAGGGACCTCGATCATCACGCGTTCCTTGCAATAAAAGGCAGGGTTTGGTCACTGCTTGGGGTGAGAAATTGGCAAATGCAGATGTTGCAGGCAACAAAATCAGGAGTTCAGTAGGTGGCAGCCTTCCCTTGGAGTTGGTGTGGAACCAAGGCACCACGTGCTGTTAAACCCAGAGATGTTCTGGGAGGAAGTAGATGCTGAAGAGAGACTTTGACCACACGAGGTCAAAGACCCCAAAGTATCTTTCCCAGAATATCAGTGGCAGTCAAGAGTCCTGCTCAAGCTGCCCTTCTGGGGGTCGCAGCCCATCAGGTTTCCTCTTGTTACTCCAGCAGGGTAAAGAATTGTGTGGTTTGTGCAGCCCAGTGCTGCAAATGGCCAAAAGGCTGGGGTTCCTGAGGCACCTGCAGTTCAGGTTGTTCAAACTAGGAGAGCATCAGCACATTGCTCCTGGAGTATGTCACCCCTTCCAAAGCTCCAAGGCCCATTAGATTAAAGCTTTACTGAAAAGAAATATTTGTGACGGCTATTCCTCGTTGATGCCTTCTCCAGCCACCTAGAAACAGAGACTAGACAAGAGTAAGGGAATAAAGACAGGTATTTATTTGAAGGGCCTTCAAGGTACACCCTGGCGGAGCCAGAGGCTGCTTCCAAAAAATTGGACCCCAAGATGGATGACAGGTCACGAGTTCTTCACACTTTTATAGGTTTGGACCATTTGCATATCAGGGTTAATTCTCCAATTAAAGCCCCAGTTTAACGATGTAACTCCCCTCAGCTTGCCCCCCTTAGAATCTTTAGTTTACACATTTTGGGCCTAAAAACAGCCTGGTTGTCCTTGAAGGCAAAGCCTGGAGAGGCTTTGTTATGTCTACCCAGTACGAGAGAACAGGAATTACAGGCTCCAAGGAACTTCAGAGTTACACTCTAAGCAGTACAGGATTTGAAAACATAAAAGTTAAAACCTAAGGCATCATCGTGACTAAATACATCCCTGGGGGATTCTTCAACTTTTCCCTTTTGGCATTACTCATATTAGTTTTAATTATGAAAGGAAAATAAAATCAGTATATTTTTAAATACACCCTACCCCAATCTCCAAAAAAACCCCAATCCACATTATTTTAAAGATGTATAAAATAAATAACACATTTTCAGAAAGAAATACAAAGACATTTGAACTTGTGCCAGCACATACAAGGCTGAAGTTCACTT
This sequence comes from Falcunculus frontatus, assembly GCA_013398115.1. NCBI lineage: Eukaryota > Metazoa > Chordata > Aves > Passeriformes > Falcunculus > Falcunculus frontatus. Next base: position 76,362 of record VZRV01006503.1, read on the forward strand.
AGAAATGCACATGGATTTTTATCCTAACGTACAAGGTGCTCTCACACATTAAATAAGTTATACACCATGGACCAAGTATCCACCTCTAGGTTTCTGCCATTCTTTCAACTAGTTTCAATATGGCAGGTTTTTATCTATACACTTACATCCAGAAAAACTCAGTCTTCGTGTATAAAGCAAATAAACTTAGTGAACAGTCATTTAAGACTTGACTCTATTAAGAAAAGTTAGTAGAAGAAAAAAAATATATATATATAAGGTGTACTTAATTTGAAGGAAGAATATTCAGGTTTTCTTTGTGCTACTTTACTTGAAGGTAAGCAAAGACCTTTTTAAGGCATTAAGAATGTTTAAGAATTTGATGTCAGAAGACTCCAAGTGTGGTTAGCTATAAGACAAAGAAAAAAAATCACCAGACTTCATCATCTTATGAGAGAAATCCTTTGAAAAACAAATAGCCATATTTTTGAAGCCATAAAAGACAATTCCTATAATCTACTTTATCACATACCACAAGCCAAACAACCTCTCTCAATTATTTCTGGATCAGGCCCATAGATTCAGACTGAGCTATGGTATCTTCTTCATAAGGATACTCAGACTTCATTGAGGGAAAATACTCATCTCCCTATTCAGGACAGTCTATTTCTACCCCTGACATCAACATTAATTGCAGTCTTAACTACACCCCTCTGTATTCTGCATGTCACAGAGCCCAATCTCTAACCTCTTGTTCACATTTCCACCCTGTTCCTTTTGCTAGGCTTTCATTATCCACTTCTAAACCATTTATTTTAAATGTACTGTACCCTAATACTGGCTGGGGCTTACTGCAAAACTACAAGGCTCCAAAAATAGGAGATACACTCTGCTCAATTATATAGAGCATTATTCCATACAACATTCTTAAAATTTCAGCAGAGAGATAGTATCAGCAAAAGTGAATTTTTTATAGTTGGTCTTTTGACTAGATCTGTGGTTTAATAAAGGAAAGGCCTTAAGATAAATTCGGTACCAAAAGCTACTGAAGGACTGACCCCACACACTGTAGTAGCTGACAGAACTCTTCCTTGCCCAACCCTAATATTAACCAAATTTTTGGCACTCCCTGACACTTTCCTGACTATGTTCATGTTTTTGTAGAGATACAGCTGAGATTCTGGGCTAGCAGTGCGAAGGAATAGAAAGTCAAGGTTTTGCTTTCCCCAGAGAATGGCCAGAGCATTCTTTGACTCATTTTCTGAAAGACAGAAAAACCAACACTTATTATTTTGAAGTATATTGGAGGATTTCCTTTCCCAAACTTCAGAGAATACATCACCACTTTCTCTAAGCTCCTAAATAGCAAAACCTGACCTAAAGCATTTCACTGAGGCATGGGGAGAATGCTGACGAATATTCTGACAAATATCAGGTGCAGTCGTTTTGGTTAGATAGGAAATGTTCCGATACATTTGCAGAACGTGCTGAAAGTGCAGCGTGAATATCAAAAAGCTGAGTAGGTCTTTTAAGTAATTTTCTGTCCACATGCAACATCATTATCTAATATCCATCCAGTCTTTCCCAGAGAAATCAATATTAGACTGTGTGCTAAGTTCATATTTTATTAACTACTCCATAGAGCAGAAAGTGCATGTGTTCAGTTAAGCTCCCCCACCGACTGTAATTTAAAGGTGATGAAATCTTTTAGATCCAAAACCTCTCTCAGCGTGCTACAATTTTACACCAACTACGACAAAGTTATTGATAAAAAGGATAGAGGGAAGATGCAAAATAGCATCCTCTCAGATTAACTGGGCTATTTCAAACGTGCTTTCTGTTTTCACAACATGTGTGGAAAGGGAGCAGAAATCAGGACTTATTTATGCACTACAGCCCTCTACTGCAGGTAAAAGAATAAACTGTCTCAGGCATCACAGCTACAAAACTCTGACTGGCAAACTGCATTTAGCAGGCTGCTGGGAGGTCTATGTAAACAATAATAATTTGTGTTGGGACTTACGTTAAGGGTCATTGTGATTTCTTAGCATAATGATGTTAAACAGCGTGACTTTCTTACTAGCAGATAATATATTAAAAATATTTAATAACTAGTTGTGTTGTGGTCCTATGACAAATTCATCACTGGGTATGAAACACCTCACAATTGTTGACTATTTCCAGCCAGCTCGTTGGTATAAAAGGTACTTTGGGAATAAGGCAACTTCTGTGGTAATTCAGTTTTATAGCATGCTACACTGCATATTAAGGTGTATATCAAAAAGTTGCAGGAAGCTGTACACAGATTCTCATGACTCTGAAAATCAGAGCGAGGTTACACCTTTGAAACCAGGTCTTTTCAGAAGCTTGGTGAAGTCAGCAAAGACCAACCAAATTCACTTGGTGATTTTGGGGCAGGACTCTTCTTGTCTCCAACAAGGAGATCCATTTACTTTTTCTTGATATATTCCTTATGACATATTTTCCTACTGTGATAACTTCATCTTTTTGCCATGCCTTTTTTCTAACTACTTCTGACCACGAACTGTTTGATAATACGTTGACATCTGCTTTTTATCTAAAAATCAGTTATTCACTCAGTCTCATGGGACACAAGCAACCTCAGACTGCAGCCTACTTGTAGTCAAATAGAGATGAGTGACCAGAAGAGCACTGGTTATTTATACTCTGTCCTTCCCAAACCTTTCCAACAATCAGCCTTTGATGCCGTCCTCAAAGTGCAAAGTCTTTATTTGAAGCTTTTTTCCTACTTTAAGGCTTCATATACCTTTTTCATTCTTCACTGCTTAAGGCTCTGTGCTTTCAACCTCCTTTTATTTCCCTCAGTTCCTATGCTTGTTTCAGGCTGGCCCATCCATTTTATGAAATTTATGAAAATTTATTTATGGTCCTCAGTTCAAATCTGGTCTACATCAGGAGTTTTGTGCATGCAACTAAAGCAGTTCGGGAATTTGGGGGAAGTGAATCTGTGGTATATTGTCTTTTTCTGCAGAGCAGTTCAAGGGTAGAATGTTCTCTCTGATTCTGTTACTACTGTCTTCAGCTAAGAACTCAGTTTTACTTCTTCACTAAACATCACAAGAAGCAGACCTTACCAAGAAAGTCACAAAGACTTCAACAAAGAAAACCAGGATAAAATCCCACAATAGGAAAATCTACTTTCTTTTTGCAGTGCTGGATATTGCAGGTTGGGAGGAATGAGAAAATGTTCTGGGTGAAAGACATGTGACATGATCTGGGAATGACCACCCAACCCAAGACACCTAATAATCTCCACAGGATCCTATATTTTTTCACCTCTCCTCACCCCCATTCCCTGCCAGAAGGTTTACAGCTATTTCCGTATTGTCATTATGATACTTGCTCAGACCAGAATTAGTTTTGTCTTAAATGATCTTTATACCCCCCTTTTCTTGATATTTTTTCTTCCTTCACACAGTTTAATCATGTCTTGATTAAGCCCCTCAGTAGGAACTCTGTCTATCATCAGCCAGCTGCTATCATAAGATTTTTACCTTTTCATCCTTCTATTATTTCTCCCATAAGTAACAAATTTAGAAGCATGCTGTTCAATCCCAACAACACAAATTCCTGCAATGCAAAATATCATTTAGCACCATGTTTCACCATTGAATATGCAGAAGCTTTACTATTCTACTATTGACTCTTACAGGAAGTTAACACAAACCTTTTCCATACACTTTTCAAGTCTCTTCTATCAGAACTGCTCTGTATTTATACTACTCCTGCTTTTAATTTACAGCTGTCTTCTCTCACTCAAGTCCAACCTTTGCCTTGCTTGCTATCTATATGCAAGTCACTTTTCACAGTTCTGTAAAGCATTATCTCATTATTCCGTCTCTCGCTGTTGAGCATTTTCAGACCCTCTGTGTGAAAGATGAGATATAAAAATAAATTGAATTGGAATACACGATGCTAAGTCCTGAACTTAAACGGACTACACCCACAGTGCATATATAATTTGACAGCTACAGGCTATGCTTTCATGGCGTACATCAAAAGGATTAATGCAAGGGAATTAAAGTTTAACCATCCTGGGTAGTCTGACCCAGACATCAGACTCATGGCTACGTAACCCCAGGTTGCTATTAACCAATCTGCCAGGGAAGAATCGGGGTGATTACAGCAATGATTGCTACTTACTCTGTGTGCCAGAGCCAAACTTCCAAGTTTATCTCAAAACATTCCTGTCTTCTGTTCCCCATATCCAGGTAGCATCCAGCCTTCATTAATACAATGCGAGAAAGCACTTGTAAGCTCACAGATTTCTGTCAGACAAAACCAAACCAACAACAAAACCCCTCCAACAAAAGCGGGATGTTTCAGAGCAATTCTAAACAGGAAAGCTGTGTGGTATGGATCTTTGGGTGTCAGTCAGCTTTGATAAAACTGGACAAACTGTTAACATTTTCATTCTGAGGAGGAAAAGCAAAGATGAAAATGCTGAGGATGTAGGCTGACATAAGGAAAAGGAAAAACTTCATCCACTTGTGCAGGTCTTAAAAAAATCCAGAGCTTTTTTTTTTCCATTGGTGTTTCAACTTTCATAAAATAGGAAGGACAAAGATATAAGAAACTTCATGCATCAAATCCTGTAAATATGATTACTTCAACATTAGAAGGACAGGAAGTATTATATCCCATACCTATGCGTACAGATTTAATATTTATAATTGTTTCTCTTTGTGGCAAAAATAAAATAATACATCAGGGGATCAGTAGAAGTCATTCCAATTGCTCTAACTTCAGTTAATTCTCTTGGTGCAAGAGCTGTGGCTTTGAAGCTGCCTTCCTTCATATGGTCTTTAATCCCAAAAATAAGGTAGTACTAAATTGATATGAAGAATAAATAATGAATGTATTTGCTTTTTTTAATTTACAAACATATAAATCACTATGATTTAAGTCCATCTAATAAAAATTAAATATGAAATGGTTAATGTGGCTTTTGTTTAAATTAAATAATTAAAATCATGAAAAATGGTCAGATTGTAAGTTGTAGACATATAAGACACTCAGATTCCAGGCCTTCTGAAAATTGAGTTCCACAGGACACCTTTTCCTGCACTGACTGCAACAGGATTTAAACTTGCATGCCTACTTATTAATCTGCTAAAATATCAAGCCCCAAGATAGACATTAATTTTTGAGTATAGGGAAAATTATTTTTGACTGCTGTGAAGCTCGAAACTGTAACTATGTAAGGACTTTTTATTTTTAAACACTGAAAAAAAAATATGCTAAAAAAGCCTTTGCATGTTCCTTCGCAGTGCTGAGGCACATATTGTATTTCCCAAAAACACACAGCTCTCTGAGCCTAATGTGATGTCATGTGTGATCTGGTCCTTCATCATTTCACGTAAATTAAAATGGTTGGGGGTTATTCCATTTTCAGGATTTATGTTGTAAAATATGGATATTTTTATGCGGAAGAAACACCTGTTTTCACCACTTTTTTCCTACTCAACATGACATAAGTGATGTTTGTTGTGGGTTATTTTCTCCCTCTTGACAACATTGACATAACATTGGTAAAGCTGCCTAATAACATAGGAAGAATTTAGCCAAGAGCAAAAGCCATTGTGAAGTGGATTCAACCCTTTCAAAGAATCTCCACAAAAAGCAATTTAACTTGGGTAAAACTTGATATTTTATCTCAAGCCTTCATTTAGAAGTTAGTTACCCACCAGTACCCAGATTTTAAATCCTCATGGCATATATTGAACAAACTGAAACAGAATAAACATTTTTAAAGAGAAACAAAAGACGTTTATGTACAAGCTGGCAAGTAGAAATGTTATAGGAATATTTATTGTAATTATCAGCCAACTTTATATTTTAACGTTCTAGCTTTAAATTAGGGAGAAGCATAAAACACACGCTATAAAGAAGCAATTCCATTTATTCCACTAATAAGTTGCAACCTGTTTCCGTTTTATGAGCGTGCACATAAATGTATTCAGTTAACATGAATTACGAATGCATGCCTGAATGTTCATGAACCATTCCTAATGGCTTTAGGTTATTGCAAATCTGATATCCTGAGAGTAAGTTATCCACAAGTATGCATGGAAGTGGCAAAATCAGCCCTCGTGCCCCATTTGGCCATTTCTGCTTGAGAGTGCTGAGGAAAAGGGATTTGAAGCTTCAGTTCTGGTGCTGCAGATGGGTGGCCTTTAGCTCAGGCGTTGCTGTAAGAGAGTCCTGAGTGCCACCAAAAAGCTGGTCCTGCCTGCTGGATTCACAGAACTGACACTTTCCCATAGGGAGATGAAAGGATCTGGGGACATTTCAACAAGAAGGATAGATGGTCTGGGAAAGGGACATGATAAAAGAGCACTGTGCTGCTTGGACAAATTATGTTAAATTGTGCTTGGGTTTTGTAAATAATGAAGCACAACCAGAACTGCTCAGCTTCTAGACACAATCTGTTATTATTATTGTTATCATCATCATCTCCACTTTAGAATTCTGGTTTGTTTGTTCTGTAACCTGAGTGCTGAAAAAAGGAAATAAGACATTAATCACTGAAATCAGTATTCAAAAAAAATTTGTGCTTATTCCTCTTCCTCTACAATGAGTTGGCAGGTTACCTGAGCCTTAGTTTTGCTTTATGCTAAATTCCCTTTTCTCCTGTCCACGGAGCTGCTCTGTTCTGCAAGCAGCAGACTGAAAAAGTGTGCTTACAGGTAGTAGAAACCAGAGGAATACCATTTAACATTAATATTACTAACAGAAGACAAGAGAAAAGAAAAGAAAGAAAAAAAAGGGTCTTGAATCCAATCTTGAACCCAATGCACAGCTTATCACAGGCCAAAACAGGAATATGAAAGAACAGGCAGGAATCTAAGCTATGCAAAGGATTGTTTGTTTCACTGGTGTGTGGGTATGACGAAAAGGACAACAGACAAGCAGAATTTTAGAAAGAAAATCCAGATGTAGGCTGGGCAAATGTGGGATGCAGCACAAAGAAAATCCTAGACAGAGCTTTTGAGTCTGGGTACCAGCTGAAAGCAATCTCCTGTTGTTTGATCCTCCTATGCTCAAGGAAAAGGTACTTGGCACGTCTTTTTAAATAAACAGGATTACATGAAAGACATTTGTCTCCAACATCTAAATCTCCTTCTAACTGGAACAAACTTGTGAGACTGAATGCTTGACTAACTCAAAACCAGTGAAAATGTTTTTCTGAAAAGCCTTCCAGTATTTTCATTAACATCATATGCACCACGGCAATTAGGTGGCCTGCATTTTAACAGCTCAAAAAATAAAATTTCATATTACAGTTTTACCAATAAGCTGTAAAAAATACCCATTCTGAAAGCCACTGTGAAGTTTGATAACCCATTACACCAAATAACATTTCTGGGGGCTAATCTGTACTGATGACTCAAGACATACAATCTCTTTCCTACCAACCTGATTTCTGGCACTGGAAATAACTGCACAGCTGTGAGATGTGCTGACTCCAGTATCTAACATCAAGAACTTTGAACACAAGATCTCAGTTCTAATCAAGCAGCTGTATATGTTTAATGTAATTCTACCACTGTAAAGCACAGGCTCTCCTTTCTTTGAGGAGCTTGGATGAAGGACAGATCTAGAGCTCTATCCTAAGGAACAGCCTGTGATACTTCTGTGTGAAACGAACTGTGTAACCAAAGTTCTGAATTCATGGATCACATGAGTAAAAGGACACACACTTAATATCACAGACTTTTCCTGAGAAGTCAACAAACTATGAAAATATGTTGGTGGGTGCATATTACAACACAGAGAATTTCTCCAACCGTTCATCTGTTATTTTAAATGAAGTATAAGAATAAATATCAAGAATACTCGTGGCCTTAGAGAAGACTTGGGTCTAGGCATTCTCAGACAAAACACATGACTAAGTCATCACTATCAGCAATACCAAACTTTATCAGCTTAAGAGGGCAAGACAGAAACTGCCTGGCTGAGTAATAGCAAAGGTTCACATAATTAATTTCCATTCTCCAGCTAGGCCCATGATCAGATGCTCTGGAGGAAAGGGTGACTACGCTGGCAAATTCACTTTCGTGTTAAACCTCATCTGTGTGCCAAGTAACAGCCCAGGGAGTGGCCATGCCCACACAGAATCCACTTGCCCTGTTGGTCAGCCCAGGTCCTCGTTACACTTCCCAGGGGCTGAGCTGGACTGGACTCCCAGCAGCTGCACACATTCCTTCCTTTCTCTCAGCTTCATATTTCTGTTTGATTTTGTTGACTATGGAAATGGAGCCAAACTTTTCCGCCAGTTTTAATGGATTTCACCCTATAATAAATAGAAAAATGCCCATCTATAATAGCTGCTAATTTAGTTCCTAATCTGTGTTATGCCAGACAGGAAGTTTCTTTGGCTGACTTTGAGGGAAACAGTAAGAAACACAGAAATGAAAAAGGGCAAGATTTATCTAGGAGGTGGCAGCAGCTAAACTCTTCAGCTAATGCAGCTGCTGACATTTCCAGCCATTCAGTGCATTACTCCCTAGGGAGAATAAAGCTAAAAGAAACTACTTAGTATGAAACTACTGGATGTCCATTAAAAGTCATTCTAGTGGTGAAGATGAAGAGGCTCATTGGTAAAATACTCTTTGTATGAATCTAAAAACAACATTAAAAGCCATCCAAAAAGCAGGCAGTTAGATGGATTCTTTCACACTGAGAACCAGCAGTACAGGAGACTAAAATGGATTCTAGGAAAAAAAATTACTTTTGATTCAAACCACTGATAAAGAGATTTCCCAGTCAATGTCTGCGTAATGTGAAAGAGAATGATTTTTTGCACAAAGCCCTTAGAGGTCCTAGAAAATATGATTCAAAGAACAGTTTTAGAAGCAAAATTCAAAGAATTTTTTGGGGATGGCAGATTACTTTCTTATATTAACACATCATACAGGATAACAGAAATAAAAAAAGAGCTTTATTCTAATGAAGTATGGGATTTAAAGATTCTATCTATTCAAACATTATGGAAATTATGGAATCTGGGTTGGTAGTAACATCTGATGCTAATGAACTTAAGAAATTAATGGAGCCTTGATGGTTTAAACTAATTCAGAATGAAGTTTCCCCAAAATATCTTTAAGATAACTGATTTATGAAACACTATAGGCAGTTTTGAGAAAATAAAAGGTATCTACCAGTGATGGTATCTAACTCCAAAAAATGGGAATATACCAATCATCTCTCTGGGCGTGACTCTCCCATGGAGCACTCAGCAGTAATCCCACAACCCTATTCTCTTAGGCACAAAATACTTCTGCACAGTAACCCTTCAGGATAAAAATCAAGGCCAGCACTTCAGCGCCCCAGGCTTTTTACAAAACAGCAATAATGCCTCCTCCCAGAACTCCAAACTTGCCAGCTTACCTGTGTGTTAGTCCCTTTTCCAGTTGATAGCTGTGGGAATGGGCAAAGACTACATGAAACAGGAATGGAAAAAGGCTCCACAGAAGTTCTATTTTGCTTCCATAAGTAGATACCTTGGCCAAGTCTATAATTTATGTTCCCTCTAGACACCACAGTCACAAGCAAGGCAATGCATTCCCTGATTTAACCGGATTTTCTAAGGGCATGGGTTTAAGTGCTGCTCACTGACCTCCCTCTTCATTTGAGTTCACTGTCCATAATGAGGTTTTGTGAACTTCACTGTTAGATTTAACACTTTTGTTTCACATGCTGCTCCCCACTTTAAGTTGGATAGAAAGTCAAGACATTTAACCCTTTGTAAAAGTTGGCAAGATTGATAAATCTTTTACCTTGTTACATAAGCCCGAAATGAAAAGCCAAATGAAAGAGACAAAAAGCCTAAGTGAGAATCTTTGTCAACTTCTACGAATGCCATTTAAGAAAACCGAACAGAAAATAGATGTACATGGAGAAGGCGGTTAAGGAAAACATTTCAATTCATTTTCAGCAAATCTGGTTTTCTACTTTTCTGTTGAAATGAAAGCACAAGTGGCAACAACTCCATGCCTACGCTTGTTATTGCCTACTCAAGAATCAAGTGCTCTTTCACTCAAGACTTGATTGTTGGAAAGAAAATAAACTGTCAACCGGTGAGACTTGTTATCAAGCTGGAAAGTGAGAAAGGCTTGCCTGCTGCTGCTAGTCTTGGGATTTCATCAAAATGGCTTTCAGAAGCACATTCTTTTGCTGTAATCCTTGAAGGAGTTCTCTTAGAGGAATAGCATGCAAGGAGACCAGAGGCAAAGAGCCCCCAGCCCAGGCTTGTTTTCCTTAGTGTCCTCCCCCTGTAATTGAGACAACATGGTCCAACAGAGGAAAAAATGGAATTCCAGAGGCTTCGGTTCTTCTCTTAGCTCTGTCAGTGCCCTGGTTTCACACATAGGAAAGCCACTTAATCTTTCTCTACTTCAGTTTTCCCATCTGTAAGACATGACCGATATTCAGCTTTTAATGACACACTAAGAGGTCTCAGATGATGTCTATTTACTCAAGCTAACTTGCAACAAATTAATTTGGCATTTGATCAAACCTCATGTTCTCTGTTCTCTGACAAACAGCCTCCTCCGAGCCGTAACCCCCTTCCATTCTCTGGGCAGCAGTTGCTCTCTTTGTGTTGTTCACCACCCAAACTTCAAGCTAAAGACAGGTTTGCATGATATATGTGAAACAAAAGCATCTTGGCCTGCTACTGACTGTCACGCAGGTGTGAAAGTCTTCTGGGAGTAAACCCTAGAAACAGCTCCAGAATGCATGCAGCATCCCACTGTGCTCACCACTCAGTTCTGGCTCTCTAAGCAGCACTTCAGCAGGAGATTGCAAATATTGCTAATCTAAAGAAGACAGAGCAGTGGGGATTGGAGCAGAAACTATTTTAAGTGATGTGACTAATAAGTCCAAAAAGATAGTAGCAGTTTCATTATGTTTCATTTATTAGTTGCTTGTGGAACAGCTTTCAATGAGACCTATACACCAGGGTCTACATATTAGTTAATAATTTTTCAAGGTTATACTTATCCTAAAAAGATGTCTTCTAGATAATTAAAGGTAATTGACCCAGGTCAGTATTCTTATTAAACAGAGACAGCGAAGTACCAAAAGATGATTTTCATAGACCAGATTAAAATACACATAATATGGGCCAGTGTCAATATAACCTGATAGGGAGAAGACAATGCAGGACAGCACACTGGGAAAAAAAAAATCATAATTTTACCACTAAATTTAGCCCAAAAAGACTGGGGTTTATTCAAATGATTAGATAACACTGTAAATGAAAGTATAATACATGCAGAAGTTAGAATTATTAGGGCTAAATTACATCTGGTCTACAGTGAACACACTTGGTGCAGGCCTTTACTGTATGGTTTAGCAAGAAGAAGCCCATGTGGCAGGTTAACCAAAGATTCATTTAGCCCATTTAGCCCTAGTGTCCTGCCTTTGATAACAGCCAAAGCAGATGCTTAAGGAAAGGTTGTGAACACAGGACAAGCATAGGCTATGTCCTGCCAATTCTCAGCAAACCTGCAGTTTGGAAACTTCCTGAGCTGGAGCCTGGCCCTACATCAGTATCTTTAATGGCTCTTTATGAACTAATTTTTCCATGAGTTTATCTAATCACTTGAAGAAACCATTACTACTTTGGCATCTCCAGCATCCTGTAGCAATAGCTTGCACAATTTAATTAGGTGTTGCCTGATCACTTCACTTGTTTTTTGTCAAGTGAGAATAAATAATCACTATCGTTTCACTTACTTAATGTCCCTCCTAACTCTATGTAGCTCCAGTATATCTTGCCTCCCTCTTATTAGTCACCTTTTCTCAAAACTGGAGAAACCCAGGTCACTGAACCCTCCCTCGCACAGAAGCCATCAGATCCCTCTGATCACATTGTTTCCTTTTGTACCTCCACAACTCGCATCATATTCTTGAGACGGGACAGCTGGAATTGCACAAAGTGTTCAAAAATGAGGTTGCACCCTGTATTTTATTCTAAATGTGGAAAGCATTAAGAACATCGTTTATAACCCTTAGTGCATTTATAGCATGCCCCAGTTCCCCCTATTCAGCTGTCACAGTATGTCTCTGTTCTTTATGTTTTGTCCTCGGCCCAGCTCCGTGCTTTCCATCATCCCTTCACCTATGCTCTGTCAGCACCACATCTTTCTTCTTCTCCTCCATTTCTTCTGACCTCAAATACGAGATAGCAAGTTCCCTGACCCACATCCCTGAAAATCTGGAGGATTTATGGTGTCTCTTCCTGTATCCAAGCTTTGTGCACCACCCAGACTTACATGCTGCATAATATCTACTGCTACTTTCCTTTACCCTGCCCCTCTGCCTTAGCAGCTGAAGCCAGAATTCTAGCTTCAGAAAGATTCCCTGCACACTTTTCAGTCATTTTAAGATAAGTTTTCATATATAAAAATACCACAAGGCATTTTGCCTAAGGAAGTAAAGCTAAATAAGACATACTTGCTCAGGTACAATCCCAAACACAGTTACATAAATCAGGCATCACAAATTCTGGTTCTGGTCATATTCACTTCTCACAATCATATGGGCAAAGAAAAGTTACCTTCAGGGCAGGCTCAGCTCATGCAGGGGGCAAATTACCCTTCAGAGATGCTTGTATCTCATTGACTATATTGAGAATCTAGGACATGTGTGATCCTAAATTTAACACCTCAGTTAAGTGAGATGACTCTGGAATTCTGCATTTCTAGGACAAAACAACTCGGGGTTATATGAAAACAGAGCAGCACTTAAGACAACAAGCTAGACTGCCTTCACCCCAATATCCTAAACCCTACAAGCATTATCTAAAGTTTTAAAACCACTCTTTCCTAGGTAGATTTTGTGTAGCTAAAGGCAGACCATACAACAATTGTAGTGGACTATGCCAAGCAAAATTCCCAGGGTGTTTGCCTTCTGTTGGGAATAATTACCAAAAGGGTCAATTCATTGAAACTTCAGCTATCAGGTTTCCAGCTTTCCCTATAAACTTTTACAAAAAGGGCATTTCAAAATGGTCTAGTTAATATCCAAATATTTCTTCATGGCAAGGATTTTTTTTCAGCAACACACAGCTGGAGGTCCAAGAACAAGCAGCAAAGCCACAGCATCTGCAAACTCTCTCCTCCCCCTAAATGCTGTGCAGTTCCTACGTTTGAATTGCATTTCTTGTCTTGGTTTCTCAGTCTTCTAGTGTTACTTTTAATGCAGTTGCCTAGTTGTTAGCAGAACGCTTTTTGCCATCCCTTTCCTCGGAGCAGCCTCATGCTTCAGACCAACACAATAAAACCAAACCTCAAGGCCCTCAGAGAAATGGCACACAGAACAATTGGCTCTGGGTACTGCTTGTCTCAATTTTATTTCCATTTAATTTTTTTCATCATGACTACAAACCAAAATGAACTGAAGGGAGTGAAACCACAAACACCGATGTACATGCAAGACTTCAGCTGAAGTCTTCTCCAAAAAAGCGAAAGTGCCCACTTCCTCGGGGGAACCTAATCTTTCACCCACACCTCTAAAATCCCTTGATAGCAGAGAACACATTTGCTTGCAGAATTTTATCTATGGATCTACAGCATTAGTTCTTGGAAAAGGGTGAGAATCCATAGGAAAATTAAGACAAACTGTTTATATCTCATCTGTAAACAGGGAATGACAGGAAAACAATGAAAAGAAAAGCACCTAAACTAGTCAAAGCAGGAGTCAAGGAGCTTAGCATTGCAATACTCTATTTTTGAGCACAACAGCATTCAACTTAAAATCAAAGGTATTGATTCAAATTGTACTGATGATCCAGAATGCTTCCAGGCAAATGCCACATGAGAATGTTTACTTTTCCTGTATTTCAGATGAGGATGGACGATTTCTTTTTTTCCCCCAGTACTCTAGGACTACCTTTATCCATCTGCTACTTGTTTATATTTCTTGCAATTACCATGAGCTACAATTGATTTACACAAGGATAACTACCACACTTCCCAAAACATAATCCATTAAAAAAACCCCTATATGTTTATCCAGATTCATCTCCCAGATGCATTTATTTAATTTTTTATTCTACTATCACTTTTTGCCAAGGGAAATTTGTATAGAAAAGAGGCTGAATTATTCACTTTACACACGGAGTGAGCAATTGCAACACAAACTCATCCATTGCACCTGCCCTATGAAGACACTTGCCTCAGTGCTTCTCCCACTGACCCCATTGCTGAGACAACAAATGGTAGCTCTTAAAAGAGGTGCAAATGTTTACAAAAATTTAATTCAAACACATCACATCAAATTGCAGGTTAAAAGTAGCAACATTGCTGGAAAGCACCACCCAAAACTATTATATATATATTAATGTTGCCATGCCATCAGACATAGAAGAAGATAAGTTTTTCACTCATTTGAGCAGACATTATTTGCTTTGCTAACTAAACCACCGCCACAGTGGTATTACTTTAGAATAACAAATGTGATCAGAAGAGAGACATGAAAGTGTGGCTCCAGATTTTCTCTGCATTAGTCAGAACGGTGAACACAGAGACCAAATGCCGGAGGAACAAAACACTACAAGCTCACAATAAAGGCTGAATATTGGACGTCTCTGAACAGGCAATCACTGCTTTGTTGTAGAGCTTGTGTGAGGTAATCAGATCTGTGGTTTTTACAGTCAGGCCAGAAGTGCCTCAGTGTGTTGGACAGGTAGCTCTGAGTTCTGTACTCAGAAATGCAGGCAAGGAGAAGCTGTTCAGGGCATTGACATGTATGATCCACATAAGTAATGTATGATCCCCCACAAGTAAGAGGAGAGAAAACAAAATTGTCTCTAGTTAAAAGCACTGCCTGAAGTGGCCCTACTGTAAACGACAGAAAAAGAATCACTTCGCAGAATAATTGTCAGCACATATTCTTCCCCATGTGTGTGATCTCACCTCTTGGACTCTGGCCCTCACACTGAGCAAGATGATCCTGAGACTGAGCAAAAAAAAAAAGGAATGATTTGTCCTTTTGTGAAGTTTGTGGGGTTTTGCCTTTTTCTCTCCCCCTTGACAAGTGAATAAATAATAACAGAAGCAAAACCAAAACGTCTTTCATTCCAGTTTGGGCAATTCAGATGAGACAGTTGCAAAGCAGGCTATTTCATGGGTCTTTCTTCCCATACTATGCCATCACTGATAGGCTAAATTCTTTCTCACTCAATTTTTCAAAGACAAGAAAACTCTCCCTTCTCTTTGCTATTTCCCAAGCCTCCATGTCCCACAGCACCAAAATCTTGGGAAGACAGTTTGGCAGCATTTTGGCCAGTTTAGCTTTTGACAAACAAAATACGATCTTCCTGTTTGCCTCTTTGGAAAGGGGTGTTTATTTGAAAGAACAGAGCCAGGGATGATGTTTTATGAAATGGCTGCTCACGTGGCTGTCAGATGAATGATTCCTTCCTTTGTTTATGGACCTGCCCCAGTCATGGGGTATCTGGCCAGATTTGTACATGCCTTCACAGCTCTCTGCATTAGTGGTGCTCAGCATTACACCAGCCTCACTCCTCCCAAAGGAAAACATTTCCCCACAGTCCGAGACCCTTCAGGGAGGAGGATAAAGATCTGGGCTGAAACACAAACCCTGACACAGAGCCTGATGTGCTGCCCTCGCAAACTCAGCCCTCTCTTACCACCACACGCTGCTGAACAAAAGCTGGATTCCTCTTGACTGAAAGCAAAAATAGGTTTTCAACTCCTTTCCCCATCAATACTGAATCCAATATCTAAATTTAGATTTGAAAAAGCTTCTCAAAGAGAACTAATGAAAATTATGTGACTTTTTAAAACAATCTATTAATTTTCTCTCTTTGTATTAAGAGGCTGTTTCAAAAGCAGTCGTGGCTGGATTCCAAAATCCTGCGCTAGAAGATCGGCGAGGAGAGCACAAGACATCTTCTATAAAAAGGTTTTTCAACTGGGAAGGTAAATGTGTCCATTTACCAAACAGACTAAGCCTGCAGATGCAAGAGGCCTTACTAAAATAATTGAAAATGTAAGCTGCATGACAGAGCTGGGAGCAGAGCTCTGCACACACGCTCTGTGCCATGATTACAGCCGTGGAACCGTGCCCACCACAGCAATAACTGAAGTCAGATGAGGGATTCATGTAGACAGGGCTGCTCCTACAGTCTGGCTCTCGCACTCTGCACTAGATATTCATTCTGATCTCAGCAGGAAAGCATGTGTTTGCAGAGCTGGCTCGGGCTGCACAAAGTTAAACTCTTTATTAAATTTTCTAGTTGGCAGTAGTCAGCAACAACTTTCAAGCATGCTAAAAAAAGTTTATTTTTGAAATCCACATTTGTACAGCGGAGTGCAGCACATGCTTTCTGAATCAATGTTTTTCCCCTCCTTCCCTGTGGAGATCAGGGCTGCAGTTTTTCCAGAGATGTTTAAGATTAAGAGCCTAGGCCCCCTGTCAGAAATTCCAAATTTTAGCTGGCTATGATTCCTGCAGTGTAACCATTCAGTACTACTGGCACTGTTTTTAATCTAAGTTTTTGGTTTAGATCAATTCATGACCAAGTGAGAGGTGCTACTTCAGAAAGGAAGGCACAAGCAAAGATTTGAGCTACTTAAGTGCAGGCTGCTATGAATAATTGATTTTGCCTTGTTTTTTTTTCTAATCATGCAAATTTGATCTTATTTGGAAATAACCTGAACTTTTACAATGACTTTTACTACCTTGAAAGCAGCTCTTTTCCAAATACCTGAAACCCCCAAAATTTTAAACTACCATTAAATGTCAAATTCACAGAAAAACCCTACTAACTGGGTAGTTACTCTACCAACTGGGTTAATTGCTAAAAGCATAAGCTAGCTCTTACACATAAAACCCACAGAATGCATAGCTTTATAAAATACAGATTGAACTTTTGAAAGCTCAGATTTAACTAGAGCTATTGGCTAAGTGTAACACACTGGGTATCAATAAAGCCAATTTGTGTCATAAAATTGATGGTATACACATAGAAGTTAACATGAAATCTGGCAACAGTATATTTTAAAAAACACTGCCATGCAATTTTTAAACAAGCTGAATTAAAATTAAATCTCAGAAAACCTGTCAGCACTTATAAACATAGACAAATTGACCTCTCCACCACCCCCTGCTCTCATTCTTGCCAAAAGAAAATTACACACAAAAAATGAAGTCACTTTCAAACCTATCTGCCAAGCCCACAAGGGGAATTCAGATCACATTTTCTACCTATAAATGTCCATTTTAGCCACTAAAGCAGGAGCTCCAAATATAGAACATTTAATGCCAGTGTCAACTCTTAAAATCAACTCCATAATTTAAAACCTCTGTCATTCCTCTGCTCAATTATATATTGCAACCAAATCCACTTTCGGCTGAAACCCTGTGCATCACTGACTCCTTTTTTTAGGCTGGGGCACAGAGACATCCTACTAAAGAAACAGGGAGGACCATTGCTGGAGGAGAATGAAGCACCTACAGCAAGCTGCAAATTCAGTTCCACGCTGTAAATTCGCAAGACAAAAGCTTTGTCTTAGAACACACAGCTTATGTTTGCAGTTCAATCAATCCTGAGATGACAAAACGCATCGATGAGATTTTCAAGAGAACACTCCCCATAGCTGTGCCCTACTGGGTCACACAAGACAGTGACACAGTGTGGAGAGCCATAAACTTTACAACCTTTTAGGCTGCATGCTTTTCTGCCAAGCACAAGAGCAGCAACACCAATATACCAGGGAAGAGAGAGAATTATCCCTGCTGCTTGTACAACGCCGGTGTCTCTCCGGAACAGTGAATCTCCTCCGCTTCTCCCCTCTTTTCCATCACAAGGAATGTGATTAGGATAATGTGCAATCACGTACCTGATGCCTTAAACCTCACTTTCATTGTGCTCCGGCCCCTTAGGGGGAGTTTATGGCTAACCTGTGTAAGAGAGTGCTCCCCTCTCACAGGAAAATTACTCGATGCAATACTCAGACCTTGGCGATGCGCTGAGAAATAACTGAGGAGAGAGACCCCCGAGAAGACACTTCATCACCCTCCCAAGCACCACGGCAAGAGCAATTTACTGGTTTCTTGAACAGTGCTGATACATTTCCTGCTCAGAACAAAACAAATCAGAGGCCCAGCCCCTTATTTTCAATCAGGACATCCTTTAGGTTGCATTAAGAAAATAAAAAAAAGCAAAAGGTCAGGTATAAATGATTAGCCACATCAAATCAGTTCAACAGTTGAAATTTGTTTATGGTTACATAATGGGTGCAAATGGGGGAACCTACCAAGCTGCTGAGAGAGCAATTCAACGGCCTTCAAACTGAAGGAACAAATGACAAATTTTCAACCCTCCCCTCCAAATTATTTCAACTGTACATATTTTAACATTTTTAACTTGGTGGACTTATAATTCCAAATAAATTATTATTTCAAAGGAGAGAAAATTAAGTACATTAAGTTTCTACTGAATTAAGTACAAGTGTAACAACAAATTGTGGGAAAGAAGAGCAATAGGATTTATATAACAACATTTTCTCTATTTGAAACAATGCAACACTTGTGTAGCTACAATGGAATGCTACTCCCATTAGATTTCAATTGCACTTCTGCAAACTAGCACATGTAGATAGACAAAACAGGAAGTGTTCTTGGATGGAAAGTACAGCTTTTCAGTTGAAGAAACTGTGGTTGTTCATGAACCTAAAGAAATTCAATGTAAAAAGGTTTATATAGTACAAAACCATGCAGGTGAACTTACTGTGCTCAAATTTCAGTTTTACACACACACACACAAAGGAGAATCAAGTAAGTTAGGACATTTTTATGAAAAGAGAAGTACTAGTGGTATGTACAAGGACCAGCATTTGGAATTAGCCTAAATATGCCAAAGTGTCAATGACAGTGGAACCAGTGACAGAAAATCTCTTTTGCTTGTAAGGGAATGTAAGGGGTTCCCGGCATTTAATTTGCAGTGTAAGCTGATTTCTTACTTTACCTTACGAGAAATAACCCATTACAAGAAACTATTACATTAATATTTAGTTTCCTCTTTTTGTGTCTTTATCACTTCCTAAAAATTAAGTGAAGATGCATAAAATGTATTTCAAGAATGAATAGGATGGAATTGGTGTATGACATGGGATCCCCTGCTGCACCAAAGATGCTTGGAAGCTCTTTTATGTGCAAAAAATCCTCAAAATGGGAAGAGAACTACCTGGGGAGTTCATACACCTACAAAGGTGTTGCATCACTAGGAGGATACTGGACTTGTTGCCAGTCCTGGCACGACTGGGTATCCTGGTATTCTCACTGACACCTGGTCCTTACTGGCCTTGGAGCGTAGACCCCAACTAAACCAAATTCAGATCCTCCCTTTTGTTCCAGCTCTCAGCAGAGACATTCACAAGCTGAAAAAGCAAAGAAGGTCTATCAAAAGTATGCATTGAGTGTGTATCTCCTGATTAAAACAAAGTAATTGACATTACAGATAAGATTTAGGCCTTACCAAGGACAGTCAGCACCTCAAAATCAGAAGAGAGAATTATCTAGCAAATAACAAGGCACTGAACGCCAAACAAGAAAAGAACAGTAAAATCAAAAATGGAAAGCCTTTCAAAACATGTAACACCATTATCTTAAAACCTTTGCTGCGTGGGAGTTGGCTGTGGATTGAACTTTGAGGAACACCCTGGGATTCACAGCTCACCCACCTTTTGTTGCCCTGAGTTGTACTTGAGGGCCAGGAACATTTTATTTTCAATGCCTTCGCTTGAGATCATCCATCTGCACGTACCCCTGCCACACAGCTCTTTCCAGGAGCTGCCAGCACTGTTCACAGCCAACTCTTCAGACTAAGTAGGTTTTCCCATGTAGTACAACTCCTCTTTACAAATAATTTCTCAAAATTTATGGGAAAAAGCACGCACCACGCACCAAGCAGACAGATTGCAATTAAGCTGGTGGATATTGATAAGGGCAATAAGAAATTAAGGATAGAAAGTGTCCAGGCACCAGGTTTTGTATTTTCCTCCAAAATAAGAAGGGGATGTATTAAAAACAAAATGCATAAACCATTAGTGAAACACACATTATTACTGCCCGTTTATCCCTTTATGAGTAACTGTTTGAGGAGATACAAACACCATAATATTTAGGCACATTTTCTTCTTTGGCACAGGTGGCTGCTGGAAAATAATCAAGTCATGAAATGCTCCAAGTTCTGCTGTCTTTCTGGTGGTTTAATCCTTTAATTTTTCCCTCACTCCTAATATATGCTTAAAAAAAAAAAAAAATCCAACAATTTCGAACAAACATGCAACTATGAAGCAAACTGCAGAGCTAGCTCATAGGTAAACCTCTCCAATTACCCGTATGAAATTAGTTGCTGAATTTCTCATCATCTTTAAAATTTTTCTCTGAAAAGATGCAGCTCCCTACTTAAAGACAGAAAGGCAGTTCTTGGAAACTCTGATTTTTGTTGGTTATACAGAGGCACACCCAGCAGAGTCCCCTAAGCCTGGCAATCTATCTGCTTCTTTCAGAGCAATTTTGGGGTGAGGACGAACAGTGGGAAAGGCAGACGACAAAAGCATAGCACATCAGCAAAGGTGCCACTGATCAGAGGCACACACCTCCCTAGGGACACACCAAGCCCTCAGAACCCTGAACCCTGTCACAAATAGATGTGACCTAAATGTTTTGTGGTCAGAGGTGGGACAAAGCTGTTCTAGAAGCTCAGAACAGCTTCTGAGTAGGGAAGCGTGGAGTTCAGGCCCAAGGGTAACACCATTGCTTGGAAAACAAGCTGTGAACTCCTTTAAATTGCTCAAGCTTCTTCCAGCTGCCAAATTCAACTGAAAGTTTCACAGGGAGATACTTTCCAATGTTGTCACTATCGGGGACCAACTTCCTTAATGCTCAAAGAGGGTGATGATGAGCAGGCTACAGAATCTGAGAAAGGATTACATGGGCCAGTCTTGCATGACTAGTCACAAAATTTCCTTTAATTCAGTGCCAAAACCAAGAGAATCTGAGGAGCAGTGCAGTCAGGAGTATCACAAGAAACAACATTTCCAGAAGGGAAAACAGATCTACTACTTCTCATTGAAAATGAACATACACAAAAAGAATATTGCAGCAATATTTCCTAAAAGAGCACCTAAGACTGCAGACCCGTTTGCTTTTAATGATTTCATCTCTTTGGTCCTCTGGGACTTCCAGACATATTGATGAACTAAACTGGTCTAACTACTCTGGCACGTTGGCACGTAATCATTTAAAACAGAGACACTTCCTAACTTGCGCAAAATTGAAACATTTGTTTGAGAATAATTAGTGCCTTAGCCCAACAATGCTTGGCAGATTTTTCTCATTAGTTGAGAAAAATGATTGAGGCAGGCAGACAAGCAAGCAGACTTTGTCAGGCATTCTGTGAAAATAATTTGGACCACACACTTGGCTGCAGAGCCGGATAACGTATGTCGTTCTTTGCTATCTTAACAGGTAGGATTAAAAAAAATACAACATGAAACAACCATCTGGCACATGAAAACTGAATTGAGAGGACTTTTCACATCTTCTAGTGCAGCTCTCTTCCATGTTCTCCGTGCAAGCCACAATGATCAAGTCATCCAGTGTTAGGCCCCAGCAAATCACTTATTTTCTTTTCTATTTCCTATTGTACAGTCAGAACCAGAGCTGAAAATATTCACTGTGAGTCACAGGCTGTGCAGGTCCCAGAACAATATTTGCAGAGTATTCATGCTGGGACAGCCAACTGCGCTTTCCTTCTCCAGGGATGTTTTAATGTGCAGAGCATGTTCAAGGCAAACTGGGATCAGGGAAATATCAAATCACCACGTGTTTTAGCAGGCTGTACAACTTCCAGACGTGTTTCCTTTCTGAGGTCCTTCCAGAAATCAGACTACGAGTAAACAAAGACAAAACTCAAGGTGCCAGGTAGGTTAACCCTACCAAACCAAATTTCACAGAATTCATTCTATAAATGTAACTATTTGCTATTTCAAGTTAAACATTTGTATATCAATGCAACTAACTCAGGCACATGATATAGATAAAAGCTTTTTGTCACCCAGATATATCAAGAACTTCTAAGCTCTGTATTTTACACTATTTCAGTGAGAAAGCAAATTTCAGATTTTAACACGAATTTATAAAACAGATCAGCTGGTCAAACCATCAGATGTAAATTGATATGTCACAATTTATAAGCTTTAAATTATGAAATAATTACATTTGCTAGCAACATCTACATATTTCCCATGTCTGCCTGCAGCCTTTAAGTAGCCATTTGGCCTATTATGCTTAGATAACCACCTGGAACTCCTTCCTGGGAAAGTTCCCAAGTCTAGACACTAAAAATCACATATGTTTCCAATTATAAGAAACTATTACTATAAGGCCGACATAAATCTCCTACATCAACAATCAGTTGCCAATTATATCACATTCCACAATATGCCTTCTTACTATAACTAATTTATGGAATGCTTAGCCCAGAAAAATCAATAAAATTAGGAGAAAAGGAGAAGTAAAAATATCAGACCTTGACATCAGGATGAACGTTTGAACCCAAATGTTAGTTTTGTATGGAAAAAGAGCTGCAATGAACTGGACCAGCAGAACTATAAATTTTACAATATAAAAAGCTTCATTGTGCAAACAATGTTGGCTGTTACCCACAGTATCCATCACACTCATTCCTGCATCAGGCCACAAGATCCTTTAAATAATGTTTAACAAAAAATTGGGGTTTTTTTGTCTTGTTATGTTACACATCCACTACACGAGAGGCCAGAATTACAGAAAGGCTTTTTTTAACAATGCAGCAAAATCCAGTGGGATCTGTTCCACTTTCTGTCAATCACTTTTAGATGTTTTTACCATGGTTGTAAAGAGCAACTAGCAAAAATCACCTGGTTTTTAGGAAGTTCTAGAAAACAAAGATGATTCAAAATGCGATTGGTTGGAAAACAACCCTTACCAAAACCAAACTGCCTACAGGAAAAATGACATTTTATACATTATATACATATATAGAGAGAGATATCACACGTTACAGGACCAGTAAAACCACTTGTAATTCACCTAAAGTATTAAAACATTTTCCCTTTGTTTCCCACTGAGTGGATTGATTTATCTGCTTTCTATAACCAAGCAGTATTACCTTAATGTTTATGGATATCACTATATTAATTTAAGCACCACTGAGTTCTTTATGAAAAATTATGATGTTTTGCAGTAGAAACAGTGTAATCTCAGGTTTCAATTGTGAATTTGGTCTGAAAATGATAACTTCCCTCAGTTTACTAATGTGGAACAACATCCAGTAAAGAAGGAATTGAAATCTTCGTTTTCAGGACAAGTGACTTTTGAAGGTTACAGCCCCTCTTTTAGGCAAATCAATCAACCTTTTCAGCTTATTTGTTATCAAATATGTTAATTTATTTTGTTGGCAACATCTCAAAGAAAACATTAAAAGCAAGCAACAAAAAACTCCGCTCTTTTTCTTCTTGTCCTTGTTTTGTTCTGACTATTATGTAAAGTTGATCAAGGTTGTTTTGTAGTCTATCCATTTTGAAAGGAAAATCTCAGGTCCTGCCCAGATTTTTTCATGACAATGGTAATTTCAGCACAAAGTCCTACTTAGATTTGATCTTAAGATTTGATCTTAACAGAAAAAAGAGCTTCAAGTCCCTCCTTTGCTCTATTCAGATTATTTTGGTCCAGATTGTGCGATATTTTCTACTGAAATTTTCCCCTTTGCACAAATATCCAGTAAAGGAAAAATAGGTCTAACTACATAAACCATGAAGGACAATTGTTTGAAATCAAAATGAGACTAATCCCATGTTCCTCTAGACCCCTGCTGCTGGAATACCTCAAGATCTACTGTTGTCAGCACTTGCATAAAAATAAAAGAACAAGATGAGCAAGATTCTACGAAGCTGTCTTCTTAAATTACCAGAGAAAAGTTTAGTATGTGATTACATTTATTTAAGTTCAACAAATTCCTGACATTCTGATGACGGTAAAACATTCTAGGGAAAACTTTACTTGTCAAATCGCTAAAAGCACTTATTTTCCTCAACATCATAAACTGTGATGAAAATTGGTCAATCTTAATTTCAGCATCAGTCGAGAATCAGAAATACTTCTGATAGATGGAAAATATATAAGGTTGAAGTTTTTCTCCTTCACACTCATTAGAAGTTGTTCCTTGGAACACAGGAGTCACCTCAATAACGTTTCACTAGGAATTATCTGGCATGAGACTTAAATTTATAATAACACAAGGAATACTATCTTCCTTTATAGGATTTTCCACAAGTTAATATATTCAGCAAAGCAATAATGCGAAAAAAAAGAGAATTTTGGAACAGGAGTTTCAAGGTCAGTCTTTTTTTCTCCATATTTGAGGTCTTTAATTCTTCAAAGCATGGAGACGTCAGCACATATATTTCATTTGAGAGGTCCATCAGTAGTAAAATATGGAGAGTAGTTATCACCTTTCACTCTTCAGAAATGATCTACATTCCAAAGAATTCTGAGCAGCTCACGTGCTGATGAGACTACAATAACAAAGCACTTAGGCACATTGTGCAACCATTAACTTAGGAGCAGTGCACATTCAATTTTGTCCTTCATTCTTCATTTGAAACGGAATTATCCTCTGGGTTAATGTATCTGGTTGTATAAATAGCTGGTTGGAGGTTTAGCAAAAAAAAAACCCTTAGAAAAGCATAGATGCAAATGAATCGTGTCAAACAAATTAAAGTTTTCCCCCAAATAAAGGATGGTTTTAAAACCCACAGTTTCTCAGTATTATTGTCAGATTAAACCCAACATAATTAAAAACCAAACAATTATCAGAATGCTAATTTCATGGACAGCACATTAATTCATCTCTTTTCTCATTTCTTAATTACTCACCTTATAACACCAAGTTACATTACTGCTTACCTTCTTCAAGCAATTCCTGAAAACTTCATTGTGTGAGGCAGAGGAACTTTGAGGTGTTTTTAATGACATCTTCAAAGAGCAAAAACTTGGCTCGGTACTAAAAAAAGAAAATTCATGTTTAACCTGGAAAAAAAAAATTGGATTTAGATTAATCATTCAAAAGGAAAACACACTTGCTTTTTATGTTTTAAGAACTTCATATGTTGGATAGTTTTGCATTAATGGCCTCACTTTTGTGAACAACTTGGAATTTTATATACTTTGAGTCACTCTAACTGCCCTTTTTCAGATTTGTGGCCTAAAGGAAATCCCCTAAACATCCAAGGGAGCCCCACTCTTCTGACAAGTGGCCTAATATTTCAGAATTATTTTTTTCCATACATAAACTGTGCTTAGTAATAACACAAAATCACTGATGGCTAAACCCCATTGACTTCCAGCCAAACACAGACTTCCCATCTACCAAGGTTACTTTTGGAAGTATACAGATATCCAAAAATACAGATCAATAACTGGATTTTCAGGAGTACATAATAGTTTAGACCATATTTCATACATTCTTACAGAAACTGGATACTTTACCTGGTTAGATCCTTCTGAAAATCCTATAAGGTGCCTGAAAATGATAATTTTAATCCTGATCTTTGCTATCCATGAGTGCTTGACTTTACATGCACTACTCTTTGAACACCAATACTCATTTTTTGGCATTTAAATTTTTAAATCTGCAGTAGAGATATCTGCATATACTGTATCACTGCTGTACTAGCTACGTGCAGTTGATTATTTTTTAATAATATGAGGAATTAGGTTATGACATAAAAATAAAGCAGCAAAATCTCAAAAAATTTTCATTGACTTGGCAGAAAGGACTGCAGTTGGGAGACTGTGAGAAGGTGGTTGTTTTGATTTTCCAAACCCACAGAAATGCAATATTTAGGAGCAGCATGTGACAATTGCATTGGCAGCATTTCCAGAAAGCACAAACATGCCCGTGCCCCACCCACTGTGCCAAACAAGACACTCAGGTGGGGAAAAAGGACATCAAGACAGGGAGAACTCAGGATTGATCCTCTGCCCACCACAGGCAGCAAGGATTTTATCACTAAATTACACACAGTAGAACCATTAATTGGTTTACCTGCAAGACAGAGCATGAGAGCTGTTAAAAGGAAAGGTGGGGTAAAATAAAAAACAGCACTGATGTGTCAGTAACCATAACACAGTCAGGGATAATTTGTGACCTAACTGAGAAACAGAGGCAGGGACATAAATTTCCCCAGTGCTGTATGAAACATTAGATGCGCGCCCTATTAAAGATGATGAGATTTGTGTCTCTAATTTGGCCTGAAGTGCACAAAACGTCCTATCCTCAAATATTTCTGCAAGTACATTTTTCAAGTTCTCAGCAGAGGAAGGAGTGCAGATTATGTGGCTTGGGCTGAAACGAGCCATTCATCAATAAATACAGCAGCAGTAATAAACAATGAAATTAGTCTGGATAGGGCGTAACTAGTGAGTGAAAAAAAGGGAGACAAAGGCAGAAAAGGTGATGGTGAGGATACACAGTTAACATGAGACAAAATGAGTGATAAATAGGGAGTGGCACAGACTGAAAAAGGAAAGTGTCACTCACCAGGAGTGTCACACTAACACACATTGCCAGGTCAGATGGACTCAGGGATCAGACAAGGCACAGGGAGCAGCTGCATCTGTGTGTTACTGACAAACAACTGATCTGAGAGAGATCAAATGCATATTACACCCCAATATCAACAGGGGTGGACAGATGACTGATTCTTAAAACAGGGCTATTGATTACAAAGAGGAGAAACTGAAATGCTGTAGGAACTTTGACTCTTACAGTGGCAGATGCTGTTTTAATCTAAGAAATTATACAACATGCTAAATTCTCAATGAGAAAGAAATTACCTTCTAAACTTGTCAGAAATTAGGCTGGGGAAGCAAACATATATTTACATTCCTGGTTAGACACAGATCCCTCAGGACAAGAGTGGTAGCAAAACAGGGAGAAGCTCATTTTTCCTGGAGCCAAATCCTGGCTGCAGAAAAACACATCACATTTACTTCAGAGACCTGCCTTCACCGAGCAAGGAAAACAAACAAAATCCTACTTTTTGCGAAAAATTGGAATTCTAATAAAAAACGTGAAGTCCAACTCTTCTAGTTTTCCAGACTCTCAAATAAACCTCCACACCCTGGCTACTAAAACTCACCTGAGGCACTCCTGTAGCTCTTCTGCAATGCTCAGCAAGCCAGTGGAACTCTTAATGAAAGACAGGTTATGAGTGCTTGTAGGTCACCGTAAGGAACATTGAAAAAGGGAAAATCATAGAGAAAAACTGAATAAAATCCAATTTAACTTTGATATCAAAACAGAAACTCACATTTTAATCACCAGTGAGAAGTACAAATCTGGGAGAACAGCAAGCGAATGGTTTTTACAGCATAGTGTGCCTTACAATGCCCTTTTCCATTGTTTTCATTGTGGAAAATCCCACAGGCTCCAATGGAGGACAGGTTCACCTCTCAGATTTACTGTAAATAGGGGGAAAAAAAAATCACCAGTACAAACACCCAGTAGTCTGAGAAAGAAGACAGACAAAGAGCAGGAGCACAAACAGATAAGCCAAGCTGGAAAATCTTCCAGCAGGTTTCACCTCTCCACTTCCAGAGAGTGTCTAGGTCATCCTACCTTCCAACTCAGGAACCTGCCACTTCCACTAGATCAAACAGACATTGATGACACGTTTTGCATTATTCACAACACTCAGATTAGAAAGCTCCTGGGAGGGGACGTGTACACCAGTGTCTGAGAGATCCCTCGGAGACTTGGGTGCTGGCTGGAGGATATCCCTGCACAGAACACTCAGCACACTGGTACACAAGCTAAATCGGGTGGAAGAGCGAATGACACGAAGCAAAGGACCCCGCTCAGATGTGCTTTGTCAGGAGAAGGCTCACGTGTGAATTCAGGCAGCTCTGAGGCAGCGCTGCAAACATCTGTGAGGCACCACGGGCTCGGCTCGCTGGTGGGAGGCAGCTTCTTTAAACTGTTCCAACAGCAAAAAATAGTTTCCAGATGAGCTTCGACTTTCTAGGAGAATTCCCCAAGGGTGGAGAAGCCACCACATGACATGTCATGGAATTAGATCAGCAATTTGCTGTTCCTTGTATGGCAATTGGTACAGCGGTGTATGGAAAGAGCAAACACTTAAGTATGTAGACAATACCTCCAACAGCTAGAAATACATTAAACCAGCTTTTAATTAGCTCTATTCTTACACCAGGATGAGGCTTGGCCTGTATTTAGTTGAGTATAAGATGGTTTACAGGACTTTTTTTCCTTCTAAACTTGCATGGGATAGGGAATTTGAACTGGAGAGAGAATAGATATTCTAGCAGCACCCTTTAGATAGGTTTCACCATTATTCACAAGAATTTGTGAACATTTTGAAGCTCAGGATGTGCCTGGTAAGAATTCTCGACATCTGGTTATGTCTGAGTCCAACATCACTGAGGTCTGAGCCACTGGGATTTTCACAGAGCAGCTGCAAAATATTGCCTGGCTGCCCTCCAGCTACTGAGACTCTGAGGACTGTGTCTGGCAGGACAGACCAGGCAATGTGTCTTCACAAAAATGTGCCGTAATTATGAGAAATCACTCACAAGGTAACAGCATGAGAGAAACAGGGGCAGACATGCAGGACAGTGAGTTTCAGGACCATATGAAGACATTAATCAGCATAAGGAATGAGCTTCGGGGTCAGAACAGACAAAAAAGCAAAGCAGCCAGATCATAGCAGGAAGGGAGTAATTTCAGCTGATATAATGAACTGGGGAACAGCTCTCAGGGGGCTGTAATCACTGAGGATGGGTGAGCAGCTTTTGATATTAGCCATTACACACATTGCTCCAGATGAAGAGTTCCTCATCTCACACGTTCCTGTTTTAGGGATACACAAGAATAAACTCTGGCAAATATTATCATAATCCATCTCACTTTTGAGCACACTTGAAAGGCCAGTAAAGCTAAAATTAAAAATGAATAATACAGAACAGCCATACTTACTTCAAATTTTACCTGCCAAACCTTCGTCAAAACCTAATATATCCACCAACATCTGTTTAATCTTTGGCATTAAAAATGTTTCTGCAATTTTAATTACTAACATTTGAAAAATTAGTGACAAGGAACCAGACAGTTTAATTTACCCATGAATGCAAGTAGTGGGCAGCAACATGAAGGAATTTATTTCAAGCTTAATCCTAGGGGAAACATTTATATGAAGAAAAAAAACATAAATCTTAAATTACTGATATTTACTAGTGAGGCAAATCAATTTAAAAATGGTTAAAGCAATCCTGAAAAACATCTTGTCTGCTATGAGGAATTCAAAGCAGTTTTTTCAAAGATAAGCTCAACTATAACTTGCAATAAAAAAAAACTTGGCTGAAAAACTACACTAGAATAATATATAAAAGATAAATTGCTTTGTCAGCCGCAATCTGAAGCTAAAGCATGAATCTGAGGGGGAAGGTTAGAAAATTGATGCCCAGGTGTCACAGTGTGCCCCAGATGGGGCACAAGTCCCCACTCAGGTGTTGAAGGCAGAACTGCCAGGAGGGACAAACACCATGGACACCAAAGGCCCCACACCTTCACAGTGCCAATCTGCCACAGACGTGGCATTTTTGAAAACAGAGGCAAGAGTATTTGCTGTGAGGACCAGCAGATGAGTATAAAATTAAGAATTAAGGTGGTACTGCCCACTCATAATTGTTTTAAAAAAAAAATCGCTGAGTGACCCACTGCAAGAGGAGGTTTGCATACTTAGCTCCATTTAATTTCATGTTTCCGTATCTGTTCTTTTATCACTGTTGCTAATTACATCCTTGAGAATATTCCTGCCAGCACAGTGTTTTTGCTCATCTCCTTTTGGCCAGGGAATGTAGCAGCAAATTCCATTGCTTTTCTTGGGGGATTTCTCCATTCCCCAGAGATTCCTGCTGTCTCATCCTGAGCAGACATCCTCCAGACCCTGGGACAAAAGTGGGATAATGAAGAAAAAAACCAGGACCATTTGCAACAGAAGCAGAAGAAAACTTCTTGACAAGATGAAATGATCTCACTTCATTCAGAGGGAAAATGTTCCTAAAAAAACAGGAAACCAATTTTTGCATAAATGAGCCTTGGCAAAAGCCTTACATGAGAGATGTTTTGGAAATGCAGACCCTCTGAAAGGTGAGCACTGCACTCACCAGGGCCTATTGATTTCTTGCTTCAGCCTCAGTTCTGCAGAAAATGACATTTCCTTGAAAGACCAATGCTAAAAAATAGATCATTTTGTGGAGGATTTGGACTTGGCCAAGTCCTGCAACACCTGGCTGGCTCAAATACCAAATGTTTCTTGTTTGGTGTTTTTGCCAATAAGAAGCAATGGAAGCATTTTCTCAGCATATCTATTTGTGTGAGACCCTTTGTTTCAATGAAAATACAAAACAGATTAAAATAAAGCAGAAAAATAATTTCTTATGCCATTTGAAAATTATTCTGATCCTTGCTACTTACTGCAACAGTAAGGACAGATGTTCCAATTGTCTGGGGTGAACTTTTTTTGTGCGTGTGTGTTTTATTTTGTGTGAGGTTTCAGGTTCTGAGGACTTTGTTTGTTTGTTCTTAAACAAGTTTTGCCTTAAAAGCGGATCTGGTTGGCTCCCTGTGGCAGCAGGGTACAGCACAAGACAGAACTATCTCTGTTAATCCCATGGCACTACTGCAGCTCAATCACGTTGTAGGATGCAGACAAGAAATGTCATAACAATCATCGGAGTCAGTTTATCAAAGAACCATTTAATCTAGCATGCATTAAACATCAGCTACTGAACAGAAGTTCGTACTAATTTCAACTTAATTGGAATCACAATGCAAATCCTCTACCTTGCTACAGGCTGCAAAAGGAAAGCTGCTGAGAAGTGCATTTGATTAACCAAATGCACCACAGAAGAACAATGAATAAAAATGGGTCTTGCTCTGCCCAGAGCTCTGTGTAGGCAACGCCCTGCTGAAGGTACCAAGTGCTGTAATTACCTGGCAGACAACAACAACAACAACATTTGGCTCAATGGACCATCCTTCCAAGTTTTTACATAAAATTGGGTAGACCGTTTCCAGGTAATTGAAATCAGGATTAAAGTAGACTGGAGTATCTTCGTCTGATGTTGTCATATTGCAGTTTTATTTGGGTTTTTTCTGATTTAGCGTGGATCAAGTGCAGCACACATCAAGGTCAGTTCAAGCAATTGGAATTCAAAGGAAAATATTCTAAAATGCTGTAGTAGTAATAAAAATTGAACACTGATCCACAACTTAGCTAAGTGAAAGTTACTTCAGAAATAAAACCATATTTAGCATCTCAACCTAAGTAAAAAATTAATGAATTAAATGTATGAAATACATTTGGAATTTCTCAAGGGTTCAATATTTCCTAGATTCTATATGAACAATCTCACTGGCAAATATTGCATATAACAGGTTAGAAGTGGCTGAAAAAAATCAAATATGTCTAATCACAGAGTAACATCAAACTCAGTTTATCCTCTATGGAAATAAGTATAAAGTAAAAGACACCTCAACTGTATCACTACACATTGTGATCTATTGCACGAGTGAGAGGGCAATCAGATCTGACCTATATTAATTAATAATACATAATAATAGGTGGGGACTGGCCTATGAGGATTCACCTTAGAAAAATCCACATCAGCCTAAACCAGACCATTTTTGGTTCCTTCTCCTGTACTGATGTGTGAACACAGGGAACCAGCCCCACAGACACAGTGACCTGCAACAGCAGCAGCACCAACCTCCTGCCACCCTCCAGGGCTGACAAAACCTCCTGAAAGACAAGATTCCAACAACAATAAGCAATTTCCAGGCACGTGCTCAAAAGCTTCCATGTTGGTGGTGTTGATTTGTGATTTTAATGCCTCAGAGTTGTTGCAAATCATTGCATTTCCAACTTGTGCTTATTTATGGTCAACTCCAAATCAATGACAATCTTAGAGTTACACTGGCTGCTGTCTGAAAGAGTAGGAATAAAGATAAAGCAAAGTGCATTTTATGGTGCATTAATAACTATGATCCAGTAGTTAATCCCTTGCAACACAGTCACAAGCATAGCCACTGCTTTCCAGTATATTTGCCAAAGAAACTAAGTGTTAATAATAGGCTATTTCACAACTGCCTCTGGTTTAAACCATTGCTGGGAGGCAGAAGGAAGCTTTTAATTTTTTTTTTCTTTTCAGAAATAATAAAATCTTCAAATCATTAGAGTGCAAATTAACAAGTTTCTACTGTGTCTAGTTTATGTATATTTAAATCCTACTTTATTGGCTCTTAATTAAATACATATAAGGAACCTCTGTTTGAAATACCACCACACTCTCCTAATCCCTTCATTATTTTCTCTACACAGTCCTTTTCTGATTTCCCATTTCAAATTGTTTTCTTTGTAAGCATTTTAAAACTAGCTTTTACTGCTTCTACTTTCTAATTGCAAGCACTCTAAGATATTAATTTATCCTAACAGAGCCTCCTTCTTTGCAAGTACTGTTTCTAAACACATAAGAACTAAGGTGAAAGGCATAAAGACCTCACTATAAACCATTAAAGAAACTTGCATCAGAAGCAGAAAAGAGGTCAGATGAGAAGAGAGTTGATGGACTATGTTTGGACAAGGAAATGAGTTTCTTAGGTTTAAAAATGATTTTCAAAGCAGCAATGAACTATATATATAATTTAGTTCAAATTCAACAGACATCTTTGGCTGAAGAAAAACAATGAAGTGAAAGGCTCAGCAATGTCATAATCATTATTTCTGAAACACCTGCATTCTTTCAGGCTGGACTGACAAACAGATGTTGGCCTTCCTACACTCTACCCTGATTGCCCAGACACTCCAAGGGCAGCTCTAAGCAGGGCTATAGCCTGTGCCAGGATGCACATCCTGCTATTTCTTCTCTTACTGATGATTTACTTGGCATGGCAACACCTAAATTATCAGGCCAGAGGCAGACCCAGGTGATGGACACAAATCATTCCCTTATTCCAGCTCTAACTGTCCCTTCAGATCTCCTAGAAATGCTCATGTACATCACCTCCTAAACAAATAACATGCTTTTGCCAATCCCTTTGCTTTGTCAAAAATGGAGCATGAGCAGCTGCTCCAGCAGCTATAAAAGGGGTTTAATGTCCAGGCAGGGCAAAGGGAGCAGTAGGAAATAATAACATTTTCACCCAGCTGAGCTGCAACTGCAGGAGGATGTTCAAGGATGCTCACCTGCAGCTCAGGTAGCAGTGCAGAGATCAGCATCTAAGGGAGTGTGCTCAGAGATACACACTCCATTTGCAGGGCCTTGCCCTTATGGATGCATACTTTTATTTTCTGAAATAACAACAGCTAAGTTTGGCAAATCTCTGCGTCACAACCCTTTTCTTCCTGCATTTCATGGAACCGTTTGTCAAGCTGGAGAAGACAAGTTATTTCATGAATAAAAGCATTCTTCTATTCCTAAATTATCCATAAACAGACTGATTTTTATAAACTCATGGATTATTCATGCATAAAAATCCTGTATTCAAATATATTACTGCCTACAGTCTGTTTGTTTACTACATGCTGCTCTTTACATCTTCAACTATTTATGTCATACTCGATTGTAAATCACATGGTATTGTTTCTGAGCCAGAGCTGGATGAATGAAAACGTTATAAAGGAGGAGAAAAATGAGAGACTTTACAGTGAGGATGAAGCATTTTCGGAAGCCACCTTTCAGAGAAACCATACACTTAGAGTCTCATATGTGTAAATATAACTCAAGAGAAAGACTAAGGTAGGGTAAAAAATCCTCAATCATTCAGGCAGCATAATACTTAAATTTTTGCAGTATCCATGTAAGTCCAACTATTTTTCTTCTATATTACAGGGAATGCATATGTTGAAGGAAGTACAGTAAAACCTAGGTCCCTGGAGCTCAAATTTAAATCCTTTCCACACAACAAAAGTAAAATGGGGACTGAAATGGGGAAAACTGCAATGTGTTCTTGGTTTGCAGAAGCTTCTGTTCAGTTCATTTACTGAACAGCAAATCTTCTGCACTACAGCATTAATGAGAATAGATACAAAAAGCTTTCAAACTTAAACAAAGAAATGGCTGCTACTTTAGGGTATTTTCAAGCATCTCCCAGAGATTAACGTATGAGGCAGATGCTCGAATACCAGCACACAATACTTTAATTTAGTTCAGCATCTCTGCAGGCAGTGGCTTCTCCATTACAGCTGGCTCCCAGAACACAAGAGAATGTTATTGCAGGGCACTTTTAGATTAAAATCCCCAAATAAGCTGTTAGACTTTACACACATCAATCTTTTGTAAATACAATGAGGCAGATTTAATTGGTTTTACTTTCACTTTATAACAAATGGTACTATCTATTATATAAGAAAGCTATTTTTAAAAAGACCCACGGAAAGGATTAGAAAGCAATTCCATACGCGATAAAATAGGGGCAGAGAGTTATTATGGAGGAATGTCAGCAAGTGCATAGCTAAGGTTGTTTACTCAATGCCAAACAATCTTCTTTGGAAGTTGAAATAATAAACTTAAATAGTTTCAAATTAAGTCTTGCAAGAAACGGAGGAGTTATTGAAGCAGTAGAGGAAATCGGAAAAAAAAAAACCCTCCACATAAAATGAAGCCACATAACAAATATTAACATGATGACAATGAATGTTTTCTCTAAAAGAGTGAGGATGAATAATTCCGGGCTAATAATGACTGGCCTGATCTGCAAAGCTCAGAATGGAAGGCAGCTTCGTGGAAACTGAGGTGTTGGAACACATGGTTTCAGTTTGAACCCCAGTCGAAGCCTAAAGAAAATATTTACAAGCTGGTCCTCTGTTGATTTTCTGTGAACAACACTTCAGAGTCATGAATTTCTAGAGTTAGAAAGGATGTCTGACCATGTGGATGAGTGAACATGGAGAACATTAAATCTTATTTACAGCTGTGCAATTATTCAAGACTTTCCTCCAGTTTTATCCTGTTGCACTGCTAATGCTCAATACAGCATCTATTTGTAACAATGCCCACACACCCACATATAAAAATACTTCAGTTCAAAGCCTCAAGCACTTCAGCTAAGGAAGGAGGTCTGTACCTCTGAGTGACCCGTCCTTTTCCCCAGAGGACCAAACAGCACACAGGCAGATATATGCATTCAGCTGCTGGGCTGCATTTTTTCAGAAGGGTTTTAACCTTTTGCTGGGCAAAACAACTGAGAGTGAAGTCAGTTACAATTTCTGTAAACATTATCAAGAAAGAAGGTATTAATTTAAAAAAAAAAAAAAAAGGAAAAAAACCCAGTCAACCAAAAACCCCAAAAAGGTGTTTAAACCAAAACCATATTAAAATTATATATATTTATATTTATTTATCAACACCTTTCTACCAGGTTTCCAAGCTCTCTGGCAGGGCTGCTGCTCAGGTCCAGAAAGGGCATGCAAATGACAAGACCTGAAAATCTGAGCTTTTACTTCAGTAAAGAAGTTTCCATAAAGTCCTGTTTCACCTAATTATAGACGTCAGGCCCAATGTGGAACAAATTAACATAGCTCTGTAACTTATTGGACAGCTGACCTTCCAATGACCTAGCAGAGTAATAGAGTTTCAAGAGTGAAGTTTTCTGCACTCAGATATCCACAAAAATGAGTTAAATCCACAACGTTTCATTTACCTGTGTCTATTCCGTATCTGAAATCCTGACAATATTTTTTTTTTATTGTTCACCTCCTGAGGGGTACCATAACTCTTGCTCTCTGACTTCTGTGTCTCTGGCACGTTCCTCTCCCCAGCCAAAGAGGTTTCCTCCTCCTTCTCCTTCTTGCAGAGCTTAAAAAGATGTCTGTGCACACTCTTCCTCCCTCTTTGGCCGTTCTGCTGCCTCTAATTTCCATAGCAGGAAACTCACCTCGCTAATAAATCAAAGAGCAATGGAAAAGGTGACTCATCACCTTCCTGTAAGCGGTTAAAATAAAAATGGACCATGGTCATTTCTGTGGTTTCCACTCTTCTTTTCTTTAAGCTCCACTTTCCCCCACCCCCATGCTGTAGATTTTATCATATCCCTCAGTTATTTTCAGCTTTTAGTGCTACATATTAAATCTTCTCTGCTTGCCTTTGTCATGTCACTTGATCCTGCTTTCTCCTCCTATGTGCAGCATTCATGAGTCTTCTGTGTCATTAAAATCTCTTCCTTTGTTGCAGTCTCACCAGGGGTCACATCATGGAAGGGAATATCACCTGGGATACCCCTCTTTTTTTCTGATTACCAGATGTG
Organism: Falcunculus frontatus; assembly: GCA_013398115.1. Taxonomy (NCBI): domain Eukaryota; kingdom Metazoa; phylum Chordata; class Aves; order Passeriformes; genus Falcunculus; species Falcunculus frontatus. The sequence continues at coordinate 112,798 of VZRV01006503.1, forward strand.
GAAGTTTCATGCAATAAAACCCAAGCATGCCCACAATATATATAGTGAATTTCTTTCCAGCCTTATGGCAGGACTGCATATGCCTCCAAATGTGAGCCTACCGCCTCCAAAGTGCACTTTGATCACAAGAATCCACAGCAAGCAGTGCATTACATGTGAGTACATGTACACACTCTGACCAAACTGTCCCACAGCTTCAAGGAGGAGGACTGGTTTTGGTCACATTACAGGTGTAGGATTGCATCATCCAGCCCTTGAGGGTATCCAGAAAAGGTTGAACAGCAAAATAGCTCTGCAAATTGCTTTGTATTTAGGGGAAAAAAAAATGACTTCCAGCTTTAAAACAGAAAGCGATCTTTTTTTCTCTTTCAAATACCACAAATCAGCAGATTTCACAAACCCTCGTGATCCTCGTTGACAATGCAGACCCCTGAGCTGCTTCACTATTTAATGGCTCCAAATTCTCTCAGAGTTAAGCTTTGCTACTACAATACCATCTGCTAGTGCAGATATGCCACACAAATTCCTCAGGAAATTAGCAGAGCTGCTTCCAAGCACAAAGCTCTGTGCTGGAGGATTCCCATGCAGAGTGCTCTGAACTTGCACCGAGCTGCCTAATGCACTTTCTCATGGTCAGGCTCTGAAGAACATCATTAGTTCACTTCCAAAATCTAGATCCTGTGTTAAAACATAACCAAACAAACCTCCCGCATACAAAAGAAAGTTTACAGCAGCACAGTGAAGATTTTCTGCTGGTTTGCTTTTACTGAACAGAGATCAGTATTTTGAACTTGAAGCATGATGTGCACAAAAGCCGAGCCAGGCAGAAGAGATGTTCTTAACAATAGAAGTTATGGGCCAATCCTTAATTCTTCTTGGCTCTGCCTTCCAGGAAAGTGAAATGGATCCATCCAGCCAAAGTTTTCAGCTTCACCATGCTCAGTTTAGCCAGGACATTGCTGCCTGTAGCTGTTTGTTTCCAAACCGAGTACCACTGCACATCGGGGTCTCAAGGGACACCGGGGTCTCCAGGGGACAACACAAAGCTTAGGTGTGGAACTGAACTACCTGCCATGGGACTGACTTGTGTCCCCCCCAAAGCCAAAGACACATGAAAGCAGCATGAAAATATTCCTGTGCCCTTCCTCACACAGTGCCTACTCCCTTCAGCCACGGACCTGTCCCTCCTGCTCCATATCCAGGTGCTCTTGGCTTTGGAGATTTAGCCAGCCCTCTGACATTTCTGTGATTTGGGTGTTTAAAAGAATCGTTTCACATTCTTTTCCATCTCCTTAGATTTGCATGGTTTATATTATTTATGTTTTCCCCTTGATTAAGCAGCTGAAAAATCAATAGCAGTGTGTTTTATCATCGTTTCAGAGGAGCCCTCTGTTGTGTTACACTGCTATTTTAGGAACTAGAGCAGTTTGGGAATCTATATAAGCAGTTTGGCAAGCTGCTCTTTCTGCTTTTGCCCTCCCTTTTGCTTTGGACACGACACAGAAATCTTTCTGCTCCTCTACATGGTGAAAATTGATATAAAACAGCTTTGGTCATTTTTATATATATTTTTTTTTTCCTGCTAAGAAAGTTAATACCATGGAAAAAACTGGTCAGGAGGATCAAATGTTTATGCAGGACGTCATGCTGCTTTGGTGTGCCAGCCCTCCAAGAGTCTATAAGGAAGCCAGCCAGACGGGCTCTGAAGCCTGCACCCTGACCCCAGCGACCTTTTAATTTTTCAAAGTTTATCTAGCCCCATCCCAGCAGTACTTGCATTGAAACCAATCCCTCTGCTCCTGGATATTTGGCAGAAGGTGACTTCCTTCATATGGAAAAGTGTTTAATACCAATTTAATGGTCTGTCTAGCCACTGTAAGCCCCCAACCCCCTCCCTGAGTCTCCCACTGGCAAGAAACTGTGAAATAATATGCTTGAAATAGTCCTAATTCTTCTCCTCAGTGTGATAGCTGTTTTTCTAATATGCAATTTTTTTGAAAAAGTCATACAGGAGAAACTATCAGCTACAGAGTTGAATGACATCTTTAATAAATTCCTTTCCATGTATATAAAATTTAATTTTTTTTCATTAAAAACTTTCTTCTCTTATACATTTGCACAGTCAAGAAAGGGCCCCAGCAGAACCCAAAAGGTTTCCATTCAGACTTGCTAGCACCAGAAAAGCAAATCACATTTATGCAAATCCACTTCTATGACAAAAAAAAAAAAAAAAAAAGTCTAAGTAATAAGTTTATCTTGGATGCAAGAAGAAAGACCTTGGCACAACGCCAACAAAAAAATCTTAACAAAGAACATAATAAAAAGGAAATTGGGAGATGCCATAATTTTCCTAAAGCAACCAGTTTGTTGCTGTAAGAAATGTCTTGGTTCAAAGGAAGCTGCAACTGTCCTTTGAGATAAGGAAAAATCTGAAACTTTACAGCAGGGGACAAAGTGCAGTCTCATTCCTCCCCCAGTGCCAGGATGGGGAGAGTAAAACAGCAGCCCAGAACCACGGGACAGATGCAAGGAGTTGGCTTTAGGGTGAGCTTCAGCATCCTTTCAGCCAAGGCATCACACTGGAACAACCCAACCCTCTGCACCTTGGGGATGCAGGAACCAAAGCTGTTACATCAGTGATTTCAATCGCTTTCTGGCTCTAAAAAAGCAATCCAGCCCCCAGCTGTACACCCCTTCAAAGGTGATAGCTGTGAGTATCAGCAACATCCTGTGCCTTAAGGAGTGTTGGAGAAGTCCATCTGAGGAAACGTGAAGGAGCTGCCTGCAGCCTACAAAAACTCCCATTTGGAATTAAACCACTGAATTTTCCGGGAAGAGGGAGATACATTAGATAGGAACAATGAACAAAACCCCACGGTTTAAAGGCAATAAGCTGCCTTGCGTTGTGCTGAAATGCTGCAGGGCAACATTTTGGCTGTGGCTGTGAGGGATTTGGTGGCTTGTGCTGCAGCAAAGGGTCATCTCCCTCATCTCTTTGGAGCAACACAGCACAGAGGAAACTAGGGAAGGAATGAAAACATTCATATGGATTCTGTTTATAACATTATTTAAGTTAGAATTTTCTTGGGTGAATAAAAAACCCAACTGAAAATCTAATCTAGAGTGACTGCTGTTTTTTCTCTGTCTAGAAAAACAAGTAATGTTGCAATAATCTCAATTATTGAGAATCTGGCACTGCCAGTCAAATAACAGCAAGGGAAGTACCAAGCAGAATCAGACACAAAGGTTTGCAATTCCCATCATCTCCAATACTGACACTCCACAAATATCTATGGCATCATCCTGCAGCTGAAAAAATCCCATCTCATTAACAAGACCAAACAGTTGCACTCCAAAATATTATGATTTTATGTCATTTTTTCATCTCTTTGGGAGTGTTCAAGAAGGAGAAGTACCACATCAGCCTGTTCCACAGCAGCCCTAGGGCTGATGTCCAGCCCACTGGACTTCGGTCTGAACCCCAAACTCAGACCGAGGCCCAGTGATCAAAATAAATGTTGTTTTCTTTCATGTGGCTGCCAGAGATGCACATTTTCAAAAGTGGAGAAATGAGAGAGATGGGAAAGGGAGGAGAACATGAGCAAACACAAAAGTTCAGATAGAGATTTCCGGGACTTTTTGATGTCTGCATGGGACAAGTTCTGCACAGAGCTGCCAGTCTTCACTCTAAGATCCACTGCTCTGTCACATGGTCTAGAGCTTTCAAGCAGTGCCAACACCTACCTTTCAGGAAGGAGTTCAGACCTTTTATTTCTTTGGCAACAAACAATATGCTCATCCCTAATTCCTTTTCTAAATACCACATGGTGGCACAGCCTTGGAATTATGTCAGTCTCAACACACCATATGTGCTGTTAAACTGAGCACAGCTCGCACACTCTGTAACCACAAAGAATCTAAAGAGATGAGTGAGGGATCTTTTCCGGAAAATGGCTCCAAATGATCAAAGAAAATAAAATTTCCTTCAGAAAAATGCAGGTTATGATACACCATGATGATGCAAGTTTGGATATCCAAGACTATGAAAACGCCCAATCAACTCTAGTTGTGCAATTGAGGTTTTTTGCAATTTCTCTAAATGCATCACATTGGGTAATTAATGAAATGAGAGGAAGGGGGTGAAACATTGTGCTTAGGTGTGGTTTGGAAGTTTATAGAGAATATATATAGTTAGGTATTCTATGTTTGTTCAATACTTCTGAGCTGTGGTTATGGTATTATGCAATCATAACTACTCTGCTTGCTTCTTTGGGGTCCTGTCCTACAATTTAGCTTCAAATAGTTCAGCTGTACAGTTCAGTTTCCCCCACTCCCATCTCATCACTGTTAAGTGCTTTTTTCTTACCCCCAGAGATCAAAGAGATGTTTTTGTGGTTCGCTGTTCCATCCACATTCCCGCTCCCTCCTCTCTTCCTTCCTTCCTCTGCCCTCACTGCAGCACATCACCCAGCAGCCCCAGGCATTAATCACTCACACACTCACACCAGCCACGTTCAGATGAACTCATGAAGCCAATATCCTGCTCTGGACATCACCCCGTGCTTCAAGAGCTCCCTGGCTCTCACTTGCAGGGCAACGAATTCACAATTTCTGTCTGGCTGTTTGTCTAATTTTAAGGTCTGATTTTGATTCTGAGTCAGATCGAGTACATTTGAGTATTCGATAGAGACTGTGAGTCTAGTAGGTAAATGATAATTTAGGAAAAAGTCTCCAGATTGCTGTTTTCCTGGACTCTGCTGCCTCATTCCCACAGTGCCTTGACAAGGCTAAAGTTACACATTTGATTGGAACAGGGCAACAGCTTTATTTTCCAAACCAGAGAATCTGGGTCAGCTGAGGAATAAGAGGACAGACTTCGTTTTACAGGGACATCAAACAGGAAAAACACTACTCAGAGTAGACTATCCTCCCACTAGGCTAATTTAGGATAAGTTTTACCAAACACTAAAATAAATGAGCTACAGCTCTTTTTCCTGGCACGATGCTGGGTAATGGTCAAGTGAGAGCTTGGATCGAGACCAGCTACAGCAGATCATGACAGATCTCACCTATTGCTTATTTCTTTCTTTCCCCATCACACAAAGCAGACTTACACATTATTAGAAGTTACCAACAAAACAGGTTTGCACACTCAGAGGTTTCCTCACAAGCATTTGTTTTTCATGCATTAATATACAGACACCTTCTGCACTGCTTTGCCTGTGAGATCATACAGTCAAAAAGTAACTCATAGGCGAAGCAAAACCTGCATTGATATTTTTCTGCCTTTTCAGGCAGGTTGAATGATTTTTTTCAAAGGCATCATTAAATATCACTTGTGAACCATTCCATAAACAATCCTTGCACATGGTGAATTGCAGCATTTAATATCCAATTCCCCAACCCCTCTGGCTGGACCCTCAGGTGTGTGGTACATTATGGGCTTCCCCACAGGATAAGCAGGACCTTCATCTCCATTGGAATTATTCATGGCTATGTATTTCAAATTTACTGCACAAATACATCTGTTATACAACATTGTTGAAATTGTTGTCAAAGTAAACAGCCTTGTCATGACCTTCCCCTTGCATTTATTTATACAAAATAAATTTAGAGAAAAAAAACAAAGGAAGAGAGTTAAATTGAGTTAACAATTAAAAACACGTATTGTAAATCTCAGAATATTGTTTTCCTGCTTTGCAATAAAAATACCAAAAAATACAGTGTGTATGAAGCCAAGGATAAATAACTCAAAATATTATGAATAAATCAGCAACTGTGCGTATAAACATCACCTCTCAATCCGTGTGGAGAATATATGAGGCATATTGAGAATGCTCAGTCACTTCCATAGGAAGTCCCCCAATTCCTGCTCCAGGATTTTTCGTTCTACAGCACATGTGGGTGGCATTGTCCTGCTCTTCAGCTTGATTGAAATTGTTTACACTGTATTATTACTTCACTGCTAATAAAGGACACAGTACCAAACCCTGCCAAACAGTATTTTTGGTAGGGCAGAAGAGGCCTTAATTCCAAACACATAAACAAAAGGAGAAGAATTATCGTCAAGGGACAGGGTTATTTTCCCAAAGGAACATCTGTTCCTAGCACACCTCATGAAAATACATACAATAAACCATAAGTTCAAAACAGAACCTGCATTCAAACACTGCCCAACAGAAGTCTACGATCCCTGGAAAACCTCTTTTAAATCCCCAGCAACCCATAGGCTCGATGAGAACCATTTCCTCTGTATAAACTGCAGCTCTTCAGAACTGCAGCCATTTGGCAGTGTGGTTTGCAAAGCCACAAAAGGATGGGAATTAGCCATGTCAGCATCTTCCCTAGCTGCAGAATGTAGCTCAATCCTTCACCCTGCCAAAAATCAGTTGTAAAAGCCAGCGTGACAGCCTGGAGGAAGGTAATCCTCGCCAGCTGTTTCCAGCTGAAGCCAACCACATCAGCAGCACACAGCAAGCACCAACATGCAGCAGCTAAAAAAGCTACCTGAGAAGTGGGGAAGATGAAGTCTGAGTCCAGGATCAATAAAGTGCCCCCCAGGATGCTGACAATGCTTGGCTCACTGCAGCCAGCTGGTCCAGCAGAGATTTCTGTGCTGTGCTGGCTGCACGTGGCTGCAGGTTATCAAGGACCTCAGCCCCAGGGATGGGAAATTCTCATCAATCCACCACCTTTGGACAGTGCAGAAAAAAGCCTAACTTTTTGCAGAAGTGCTAACCAGCGTATCAGAGCCTAAACATATTTCGAACCTTGATTAAAAACCAGGTCTTATTATTATAGGTAGGCAAAAAAAGCAGGGTTTTCCCCTTCTCTTCAGCCTGTCTCAGCTACTGCCTGCCCACATGTGCTATGAGGCGCATGGGAGAAGCACTGACTGAGGCACAACAATTCACCAATAATTCACACCATGTTCAGATAAACTCGAGGGGAGCTGAGACCAAACAACCTGTCTTGTCTTCCCAGTGCTTTTGCTGATAGTAACTTTAGGGATGTCAGATCTGTTCTTACTTGTTCATCTTAACTTCCTCCTTCACACGTACTGAAACAACAAAAGGGTTCTCTAACACGTGTGTAAAAATGATGAAGGCTTACAGCTGTCATCTAAATATTTTTATTGAAATGATAATTAACTGTTTCTAAGAGCTTGGCTTTACTACAAAGATAGCAAGTCAGAATAAGGGTATTAAGTTTCCTCTGTTACCAATCAGTAATTTCTGTTCTGATGCTTCAAAACGTGCCTTTGGGGCACCCTCTCCTCCTGCTGCTGTTTCGCTCAAGGGAAAAAGTGATGACTTTTTCTTCTGTTATACTCCATTACACCACACAGCTTAAGCTACATGCTCCTGCTATACTAAATGCACTATTCTGCTCATCTACACAGATAAGTAAATTTAATTACATTAATAATTGTTGTGGTTTAGTACGTTGCCAAAATTTACCTCCTAGCTTGTTAGGCCTAGGATTTAATTAGCGGCAGTGAATTTTAAATGAACGATATTATCTAAACAATTATTTAAGGGGGTTTGCTGTTGTTGTTTTTGCACCACCTAAACAAAATAAACAGTATGAGCTGTTTTCCTCACTGCACTAGTGAGGACTGAACCTGTATCCCAGACACTCGTGGCATAAGGGAGAGATTCCTTTGGATCCACTGACAGGAGTTTTGAGGGTCAGATACAGTACAGTCATTTCACTAAGTGCCAGTATTTCTGGAAGTTTAGTTTTATCTGATTTACAGTAAATCTACGTTGGTCCTTATACCTCAGATAAGGTCCTGGCTGCACCTGTGTTTCCAGTATTCACACTCACCTGGAGCTTTTTGTTTCTGATACACAGCAGACAGAAGCCTCTGTCAGGTTCTTTCCTCCCTGACACGAGCGACTCCAAATCTCCTTCATTCATTTGAATTCAAACTAAATCCTCTTTATCTCAGACTTAAAGATGATAATGCATGCTTGTCATTCTCTTGTAATCAACACAACCTTAAGCAAACTCTGATTTTAGCCAGCTGGTAATCACTGTTCATTCCTCTACATTTAACTATATTAGCCATATTCCATGAATGTCCCCCATAAATTTCAACCACTAGGGGAAAAAAGCCACCAAAAAACCCTTTAAAAATAAAATAAACACCAAACCCACAATGTTTCTTAACCTCATCAGTCCCCCAGGTGGGTATTTTGTTGTTGTTGCTCATGAGGTGGGTTTTTTGAGGGGGGTTTTTGGTTGGTTGGCTGGGTTTGGGTTGGTTTTTGTTTGTTTCCTTGGCTGGTTTTGGGATTTTTTTGGTGGGTGGGAGAGGGTTACCTCTTGTTGCATCTTCCAGGTCTATGAATTACTTATGTCACCTTTCAGGTTAAAAGATATCTCTTCAAGATGTTTACTGATCATCCTTACAGTACTAAATCATGCTTATGAATGTTCTCAGTTTTGCAGAGTGAATGGTCTGTAGAATCAATAAAACAACTCACCACAAAGCCCAATTAACTCTCTCTCACGACTGCACTTACAACAACATCCACGCCTGAGAAAAATGAAACTAAACAAATCAGCCTCAAACATTCACACCAAAATATAGAGGAGCGGTGAACAACAGTAAAGTGCAGAAAGAGTCTCCTGGATACAGAAGAGAAATAGATTACAAATTGTTCACTACACTTAAAAAATAAGTGTTATTGGAAAACCCATAAAGCTCTCCACCAGTGTGTGCAGGTGACATATGCCTGAACCAGAGAGGTGATGTCTCTCCTGCTACTGAGCTTGTTTGATTCCAGCAGTGATAACTCAGTTTGGTTCTCAAAGTGAGACTTCAGAAGTAATAAAAGGAAGGAAAACAAACGTCCTTTGCCAGCAGAACAGTGGTGATTTCTTGCTCTGCCAACATCACATTAGCTAATATTACTCCAAGTGGCTTTTCAGTTCTCCATTGGCATTGCTGTACGCCTGACAATAGAAAAGGAGCAGAGAACAAAGCCTGAAGCTGATCTATTTGCCAAGTCATCTTGCTCAAGCCAAAAGGAGGAATGCTCACCAAATTAACATCTTGCTCTGCTTCAGCTTCAAGTAGTCTGTCATTTCTGGGGGCATTTTAAAGAATAGATGCAACTTGCACAATGGCTGTTGGAGAGCATTGCTCCTGTGCTTTTTGCATGATATCTCACTGTAAGCCATGCAATAAAGCTGCCTAGATTGCTAAATTTAACAATGACAAGGATATTGAACATCTGGAAGGCTGCAGGCCTGGCAGAGGGCTGGCATATTTCACACTTCAAGATAATGACCTGCAGTTTTATGTGCTTTCTGATGGCCATGACCCGATTGCTGAAGACAGAAACACACCATCACCCACCATGCCTCATCGGCTGTGATTACAAGAGAATTACTCAAGAATTTCTCCAGAGCAAGAACATGATTTATTGATCAATTACGACAGAAAATAATCTCCCCATTACTACATTTGAATTCAACAACTCATTTCTCAGTAGTGGACATTTAATAATAATGATGAACAACTGAGATTCCACAGAAATCCTATTTTCAGGAACAAATCTCAACTGGCTTTGAAATCAGTCTTTCAAAATCTCAAAAGTTCTATCTCAAAAGTTGGACAACCAAACACTGTTAGATGTTTTTGAAATGTTTTTTCCCTTTTGTGATCACATTGAGAAATAATTGCATCAAATTGATCTCACTGTGTAAACAAAAGGTTCATTAGTAAAATAAGTCTCAAATCAAAACAGATCAGAAGTATCCTCCTTCTAAAATTAAAACACGTCAGACTATAAACTTCTACTGGTTATGAAAAAAATGATAACTGACTTATCAAAAAAAAGGCTGAAATTAAACATGTCTGAATAATGTTACACTCTGGGAATTTATTTGAGGTGGAACTTGCATAAAAAACTGAAGGAATGCAAAACCACTCGGGTACCAACTGCAGGGTGAGTTTCTAACAGGTCTCTGAAAAATAACATTACTAGGAGGAATCGTGGCCTCAAGCATACCGCTGAAGACAGAGAAAAGGTAACCCACAAATCAGTAAATCTCCCTTTAATGCCAGTTCCATGCTCTATATCCAACTCCTAGGTTGTTCTTGAGAAGGAAGGCAGGTTTGCATGTAACCACACTCACTGTACAGTGTCTCACGAGCTTATCCCAAGACATGTGCTCCAAGAAGTTCAGCATCACCCAAAAAAATGTACAACTATGGCCACTTAACCCATCCTTTACCATAAAAGCTCACCTCAAACAAAATGCACTGAAAGGAACTAAAAATTTAAACCCAGGGACACCCCCAAATTTCATCTTGCTTTTCTTTCTCATGTACTTAAAAACTGCATGTTGAATGTTCTTGGAATGTGGATGTGCAAACATGTATAGGAAATCCAAATCTTGCATCTTTGTGCACTCTTAAGTTCATTTACCAACATAAAGAATTATACAAAGGTTTTTCACTGTGCTGCTCCACACTGCATCATCAGTTCCTGAAATATTTAGGAAAATATTCCGTATGAAATTCAGGTTAAGCAGCTACAACTCTCATCTAATTAAAGGAATTTCTTCTGTTGCAAAAACTAAGGCCTGTGTTGCTGGGATAAATTTTCCATATGATCATTAATATAGCTTTCACTGTTTTAAGTGTGCCATTTACCTCATGAGGTTAAAAAAAGAAAATTACCAGCGCACTATTTAATTAACAAATTCTCATTATTTGTGCCTTGTTTAAATTGAAAGTAAAGCCAGTGTAATGAGATTGAGCTACTACTCACTCCACTTTGCTGATTTTGTGGAAACCATTTTTATATTCGTTCCTACATCCCATGGTACCAGTGCAGAGCTCAGAGATGCACGGGTGAGGTGTCACTGCCAATGTCCTCAGCAGTGATACAGTGCCAAAATTGGTATTCAAAGGTTTCTCTGCAAAGGCAGAACAAAGAGATGATTTTGTCTGTATAGTGCTTAATTAGATTTGGCTCTCCCCAGGGAAAGTACCATCTCTGACACTTCACCTGAAGGCAGATTCCAGGATCCTGTACAGAAAAGCTCATCAGGGGAAATGAGGCACATCCTGTTTACTTTTCAGCTCACTTAGCTCATTAACAGCCACAGACACAGACACCTCACTAAATTTGGGGTGTTTTATGCATTCTTGCAATACAGGTTTGTAGATATATTAGTTAATAACTTTGGGGTGTTTTGTTTATTTGGTTGTTATTTGGTGTTGGGTGTTCTGTGATTTTTTCCTTTGATATATTTGGTTGGGTGGTTTGAGGGGTTTTTGCAATTTAATGCCTGTGCTTTTTAAGTAAGTTACTGTCTCAAAAGGATATTTGATTGTTATTCAGACAGATTCAATGAGAAACTCAAAGGAGTGAAGTGGATATTTTGATGCAGCCCTTTTTCTAATATCCCTCTAGATACCACTGACAATAAATGCCCTGCTTGTAGCAAGAATTCCAGCTTTGTTTGTTTTTAAATAATGATCACACTATTTTTTCCCCCCGCCATTTCCTGAAGAGGAATGAGAAATTTAACATCACATTTTTTCAGTGCAGCAAATCTTGGTTATGTTCCACTACAAAGTCAATGCATAGCCCAAGATCTGACACACACACACATAACAAAAAACTCATAAGAGAAAGACAGTTTCTTCTGTCTTTTCTCCAAAAGCAGCAGTCCCCTTAACAAATCCTTCTTGATCTGAACACAGGCAAAAACCCCAAACAAAAACTCCTTTCAAAACGAAAACCCAGAAAAACAGGGAAAATTTAATCAGTACTACAAAACTAATGCTCAGTATTTGAGCACCAGCAATTCAGAGAGCGTGGCTACACCTCAATCCCCAATCTTTTCCCTTCTTGTAGCCCTGGTGCTCTGATGAAACGTGTCCAATTGCAATTGCAGAGCTGACCAGCTGAATAAAAATTCCCTTTTTATCCGACAGAAATGAATTATGCCAGCGGAATCACTGCCCTTCTTCCCCAGCCCCGATGACACATCTGCTACACTGAACCCAGCCTTGCCCAGCAGCCCTGGGGAATGCACTGCCTGCACCAGGGTCACTGACAGCTGCCAGCAGCGTGCAGAGCAGTGCTGTGAGTAACAAGCCCCACAAACTGCTGAATAAATCCATTCCATAATCTGGGACCGTGTAAATTTTTCCTCAAAGCTGAATGAAAAGATGCTTTGCTTTCCCTTCCTATTAAGTTTTATTTTGCTGAGGCCCACAGCACACGCACCGCAGTCTCGTCAACAGCTGTTTTTCCTTCTAAGCTTGCCCTGTCACTTAGGGATTTGAATTTTTGCTGATAAAGTGTAATAGAAGCTGCTTCCTGCTACACCACAGCGAAACAGATGTTTTAAAAATTGTGGTAGCCCTAAAGCTGGTCTCCGTAGCAAAATCTGTCTCAGGCTAACTTTCCTTCTGTCACAAAACCAGACATTGTATTTGTTTTCCTGCTGGTTGATTGAAGTAGGTATCAAATAAACATTTTAACTAAGATTTCTTTTTGGATGAGCAGGGAGTCGCAGAAAGCAGCAGCAGTGTGAGAAGGAAAATACAAAGATGCATATCAAAGAAACCAGGAGAAGAAGGTGCTCAAGTAGTCCCTGAGCTCACCTTACTACTCCTAGGCACAGACACCAGCACCTTTGGCACTCCAAGCAGGTGTCTGTCAAGCCCAATCTCACAGTGCTGAAGTGATTCCACAGCAGCCCTAAGCAATCTATTCCAGTGACAAATTATCCTGAACAATTGCAAAGCTTCCCCTCCTATCTAACTCCTAATCTCTTTTGCTCTAATTTAAGCTCATCAGTTCTTGTCCTGTCCCAAGAAGACATGAAAAACCAGATTATTCTCTTCCTCCAAGCAGCTGCTTTTTGCCTACATCTTCTCAGCCTTCTTCACCTCTAGACTGCACAAACCAAATGCTTTCAGGTTGCTTTCATAGCTTGCATTTTCTTTTATCATCTTTATTGCTTGCCCCTGGTCCCTGTCCATCTGCCGGGGATCTGCTTTGCTCAGTGGCACCCAGAGTTGGACAGGCAGAGGGAGAGGCTTTCCTCCTGCATCTAACACACAATACTTCTGGAACTTATATCTTTACAGATGATGCTCTCAGGGCTTTTTCCTCAATTTCCATTTCGACACAAAGATTTCAGGATGGGAGGATAGCTGAGGCAATGAGATCGGATGTTCAGCTGAGTTAGAGCCTCACTGAATATTCCTGCTCTCATTGCAGATCCAAGTAACTTGTGGAGCACACTGTCAATGCTCAAAGTTTTAGGATCCAAGAAATCTCCAGGAATGCTGGAGAGCAGTGAAATCTACACCCTAAACACACACATTTTTATTTATATATGGCTCAATTCTCTTTAACACATTTTGTGCCGTTTGGCCCTGGCACTGGAAATAGCCTCGGTGCATTCTTTACAACCTGAAAAAATAACCATCATTTCTCTATTCCCAAGGCCTGGTCCTGAAAGGAGCTCAGCAATTGCAGTTTCTTCCTATGCAACCACAAAGTTATGCCCAGAATGGGCATAAAACTTCTTGCCTGTGGCTTTAGGTGGGCACACACCTTCTTACACACTGAGGAATTATGTTTACTAGAGACATTATTTCTCCCAGCTCACCCACATTTGGATGATTCCTAAACAGTTCCCCAAGGTGTTGTCTGGTATCTCAGCAGCTGGTGAGCTGACAGCACCAAGCTTTGCTTACCAATGCTTTTCCTCATCTGCTCCCCTGCATTTGGAGTACTCTCGAGTTTCCTACTCCTACTCCAAATCACTTTATCTTGCCACATAGTTTTACAAAACCGTCAGAGGTTAGACTGTCAAGGCTTGATATTTCCTTATCTTTGTCCTACCCCCTAAAATGTTGTCTAAAATAAAAGCTCTGGAGAGGCTTTATTTATCACATACCAGGCTGTACGTTCTTGCCTCCTTCATTGTCCTGTGCTTCAGCCTTCTCACTGGTATAGTGAGGTTTTTCTGTACCAAATATGCTATTTATACACATACACACAGCAGAACCTTTGGGCTGAGTTATATGAAATCTTTCAAGTTCTGCATGGAAAACAAAGCAAGGACCCCACAGCAAAATCTTTCCTTATGAAAATAAATTAATAAATTTAAAAAATAGCTGCCAGACCCAGGGCAGCCATCCACTTAGAGTGACCAGGTCTCCTTACCCAAACAAAGGAACAGCAAACACCTCCTCAGCAGCCAGAGGTGGATGCCTGCCTGACTCACTGAAATAAAGGGAACTATTGAGCAGTATGGTATTAATTCATTCAGCTGGAATAAACAGACATTGGGATCTGAACATCACTGGAGAAACTCCATTTCTCAAAGCTATCTTATTAACTTTAGTAAATAAGAAGCAACTCAGCTTGCAGTGACACCCAAGAGTGGAGGACACCAACAGGTACATGGCACACTTGGTGTTTTTATGTCATTTACATCAGTACCAATGTCCCTGCAGGGCAAAGTGAATTTTGTATATTCTATGTCATGCACCGGGAAGGAAAGAATTGTATCATTCTATCCTGAGACAGAAATAGAGAGCAGACTAGTCAACGAGAAGAAATTCCCAAATTATAATTCAGAGCCTGAAATGACATCTTAATGTCTCATTGGAAAGATCAGAAAGGAGAAAAAATTCAGCTTAACCTAGACCTGGGAGAATCAGACAAGGCAGACCCTCAAGGATCATCTGTTCTCCTGCTTATACTTCATCTGTTTTCCCCTCTCTCTTTTCACGTTCACTCTTCTTGTACTGGAATCCTACAGGTGAACCCCTTCACCCACACATGATGCAGGACTCAAAGCAAGGCTGCAATTCCATCACTGGCATATTTTCCGTTTACTTTCTCAAACCACAGCATGAATAAGCTTCTTGCAATCATTTACTGGTAAGAGAATTCATTTCCCTTTATAACCAAGCAAACAAAACAAGAATTCTCCATCTGCCTTCACATGCCAGAAAAATATTTGACTGAAATACCCATCTACGTGATTCAGATACGGAAACTCTTTGAAGCCTTACTACAAAATCTGTATCACATCACACTACAGCTAAGTGCAAAGCCTGTAAGACATTGTTACCACTTTTGAGAAAGGTATTTCTGTTACAAAAAGTCAGTTACCTAATACAATATTCCTACCCAAGAGTCCTAGGAAAACAGCCTCTCTTACAGAAAATATACAATTATATAAATCTGAGTATAAAGCAAACAAGTCATTAGTCTAGTCCATGGAAATAAACAGTAATATGAACAAAAATTACAATACTTGTAGTTCCTAAATCAACAGACACTTCTATAAAACACCAGGTATCTCTATACAGAGAGTCTGCAGTCCCCCTCCCTGGGAAGTCATCAAGAGTTTGCATTGACTTTTGCTGCCTCAAAAGTTCACTTAATGAAACAAATTAAAAGTTATAAAGGCAGGATCCCAAACAACTGCTGAAGAAACTGAGACCAGACCCAAGGCAAAACTGAGAAAGTAGCTGTACACTAGAAGGCAGTTCATGATACAGAAGGGAAAACACAGGCAGAGGAGGGACCCCTGGGTTCTGCAGGAAACCCTGACAGGAAACCCTGAGCACACACCACTGTGGGCTGGAAAAAGAAAAGAAATTTAAAAAAAAATTCAGTAAATATGCACACAGATTTATTAATCTGCCTTAAAACATATACTTTTTGTTCAACTAACATGGAAAGCAATTGTCCTTTTGTAACCCTAACAACTGAGGGAATCTGAATTTTAAACTCACAGAGCTCCTCCACAAAGAGCATCTTTTTCCAGCCTGAGATAGCAGAGGCTGGGGCTGGAGATCACTACTGTCTCAAGAAGATTTTGGCAGCTGAGCCAAGAAGCCCCATTTTTATGTAAATGAAAAGACAGCCCGTGACCTGTGAGAGAATCTGCAGTGCCTATCTTTCCCACTTTTTCAGCAGGAATCAAAAAACACCCAGAGGCTGCATGGCAGGAGGTAACCAGAGCAGCCTGGTGAGCATCCAGCTGGGGGGAGTATTCCCCCAGCTGTGTGACAATATGTCTTTACAAATTGCAGCCTTTCAATGCAGTAATTATAGCTAAAATCTTCTAGTCTTGCTGGAGCAGGCTACTGCTGAGGTAATTCCCGAGTACGATAAGGAGCAGTAACTCGAGTGATCCAATTAAAACCCTGGTCCAATTAGAGCGGGGGGACTAACACAGATTAACACAATTGGCTCAAACTGATCCCAAGGAAAGCAAGGCCTTTTAGAGGTAACATGAGGTTCACTTCCAGGGAACAGCAAGGAGTTGGATATAGCATGGAAAAACTTGCTTTTTTTTTGACGAGAAAGTTCTGGGTTGACCACAATGCAGTTCTGGTGTACACAGGATGAAAAAAAAGGAGGGTTTCAAGGGGTATTTACTATTTTACTTTGTGCACGTCATTTCTGAGTTCAGAAGGGTTTGGAAAATGCTCTCAGGCACGTGGTGGGAGTGTTCTGTGCAGGGCCAGGAGTTGGACTCAATGATCCTGATGGGTCCCTTCCAATTCAGCATATTCTATGATTCTATTCTATGATTCTTTCCCTGTTGCTTTGCTTCTTTAATTATAGCTCCATGTTTCAAGAAAGTTTCAAAGGAGGCTGCTGTAAAAAAATATTTTCCTCTCTGAAATGGATCATGTTTCTTTTTTTTTTTTAATATACACTACAACTGCTTACAGATTGTACACAAACTGAAAAATAAGATGAAGAATATCCAATCTATTTTGTCAGACTTTGCAAGGGTAGATTTGCTGAGAGATGCAAAGCCTTAAAGAACTAAAGGATTGCAGCTTAGAGGCAAGAAATCCTACACACAGGTAGGTAAAGATATTTTGCTGGTACAATAATCAATACTGGCTGCAGGCTTCTCCATTTCTAAAGTATTCTACACTTGTTTAAAGTATTTCTACAAAGCAGGGCTTAATAGTTTTGCCAGTGAGCATGTTACCATCAGTGCCAGCAAGAGGAATTCCTGGAGCTTTTCTAGCTCTCCAAAAGGCAAAGCCCACCAGTGTGTCAGAGAGAGTATATGTAATAAAAGAGGACTCTCAGCTATCTCATCAATTATCCAGGAGTGTTTAATGATAGATTAATGTTCCAGGAAAAAAAAAAAAAAATCACTAGGTAAAACCTGATTCTTTCCCACATTCTCTTCTGTGCCACTGACAACACAATTTTAGGTATTTCACATGAAGGACAAATATCAGTGTCTTCATGTTGCACATAAAGCCTCTTTTTTCAGGGTCTCTCAAAAAGAAACTGGCACTGAAGATTCCTTTCACGAGGCTGCAAAGATCAGTCTCCCAGCACTGACCAGATGACCTTGAGAGGATTTAAGATCATCCTGACCTTCTTTCCAATTTTTACTTTTAATTGACAATTCACATTTCTTCCTGACAGCAGACAGTTCACGCAAAAGTCATTGGGATTACCATCAGACAGGAACTTGGGCAAGCAGAAGTAAAGAGGCTGATTAACAAATATTCCACTTTTTAAAATCTGATTAAGATACGAGTTGTTAAATGCCAAGATCTCCATACCCACATGGTGACCTGTCAACCTGAACTCAGATTTGTTCAGTTGGAAAAGAGGAACAAGTGCTCTGCTTGGCACAACCAATTCCATTTCTTGTGTCCCAGGAAACTACAAGTTTCTGAAAACAGTGATTCTGCTCAGACCTGCTGTTCTTTTCTATCTTCTCACTCACTTAAAATTATAGCTCAGATTAAACAACAAATCCCAGTATTTTTCTGAAATAATGTGGACAATTCCAGTCACTATAAATGCAATAGTGTAATACAGGCGATGGCAGCCAGGCAGAGCACAAACAGGCAGGTGCTGAACAAGTTTTCTACCACAAGCAGCTTTGCCAGCAAATATCTGGCCTGCAGTACCCTTGCTATTTCTGTCCTGGATGTCTCTGGAGGAATGACTGCCAAATGAAAAGTACCGTACCAATTTGTGCGGTGGTTTTGTGATGTGCATAAATGAGTTCTTGGATGGGCTTAAATTCATCCTGACTCGTGATTTAAGTGCAAATTTAAATTCTGGTGTGTCTAAAGGGGAAAGGTTTGCACATTGCTATGCAAGTCTGCCAGCTGGCCCCCACTGCCACTTTGTTCCTTTGCTTTTAAAACTAAAACATGGAGCTTAAAACAGTTGTTTTAATATTTAGCACTGTAGAAGGTCATGTTCATATGAGGGCCCTGGAGAGAAAAGCTTTTGAGCAACTGAGGGAGTCACTAAAAGTCAGTATATATAGGACACATCAGTTGCATTACTTTTCTGTCTCACCTCTCCTGACAACGAACTAGGAACTATCAGGCTTGGCCAAGGACTGATAGAGAACAACTGATACTGAAAATGAAGTTAAACATTAGATGTTAGGCTGAATATATGAGTGTTCTTGGATAAAAAGAAAGGCACGAACAAGACTACAGAGGTCTTTTCTAGCTTTAACACACTGAGGTGATTTTAAGGTGGAAAATTCAGCTCCACATGGCAAACACCTGATGCTTATAACTGTGCAGTTCCAGGGGCCTGTTATAGATAACTGGTCCAGCCTCTAGCTACCGAGTAACACACACCTTGCACTTACTATATTGGATACTTATGTCCCTACATCTACTCTTACAATTTTTTTTCCTTCTTTAATGATCTGTAATCTACTCCTTAAAACTGCCCTTTCTTTGGCAGTATTATCCCTCAGTTGCTATATTTATTCTAATGTGGTTTTATGACCGCTGAAACGAGATGGAAAATTCTTTCACTGCCCATGTGAACAGCCATCACCCTGCTCACCAGGTTACCATAATGCCCTAGGTGATTATCCTGCAGAAATTCAGAAATATTAGCCCTGGTTTCCCCATAAAGCCGATTTAACACCCACTTGTGAAGCAACTAAACGGACACACAACAGGATGAAATAGAAGCCAGCTGAGCTTTCACTCAGTACTTTTCAAGATGAGTAAAGCACACAGGAATCAGTATCCTGTCCAACTATTGTATAAGATGTTAAAAGGCTTCAAAATCAGAGGCACTTGTTTTAAAGCATATTTAAATATTTACTGCATGCGTTGTGACCCCTCAACTTGGTGCTTGACTTTCAGCTCCTGTAAGAGATACAGACCTCATACTCTTGGTACATCTGCCAGAACATAAATTTTCCACTCCTATTGAAAGAAAGGGAAGTTAGAGCCAAACCATTCTTCTTGGACCCCCCTTCAGAGTCCTTCAGTCAGCCTATTCCATAAACTTCCTTCAACTATGAGAAACAAAAAGCAATTAACTATTCCCCACTATCGGGGATTTTAATTTATTAATTTATTTTGGAATCACGGTCTCATTTTTCTCTCTCAATAGACCAGGAACAGGTTAAATTTCTTTCACTAAATTTCTTCCACAACTTTCACTTACATGTGAATTTAGGTACTTTCCTAGTACTAAATTAGCATGACAAGCTACCTTGTTATGGGCATGTTAACAGAAATGTCTATATGCTTGGTTGGTAATGAAAACCTGCCCTTACTGTTATCCTAATAATCAGAAATTCCATCTTTTCCTGGCCAGCTGCCAAATTTCTTCTTTCCTTAAAATAAATAATGCCTATTCTATATTGTATATTATACTTCTAGATCTATGCCAGAGTTCACGGCATGAAGAGATTGTGATTTAAATGCGTCATGTGAGACACAGGACAGCAACAAATCAAATAGAGCAGGATAATGGGTTTGTACAGGGTAATGTAACCAGCAGTTGTCTAAGAAAGGTTTGGAAAAGGATTAGGAAACACACTGTTGCTAGAATAAGATCCTCTGTTGCCTTGAGCTTCAGTGGCTATTTTTGATTTGTTCCACTGAGCAAAGAAACACTGGAAAAAGCGATGTTATTAAAATACAGATGTGGGGAGAGAGCTTAATTCCTTCTAAATATGTCAACGTAGCCTGAGCTATGCCATCCTTCCCACAGCCATTCAGGCAGCTGCCTGCACAACATCCACACAGAAATAACTCCTACCCTAGCTATGGAGGAGAAGCATTACGATTTTACTCAGATGAAGATAACCTGCATTTATCCAGAAACTTGATAAATGTAACTGATCACTTGAAAACGTGAAAAACACAAACTTGGCAAAGATTTATTCTCCCCTACCGATCCCACTGGTAAGGGCTCCAAGCAGAAATCCTTCTCACTTGAACATAAATATGTAGCAGACTTGTAAGAAAACAATCCTGTGAGCACAATTGTTGCAGCTGACAGAGAGTGGCTGGTGATAGATAACAGGAATATTAGTGAACAAGGAGCAGAGTTATTTCTGCTCTCACTCAGCGTCTCCAGAACACAGTCACTTTGTCTCTGCAGAGTTTCACTGTGCCACATGAGCTGCTCAGGAAGAAGACTATGGTTTTAAACACCTTTCCCACTTAAGTGCACAACATTGTAGTTATTTGCAAGGCCATTTTAATTTGCAAGAAATTGCAACACCTTCTGACACTGAAATGCTAAACACAACCAATTTACTTTTGGAAATATCACTGATAGTTCAGTACCAGAGCAGGTGCCATGGATAACTGGTTTACACGTGTGCACACAAGCAGATTGTTCAGTTCATGGGCAGTGAGTGCTACCACACCTATTCCTGAACGATAACTGTGGGGACAGAGGAACAGAGATGTGCATCCTGGTTTGGGTCAGAAGCACTGTGTCAGCTCAGCCAGGCACAAATGACCCTACTCAAGCTCCCATGTGGCTCCCTGCTCACAGCCTGTCCTACGAGTGCCACAAAACACATACAGCCTGGTGTTCCCCAGCTCCACGGAGCACTCAGGGGTGGGCACCAGGCATTTGCAACCCCTGTGACAACCTCAACCCTAGGCTCTACTGCTATGACTACCTTTTGTCAGAGTGATTCATCCCAAAAAGCACGTTTGTGGTACTGATGTAGTCGTGTTCATGTCACAAGCGTTTCCCCTTCTCAGAATGACCCCAGGCTTCAGGCATTCTCCAAACAACAGCTGGCTGCCTCCAGAGCAAAGGTACACGTTTGCTGGTGGGCAGCACTCCTGTGGGGCTGTACCCAGCAGAACCTGGGCATATCCACAAGTCCTTCCTGCTAAACTGTGGAAAAGTCTCTCAAAAACCAGTCAAAACCACTGGAAGACAATGAATATTCCAGCACCTAGCCCTGGTTCACTGCCAGCTAAGTGAATTTTTGAGTATCTCTCCTTTCTACTTCCCAGCACTTCTAGCTGCAAAGAAAAGAAAATTAAGGTCATGAGCAGGAGTTAAGGACTGTTCTGAATTAAAAATCCTGCCTGGCATTTAAGAGCAGAAACTTAAGTTACCAGCTGAACATATGAAATGTAATGAAATACAGAGAAACACAAGCCTTTGTGAAATACAGCACAAGTAAGAAGAAATACTTTCATTTAGTCTGGTACTTTTCTATTTCACAAATAGTTGGTGAGTCAAAGGAGCCAACGAATCAAGCCAGAGAATGACCTAAAGCCCAAAACCAATCAGAGTTACTAAAAATTACGGGTAGGAAAAAATCCTAAGTGCTTTAAAACGCCAGAGCTGTTTCTAAAAGCCATTTTAAAACATACATCTGCCTCCAGTGCTCAGGTATCAAATGCTGCTTCTCCATTTTCTTTTTTTTAACGTCACACACTTTTCTTTCCCACCATCCACAATTATAACTACAAAACACACTCAGTACTCCCCTAAGCACAGAGTTCCTACTTCAAAGAAAAGGAAAAATCTGATTTATCAAATACGGAACACAACAGCGTTTCAGATGTCAAATATCCTCGCGCTAAAATATGTATATCCTTGACAAACTAATTGTTTTTCTGTGGCACTGTGACCTAGAAGAAGTCTGAACCTGCTCTGCAGCCCTGATCAAGGGGCTGACAGCAGGAAGAGTGATGGATGGCAAAGGCAGCCACTTGCTCTGGCTGAGCAGGCTCCTCTGTACCGCCCATCCATCACTCTGACAGCTAAAGAAATTCTGCTCAAATTTATCTACAGGGCACTAAGCAGGCAGAAGGCAGAGCATATATTCCACCAGCTGAAAGGGTAGATAACCAGAGAGGAACATTAGGCCTTTTAGTTTCCAGGAGTAAATTGGTAAATCCCATTTGGCTCCGCTGGCCAGGCAAGTGAGATTATGGCAGGAAGAAGAGCCATGGAATTACGACTGTGAACGTGGTAACGATGTGACAAAAGTGAAAAATAAAGTTGCTGGAAAGAAGTTTTCCCCTCCTTGCTTTTCTTTAGAGAGAAAAGCACAAAGAAAGAATAAGAAAAAATAAAATAACTAAGTGGAGCCTGGGCACTGTGTGTGCTGTAAAGAGGAAAAAGATGAAAGGTCATAACATAATTGAGTCCTTGAATATCAACAACTGGAGTTTTAAATCAGGACTTGACTGACACAAAGGTTTAACTATCTCTGTCAGTTTTCCAAGCCATAAATAAAGCAATATTCTGCAATATTTTGCAGTGAGTGATGACAATATTCCCTTCTGCACATGCACTCCTTCCCAAGCTGACACAGTGTGTGCTTGTATTGTACCTGTCACATCGCTTGTGTTAATGGAATTCACCAGAATAAACTTTGTCTTACACAACAGTAATACACCTTAATGTTCAGTATATCAGGATCAAATAAAGCTGACACTTCTGTTTCCTACATAGAGGGGAAATCGATTTGGTTGTGGCAGGCAAAAGGATGTGTTTTAAAATTAAGCTGTAGTCAAGACAGAGTTGGGCAGAAAAAATTTAGACCCCTCAAAGACATTTTTTTAATCACTCCTGCCTTTCACTTTTTCTCTTTGAAAGGCAGCAGGCTGCAACTTGACTGTACCAAAATATTCCACTGGGTATTTATCTTGAGAACTTCCTGCAGGTGATACAGTGATTTTCTGTAAATTTGCAGATTAGAAAATTTGATACTCATATTGAGTAAACAACTGCCTGTCAGACTTTCAAATGTTTTCCTACAATAAGGGGGAGAGCCATAATTGCCTGAACTGCTTTGTTTGATTTGTAAACAAACACCCTGCTCTAATCAATTGACGCTCTAATTAGTAAATTGGTGATCTGAACATCTCTCACTTTATTTTGATAAACTCCTGTAATTTCTGATACCATGCTCATGCGCTCTAAGTAAAGATGGTAAGGGTTTTCTCAGAACTATCTGATAATTTTAGCACTATATGAGAACTGACTCGTTGACTTTGAAGTTAACTGCTCTTGGAATAAGCGTTGTGTACTTCCTAAGCACTTGCTTTCAATTCAGTGAGAAATACATCTAAAATCCCCCAAATAAACCTGTGTTGCCCACACACACTCTCCTCTATTTCTGTGTCTTGTAAATGGCAAACTTTTAAGCATGTTCTTCTGACGATGCAAGAACACAGACCCTGGTTGTGTTCATCTCAAAGACATCTCTCACATTCAAAACAGCCCAATTCCCACTGGCTCTGGGAGTGAGCACAGAGACACCAGTTCAGCATGATAGTGGCTGTAGCAAAATGCACATCTGAAACCAAGATGTCAAGTTTTACATTTGAGTACTCAAATAGCTGCTGTGGACAATTCAAAGAATATAATATGACTGCAAGAATATTCTAACCCTTCTGGCTGGCAAATTGCTAAACCCAAGGAGTCGCTGGTTACTTTTTGGGGGGGATATTAATTGAGGAATTTAAAAATAAATGAATGCAATTGGATTTACCAAAAAAACTTCAGGCCCTCTTTCGAAGGACAATCGCCATTTCTACCCCTGTTCTACTGCAACCTTGATTTTGTAATTTCCCCTGAAAAAAGGATGTAATAAATCAGAATGTTATGAAGGCAACGTTACCAAAATTCTGTTAGCCTGTCTGGGTCAAACTTCATTTAATTAAATTACTTGATTTCCATTCTAAAGTTCAGTGTTATTATTCAAAGTAATCCTTGCTATTATATTAATAACACCAAAGAAGCTGTGCCATGCAAAAAGCATTTGGGTTAGGAAGAGGTTTTGACCATGAAGAAGTGTAATCAAAGAAGTGCACAGCATTCAGGAGACAACTTAAAGAATAGATGTCTCTTTAATAGCGCTTAAACTGTCTACTCCAGATCACAATGCTGGTGTTGTTCTTGCTTGGCTGACCATATGGAAATTAAGCTTTTCCCCTGTTCTTCACTGCTGTTTTCCTAATGTTGGCTTCTGAGCCGTTTAATTACACTCTGTCATAAAAGTGGGTGCTCAGTCTGACAGGAACAAGGATCACCTAAGTGCTATTGTGATGACCAGAGCACTTGTATAGGCAGTGGAGGTGAAAACCTTTACACTTCAGAAAGAGAAGAAAATGCATTTCATCAGTGACAGCACAATGCCCCTCCTAAGCCTAAACAATTGCAAATGTACAGGCTCTGGACGCTGCCATATTCACAAAAAGGCCTTTCACAGAGACTTTGCTGAGGCAAGTTAGGGCAAAAGGGTCAGAGGGCTATGAACTTTGATCTATCGCTTCAAATTTGGCAGGCCTTAAAAAACCTCCTGCTTCAGTAAGTTTCTTGATTAACCTAATAAGAATTACACAAGGAGTGCTGTGATCTTAGCACTGCATCGGATTAGCTGCCTAGACTGTGTTCTGTGAAGCCTAAAAATCTCATCAAGAAGCATAATGAGAAATAGACGATGGAAGTGTTGAGAAAAAGGTCTCGAGTTTGTGTTTTAATTGTGCAGGCAAGAAATTGAAATGAAAGTTACACGAGAGCTGCATTTTCTGAAGAAGCAGAGTGTTTGTCTGTGGAAACATTACTTTTTAAACTCCGAGGAAAAAAAAACCCAACAAAATTGAAAGCTCGGAAGTGTATTCAAGATGAACATTCAGTAATTCAGAAACAATTTCTCCTTTTGCCACCTTCTGCATAGAATAGAATCTAATATCAACATTCATATTTATGATAAATTCTAAAAATTAGTTCAACAAAAAATGTCACTATAAGAAGCACTAATGAATATCCACAGCTACCTTACCAAAACCATGTCAAAGAAGGAAGAAATTTGAATTGCTACAAAGAAGAAGGATTAGCAATTAATTCCTGAATTAGGCCATTAATATGTTAAGTTTTTTTTCCATTTAATGAACTACCACTACGTTAGCCCATTTTTATTATATTACAATATAATTTGATTTATAAAATTAATCGAATATAATTCATCTTTGAATTATCAGGATTATTCCTTTTCCGTGGATAAGTTTTGAAAGGCTTCACTGCTAACCTAAAATGGAAATCTGAGTAGCCACAAGAAGTCTACTTTTCAGAAATATTAAGAATTTCTTGAAAGGCCTATGTAAAAAATATTCATGCTCCAGCATATTTAGCTCATCCTTGCAAGACATCTGCAGACTGGAAGATCATTAAGTGACCATGTTTTGGTGTCCTGGTTTGTAGTGGCTCAAACAGATAAAAGAAGACAGAAGCTGACTCAGGCAGGACAGTTCTCTGCTCAGTTCTGGATCAAGTGCCAGCAAAGGCAATTGTGTCCATGCCTTAAAAAGAAATGGGAGAAAGAAGTCTTCAGGTGTGTGATTAATAAAAAAAGAAAAAAAAAAAAAAAGAGAGAAAACCCCACACCCCCAAATCAATGGGGTTTTTTAAAGATTTCTGTTCCCATTTATAAGGTGTCAGACTCCCCTTTAATGGAAAGTGCTTGGATAGCACTTGGGATCAGGGTCCCAAGTTTCCACACTCACTAAAGGCTGCATTTTAAAAATCCTGAAATAACTATACCTTTGAGCATCACACAAGTCCATGGACAGGATTTGCTCAGAAGGACACAAAGCACCCCCATGATGCACCACAAAGTGTCTGTGTAGCTGCACTGGGGAGCTGCATTCATACTTAGCCACAAGTTTGGATACATCTTCAGCATCTTGCACTGTATGCTCACACACTGACAGCAAAACGTTCCCCAGGAAACATTCCAAAATTGCTTCTTTGAAAAGTAAAGTTCACTTGTGGGTCAATGGGGCAATTTTGGCAGAATGAGCCTGCCACGCTCCAACAACAGTTTCGTATTTCAACAACGCTCCTTCCCATAATTCCAAGTGATTTCTCCTATTCCATGTGCTTCTCCTCTCATGAAAATAATAACAATAAAAGAAAGCTAATCAGTGCTACCAATTAGCAGTCATCTCACAGAACAGAATTATACTCTGAAACTGAAAAAGGAAAACATTTTAAGCTGCACCGTAGTCACTAACATTCTTATTTATATTGCTATTCTGTCTCAATGTTCCTATCTGAGTTTTCTGTGGAAGGATTTGAGAGACCCTGATATGGTATCTTGTCTGTATATCAAGGAGCCCAGAGAACCAGGAGGGAAACTCCTCCAAGAAGCTTTTAAGATACAGTGAAATAAAACCTGGTGCCAAGTCGAAAGCAGCATGTTGAGTTGGGTTTCTAAACTTGCTGGGAAGCTGTTTACATATACAAGCCACAATAATTGCAAGATAATAAATTTATTTATCTTCAATTAAGCAAACCTCATGGAAAAAAGCTTACATGTCATTTGTGCTGTCTTGCACACATTTTTTTTTATCACTGTTACAAAAGCTTTTTTCCAACCAGGCCTGTTAACAGAAAAATTAAAATGTAACATGAGAAAACCATCCTTTATAGCCAATAGAGAAGAAAGCACCAGAAGGAAATAAGTGCTAATGATTAAAAAAAGCAAGCAGCACTTTGAAAAGACGTAAGATATGTGTGTGGCTTAATGGATGGAGCAGTGATGCCATCCACCTGCTTCTGCTGTGCATCAAAAGAGAAAGCTATGAGCAGCTACAGACACAAAGGCAGAGTGGTGACCCTGCCTGAACATCCCCTTTAGTCACTTGGGACAAGGAGTAGAGTCAGGGTAAAGCTCTGGAGAGCAGCAATAAACAAAAAGTAGCCTTGAAAAAATAAAAACTCATTGACATGGTCCTAGAAAACCCACACTGAGGGCTTGGTTCTGCATCGATAGCAGCAGTGAGAAGAACAGTCTCAGAGCAGCTACACCCAGCCATGCCAGCAAGGTCCTGGACCTGCTTGATCCTGACTCCTCCCTGGGTGTTTGTGAGCAGCTTTCATTGCTGCCAGCCCTGGCCTCCTTGAGCCCAAACCACAGAACCACCTGCACTGGCAGCAAACAGCCCAGGGTTTGATGTTTGACCATAACTTATGGTCAAAGGCCCAGATGTATTTGCCTTCTAGTTTGTTAAATAAAGAATTTAGTTGAATAGCATGTCTGGGCAATTCTAAACAATTAACTACACAAATTATGTTTTAAACTCCCTTTGATGTTACAGCTGAGCTGCCACAAGCAGAGAACAACAGGTCAGAGACATGAACAATAGAGAAACAGTTTCAATAAATTATCTGTACACCTCCATCATACCTACAAGTCTCCATAAATTGTACTCCAGGGAGAAAGTTACCAAAAGTATTCATCTGAAAACAGCTTGTCTTGCAAAACAAGTATGCAGCAAGTAATACAACAATCATATATACTTTGAAATTCAAAACCTCCTTCTTGAAAAGATTTGTCTCTCTACGTACAAGCACCTAGCTGAAAATGTTTGCTTGAACTCTCTATGAAGCAGCACTAAAAAAATATTCAGAAAGGTTTCATGTTATTTACCTGGAGAATCATCTAAAATGCCCCCAGGAGAAACTACTGTGAAGATTTTTAACAAGAAAAGCAAACCAGTGTCTTTTTCTTTCATGCAGGTATGGAAAAAAAAAAAAACAACATCAATTCGGAAAAAGATTGAGCCTATATTCACTTATTTTATTTTTATTATGACAGTACATCCAGATTTATAACTACTGAACTGTTGAATAGACTGCTTTTGCTTCTTCCTTAACTAAATACTTTACCTAATCATACAGTGCCTTCACAAAACTGACACCCTGCCAAGCAGAGAAGCACAGTGTCTGCTAAAGCAAGATTAATCTCCAAATAAGTGAAGATAAGGAACAAATGTGTCTAGAGCATCTCAGCATCCTTATGAGAACAGTTCAAATATTTGATACATTAGGTTAAACTGCCTTGGCCATGGTCTGTACCATAAGCCCAAGGCAGATGCATCAGTCATGGAAATTATTATGTTGTGCCTATTTACCTAGAAACACTCCAATTTTAAACCTAATGGTCTAAAAGCATAGCAGGAGCTGTGGCTTGTAAACAGGCAGGAAATTTGACTCTGAGGAAAAACAAAAAACTATTTCAATCTTTGCTTGCCTTTCTTCTATTTTTTCAAGACATGGATTTTGGAAAGATTAAATAGTCATCTAACTTGTGAGAACTACATAATGTAACAAAACTGATTTATTGCATTATCACTAAGCTTTGCACGGGCTCCATAGGAGTGTTACTAAATAAAAATGGTTCTCAGTTTTGGCACGAGAGATGCACTTCTCAGGTAGGAAAATATGCATTTATCAACACCTTAGCTTATCTGAAAATATTACTCTGTTGGAAAAACTATTTCTGTCATTTGCAGAAAGCGCGTATTTCAATTGTCAGCCACATCAATATCCTAGTCTATTTATGATTATTTTTATTATTTGTGTTACCTCTCAACCCGATGATCCCAGTCACGAGCCAAGAAATGCATGAATCCAGAACAAAGAGTACAGCTGCTAAAAGCTCACATTTAGGCTAGAAGCAGTAGGCAATAGATTGTACAGGCAGACAGGAAACAAAGACAGATCTCAGCTTTCTGTCAGGATCTGGGAAAGGATAGTTCCCACTGAAAATTTTTCATTTAAATTTTGAAAAGAAAATTATTGCTCATATGCCTATTTTCTGTTAATACTAAATATTTATATATGTAAATAAAAGCACATTTATTACTGTGATCACATATTTATAATTGCAACCATGAAATTTTTTAAGAAAAGGCAGAGAAAACACACAAATTTAAGGGCAAGGGCATGTTCAATGCAGCTTCTTCTGCTGGATTTATTTGAAGGCATTCAAAGAGGCTTATACCTAGTGCTGTGCTGGTCAGGGAGGCTTTCCAACAGCAGAATTCAAAAAGGGGTTACAACACAGAAGCTTTAGATTAGTTTTAGTCACTGTTAAGAGGTGAGATAAAATATAATTCACAAATTCGAAAAGATCAAGCAGGGAGGAAGATCAATATGAAAGGAATTAGTGCCTAAGTTTTCAGATAGATGTGCCAGCATGTTGCTTGGATTTATAATTATAAAGCAATTATTACTTAGCTCAATAATAAATTATTAGCTGCTATGGAAACTACTGAAATATAAGGCAAGCTATTAAAGGCAACGAGATGGTCTGCAGGGTACAAAGGGAGGAGGCAGCTTATTCATCAGGCAGTCTGTGCTCTTCCTCCAGCTCCTTATGCTATCACACACCACTTTGGGATTGCTAAAGGAGAAATTGCAAAATGCCTGAACTCACACAGAGCCAATTGTCAGGGTTTAGCAGGGCTTTTTTGTGCGTTAAGATGATAATTTGATTATAGAGTCAGATATTTTTCTGGTGTAATCCTAGGGATATCACATATCCTTTTTTATCTAAGCAACCAGTTGAAGCAGCTATTTCCAAGAACTTGTGGGGGACAGGTAAGGCCACTGAAAAGCAGAAAAGGAGAGTTAATGCCTTCTATCAAAAAGGATAAATTGAGGAGCAAGAAAATTATAGGCTGGGCAGCTTAACTGCAGCTTCCTGGAAAAATTCACGAACAAACAATTCATTTGTAACCACCTGGAATAAAACTACAAGATTATGAGCAGCCAACATGGATTTGTTCAAAGCAAATTATATCAAACCAGTCTAATTTCTTTCTGTAACAAAATAAAAGGCTCTGACTTAAAGCACTGAACGCTGCCCTGATGTCCTCAAATGCAAACAAGGGAAGTTTGGTCTTTGTCAAACGACCATATGACAAACAAAATTCTGCCTGCAGATTATTGACCTGCGCATTGCCAAAGTGGAGAGATGCATCAAACAGGGCTGCACAAACAACTCTAGATACCATTGCCCTCAAAGTCCATCACCGATGACTTGTTGATGGAAGAGCACATGTTAATAAATGCAAGTAACACAGAGTAGAAAGTCTGTCACTACTTTGGAAGACAGGATTAAAATTCAGAATGTGTACAGGGGATCCCAAAATCGATATGAATCAATGATGCCTTTCTATAGTTTAAAAAAAAAAAGGCAGCTATGATACTCGAACCATAAACAGGTTTCAGTGTACACTGATACACAAAACAGAGGTTTAAATCCATCCCTACCCCTTATTTTGTGTGACTGACTACAGGACAGATAGATTGGGACAAAGCAAAGACAAAGCCATTAGAATTATCAAGCCCAGAAATACATGATCTATGAAAGTTGGTCTAAATATATGGCCAGAGTTAAACTTTAGGGGAAAAAAAGCTTTCTAAACTAAAGACAGTTAAACGTGCAGTGAGTTGCCCAGGGAAGTTCTATCTGGAGAAACTTTTCCTGGAGGTCTTTTAGGACAGGTTACAAAATTGTAATTAGAAATGTCATAGGTATAACTGACATCATTTCCCATCAGAGGAGGCACAACAGGTAACATCTTCAGCTCTCCTGTGGTGTTATTTTTCTAAGAATTTACAATATTATTTTTTCCCCATTTCTAATCTCATCTGGATGAATTGTAAGGAATTTGTCTGGGGTTTCCAGACATGAGGTAGCCTTTTCCTGGCAGAAACCCTAGACTGACTACAGACATGCATGCCCTCACAGGGCACATATGCAATATATTGAACGCTTCTGCCAAGGACTGTTCTACATCCAGAAATCAACAGCACATGTGCAATAATCCATCACTTTTGGGAAGCATCAGACTTTATTGAACAGGCATTGGAACAACAGTGTAATATTCAGGGAAACTGGAGTCCCAGAAATCCTCCTGTTCTTTGAACACAAGAGGGATAAAACAACAGGAGAAACCTTCTTTGGTCACAAGTCCAGGCCATCACTTTACCAAACAAAAGGACTCGTTCTCTCAACTCATATTTTTTTTCTCATATAGTTTTGCTACTAGCACTCAACTGGCTGCATCTGTGATTCCTTTACATCTTTGAAAAAAAAAAACCAATTCAACAATCTCTGCCTGAGCTCCTCTGTTTGCAAGTCTCCACAATAACTTCTTCAACCACACACCTGAACTCTAATATTAGCATTCATATAGAGTACACAAGCTGATGGGGTGGTATTTTTTTTCCAATTTAACTTAAACAAGGGAAAGTGGTTCTTCAGCTTCAGAAACACTTCTACCAGCATAAGAGTATTTGCTCTCTCATGCTTACAGAATCACAAAAGCAATGATCTGCATCAGAAAAATCTGTAAAGGAATTTATACTACATTAAAATCAAACAAGGAATGTTACTGGAGCTGGTTGCCACAGAACAGGAGCTGTGCAAATAGTTATGAGAAGGAAGAAAGAATGCAGAGGTGGTAAAATCATTGAAAATTCGTCCTGAGCCATCCTAGAATTGTTTAGTTGGGAGCAGATAAGCAAATCAATTTCTGACAGTTGCCCCTCTGACAGCAGGCAGCAGCTGCATCAGTGCCTTGCTAAGCAAAAGCAGGGGAGAAGTCAGTGACTAACTCCAGTCAATAAGCACTCCCACTGCTATTATAATACAAAAGAATTGATGGTAGGAGCTCCTGAAAGAAGTTCTAATTATACTAATCCCAAAAAGTACCAGCAGAAATCAGTTCTGCATTCCAGCCTGCAGGAATTGAGGTGTGTGGTTGTGTGCAGCCCCCCTGAATGCAGCAGAGTCTCAGAAATTCTCAGGGGAGAGCAGGAACTGGTTTAATACAGTCTCACCATATATCTAGATCTGAATGGCCCTGGGTTTATTTTTTTTAAATATGCTTCCTGTCAAGGTATCTTGCCCAGTGTGAACAATTCCTTGTGGAATTCCATCAAGCAAAGCTTCTACTGATTTGCCAAAGGCCGTCATCTCCTGTTTAAAGTCAAGCCCATGTTTGTTTACTTCAGGTGTTTTCTTCCTCCTTTTATAACAGCCAGCTGAGCTTGAAAACAGTAAAAAACAAAGCCCAAAGAGAGCTCACCCTGTCACCCTGTATCAGCAGGAGTTATCTTTGCGTGAAGTTCTGCCTGCAGAGCATCATCACAGCAGATTTCTGTGTCTCACATCTGAGGCAGGCAGGACCATCTGCACACAATGCAAGGTACTGCTCCAGAATAACATGAACACTCTGAAATAGGCGATCCACAGCCCTATGGCTTCTCTCCTATTCTCTTCTGGCTTTTCCCCAAAGGAAGTATCACAGAATAAGGTACAACACAAGGAAATGTGTTCACAGAAGCTATGAGGAGGGCTGAGCTGTTTCTATGAGCACATCAGGGTCCTTTGTTTTAAACGTGGCTGGTTTCAACACACAAATGCTGGGTCATCCACAGCAAGAAACAGCCCAAATGATGCCCGTGGAGGGGCTGGTGATGGTTGGTAGCCCCAGCCATACCCACACAGAGTGAAATGCATCACAGTTAGAGCAAACTCACCGTATGCCATAAGACATATTTCAACATGGAAAAAGCATGAGGGAGGTGATGGCCAAGCATGAAGGGACATCCTTTCTTTCAGAAGTTCCTTTTTTCCTGGTTATTTAATCAAATCTGACCGTCTCCTAAATTTATTTTATCATCTTTTATTGAATTTTTACATAACATTTTCCATGCCCATATTACTTCCAGTTTTTCATTATTGCTGCCCTATTTTTAACCTCACTCTTCCCAGAACTTGGCTCATGGATGTAATGCTTAAATCACAAGGCTACTCTGGCTAATCTTGTAACAAAAATGTAATTTATAATACTTTGCATAGAAAACAACAACACTTTCCACAAATGCTTCAGCACTGAAGTTTTAACAGCCAAATATGTGAATAAAGCATGTATCTTATCTGGGTATTAGTTTGGTACATCACTTTGGAAAGATAATGGTCCTCCCCAGACTTCAGTCTCTCCATGCATGAAAGATATTTGCCATTAACATATTTCTAGAGAAGGTATATAACAGACATTAGGATGCAGATATGAGATAGATAAAACAAAGATTCAGTGTTGATTTACTGGGTTAGCAGATGACCAGCCCTCATAAATCAAACAAAATCCAAGCAACAGATAAGACAACCTGATGGAGTTCGCCTCATCATTTCTTACTGAGCTCTTCATTTCACATTTAATTCAAAAGACTATTATTTTAACACAATCCAACTGTACAGCATTCCACGTTCAAGCCAGAAAAAGATGCCAAATGTCCACAAACTTGCTGACACAATAAACAATAAAGAAGCACTGAGCACTTTACCAGATCCAAATGTTAATCGTCATCTTTCAGTTCCTACAGATAACATTTAACACTATCTTCCTTTTATCTGAAAGCATGAGAAGGAAGCAAGGCATGAAAAACATCTCTCGAGGTGCTCCACCAAATAATGTTTTGTGCCTCTAGGAAAGAAGCGGCACAACTGAACAGTTCTGAGAACATTCCATCCCATCATCACAGGACAGAGCTAATACAGACAAATAATTAGACACCTTACATTTACACTGCCCTTCCAGAATTGCTTTATCTCAACAACATCACGGAATCCTTCACAAGGCACCAGCACTCTGATTTGCACTGCTGCCTGTTTTACAAGCAAATCAGCCGCATCTTTTCCTTAAACTCTATTTCTTTTTGATGAGCATTGAGTAATGTCTGTAACACATTCTCGATATGAAAGCTGCTCAGCATCATGAGTCAGTGCCCTCCTCCCCCAGCCCCAGCAGGAGTGACAGATCCCAGCAGTGATGCCTCAGCTTGGGTTTCATTTCATTTCATTTCATTACACAGTGTAATAGGCCAATATCCACAGCTCGGGCACGCCGAGCCAGGAAATTCAAACTGCTGCTGCTTATTAAACATCGTGCCATCAAATCACGTTAGGAGCATTAAAATGTAAATAAATACGGTTGGGTCACTGGTTAGACTTCTCCTTAGCTCTTCCTTAAAGTGGTTTGAGAAAGCTTTTTGCAAATACCTCAGCGAAGCACCAAAGGTTCTTTAATGATGTTTGCTTTTGAAGATCCAGCTGCAACAGGATTAAATTTACTTTTGCAGCAGTCTGTGGTTACAAAAAGACATCCTCCTGGACTGGGGGGTACTGGGATACCTACAGTGCATCCTAGAAGCTTTTAAACCATTGGAGCCAACCAAAGCAACCACCTTTTGTGTATGCCAAGGAGGTGAAAAAAAAAACTTTAAAAAGTGGTAATACCGTTGACACACTCCCAGTGTCCATCTTATACACAGAAAGAGTTGTGGAAATATATTCCAGTTTCAGCTGTGCCACCTTCAGGGAATGAAGGGTTAGATGCCCTCTCCCCAGGCCACAGAGTGTGGGGGTAAGGGGTGTTTATTTTTCATATATTTGCGTATCTTAGACATATGATCCATGCCTTAAATTTAGCCTTATTCCAAATGAAGTCGCTTCTATATCATGTTATTTTTAGATTTTGAAAAAAAATTTAAAATCCAAGCCCAAGGTCGTGTGTAGGCAAATATCTGAGTGAACAGGAAACCAAGGATTGATTCCTTGGAGGCTAAAGGCCTGCACAAATCAAGATGCAGAGAGCCTTTAATAAAGTACATGATGTGGATGACAAATGCTGGTATTTTTCACTTCTGTTCTGACCTAGAAGTGCCCAGATGGGCAGGCCTTCCACGGCCACACTCGTGCCTGTGGAAGAATTTGGTATCAAGGTTTGCTGAGCACTGGGAAATCTTCATGATCATTGAGCTACAGCAACTGCACCTTAACCAGCACTGAGGGCTCTGTGATTCCAAATATGATGTCTCATCGTTTTAGCATGGTGCATACTACATTTAACCTCTGCAGAGGATTACAGTAAAACAACTTAACCCACTGCCTGGGATCAAAGAAATACATTCTGACCTCGTAACTGGTATTTTACATACTCTTTAAAGCAATCGCAGTATATTAATTATCATATTTAAAGCGAGGCGTTAGCTACAATTTCCTTATGCCTCATTACACCTCTGAAATTAATATATCTGGAAAAAACTTAGGAAAATGCAGTGTTATTATTTACATTTATTTAGTGCCTTCCTGAAATATGATAATGTAGCTATGAAGTCACTTAATAATTAGTCGGAAAAAAAAATGGACTGGAAGGAAGCAGAAGCAGCTCAAAATATTGAGCCAATGCCCAAAAAGTCAAGGAGAGTCTTTCACTGAGCATAATGGCTTCAGAGCAAATTCTGGAAAGAGCTCAGAACCTCTACAATGTAAGTTCAAGGTTCACGCAGAGCAAAATAAAATCATGGATCCCGATAAATTAACACAGCTTTAGTTGACCTGACTGCCATGGAAAAGTGAACAGCTCCATGGTTTCTATTTTAGAGGAAGCTCTGCTAATAAACAAATGGGGTTCCAGAGGTCAAAATAAAATAGAAACCTCTTTGTAGTGTATTAACCTGTATCTTCGTTTGGACAGGCTCAAGAATGTGTTGAGAAGGGGGCTGAAATGAGCAAAATCTTTGGTCCTGTGACATGGACTACAATTCTATCAGTTCCTTCATTTTTTTTTGACATTTGGAAATGCTTTTTTCCTACAAGTAGAATGCGTGGTATTTGAAATTCAGCTCCGGTAAGTAATCACACATGTGATGTCAGAATTTGCTTTCCATTAACATTAATGCCAAACCAAAAGCATAAATGTTTATAAAGGGAAAACAGGCACAACCACATCAAGTCACTCGAAAGGCAATCATGTGCATATTCAAACTGCTTTTACAATCTCAACCCTATTCCTTTCAACCATCCCATTTCATGGTGGCTGTACTATTTCTGTTGCTACAGGTACGCACGCTTTATTTTTCTGTTGCTGTTAGAATTTGTGTTAAGAATCCACAAACTTGAAGGTTCTCTAATGAAATTCTCATCTTGAACATGTTAAACCACAGCTGTGAAAGACAGCAAGACTAAATCCAGGGCAGTGGGTTTGCAGTAACAGCCAAGAAGCTTTAAACAGTATGAAAGACAGAAGCTTAGGGGTTCAAAGCCAGCTGTAAAAATTCTCATTTGACTTCTTGATGCGAAGTTAAGCAGGGCTACTATAAAGAAATATGCTGCTGCCTTGGATTTCAAGTAGTTTCTTAATTTCCACAGCATATCCACGCTTTCTCCACATTGTGGTATCATGCTGTATTTCCCCCACGAACTGTCTAATAACCCTTCACATCAAGAGGATGCTGATGGTGCAGCCATACAGATGTGCCTGCTCTAAGCTCCATGGATTGAACTCCAGACTTAGGAATCCAGAGCTTTTGAGGTCATCTTTGTAAAGCAAAGACTTCTATGAGGAAAGCTAATCTTGGAACAGATGCACAGAAAGTAGAGATTAACTGCAATTACTTTGAAAAAATTTTTGAATACATTTCTATACATGACAAATATAGTTAAATCCTGCCTGATGATTGGCTTAAAAGTATTTAATTTAGCCATTTAATCATTTTCCCATGATAATTATTCTTAACACTTCAATTCTAGATGTATAGTAAGCACTCTGGCTCCATGAAGTTAAAATAGAAACAGAAGTAGAGAAAAATATGTGAAGGTTTCCCCAAGTAACACAGTGATGAAACCACAAGGGGAAAAAATATCTACAGGGACATTTGAAATTCCCCCTCTCTTACTTTCATCCCAAATTCTCTCCATGTTTAGATCTAATTTGTGACAAAACTTTTAAGATCAATCTGCAGAGACTCTTAATATTAAGGAAGTTTCCCTACTATTATTGTAACCATTTGACTTCCTAGGATGGTGTCTTTAAATGCGTCCCAGGTTCTAGCATTTACAAAACCATAACCAGGCCAGCTCAGAAATCTAAGGGAGCTCAAAGCCTTGGACATAATCCCTTGCACATTCAATACAGTTCATGATCCTTTCATGCATGTTTATTCATTTGTTCCTAGTTTTGCAATGTTAATGAAAACCAAACCCAAGCAAGCTTTATTAGATTTTCATTGCAAATATTTGCAACTGAGATGCAGTTAATTAAAATTAAAACAAAAAATATACCTTGCAGAGCGTGTTCGCTATGGAAAACTATTTATGTACACTTTTCCTTGATCTCTTTGGCAAGGTCTGTCTTAAATCAGGATTTCAGAAGATGGGATTGAAATAATTTAGGACAGAACCACAAATTGGAAACTTGCTTGAAATTTTCATTATATTGTGGATAAAAGAGATCAACTCTAAATGAAAATTTAAGACACATGTTTGTTTTCCCAACCCTGAAT
Organism: Falcunculus frontatus; assembly: GCA_013398115.1. Taxonomy (NCBI): domain Eukaryota; kingdom Metazoa; phylum Chordata; class Aves; order Passeriformes; genus Falcunculus; species Falcunculus frontatus. The sequence goes on from VZRV01006503.1 coordinate 150,261, forward strand.
CTACTTTAGCTGATACCTGAGACTTGCCCAAAAAGTCCTTTATCAAGAACAAGTAGCAGATAACACCATACTACTGCCACAATAACACTATTTATTCCTACAGAAACAGTACTTGCATCACTAACAAAAACATTAGCATTTAATAATTAAACACAAAATTATTTGCTACAAAGGAATTTTTTTTCCATTGAAGGTGTGAGTTTTTATATCAGCATTAGTGAGAACAGAAACTGGCCAAGTAACCATCTGACTGCACATGAAGGAACACAAATTGATCACAAGAAACCTTGTGTTAGCAAAATTGCATATCCATGTTTATTATTTGCTTTCCTCCTTTATCTTGTAAAACAAAGCTGTATACACCTGTACATGTCTTTTTATTGCTATTGATGAATGTCACAACATTAAAAGATTGTAGAAGATCTAAGGCTAGATCATGTTTTAAGGGCAAATACACTGGGAGAGGATCAAATCACAATAGATTTAAAGGGACGCATTCTTTTACATCCTCCAAGAGTGCAACGCTCCTTGGAACTAAGTGCACCTACAGAAACACGGTGCTGCCACTTCACAGAGTTCTTCAGCACACACAGCACATCCAGGGCTCCAGCACAGCTTCCCCACAAGCAAAATGCCCTTGAAGGACCCTGTCCTCAAGGCAAGGCTCTAAGTAGGGCAGCCCATGGGGTGCTGGTGAGCAAACCACAGCTCCGAGGGACACGTGAAAACCAGAACTCACCCATTTGCACAGCTTTTGAGAGCAGCCATCGTTTAAGAGTAAAAACAGTGACTTGGAACAAAGGGAAGCACAACTCATTCGTGCCACATCTCGGACAGCAGCTGCTGCCAGCCCTCCCTTCTGTTCTCACTCAGTGGAACACGTGGCCAGTGGGGACACGGAGGTGCCACCAGCTGCTTGCCCAGCAGAGCTGGCAGCAGCCTCAGTGGGCACCAACAGCCCATTTGTACTGCCTTGCCTGGTCCCTGTGTCTTGCCCAGGTTTTGAAACACCCAAAATTGCTGCCAAAGAGCTATTTAAAAAACCTTTTAGCCTCCTTTGTCCGTTCGGGGAATCCATGCAAGCCAGGAATCCTTTGGTCCAAAAGCAAATTTATCTCTGCTGTAATTTTGGGGAAAACACCTTAACTACTATCAACTATCTGTAGGCTTGATGTGGAAGATACTCTACCCTCAAACCTCTCAAATTTATTCTTATTTACTCTTCTTTTTTTCTCACTGGGTCCATAAGGCCTGATGTATTTAACACCTTTTCTTGCAGCTAGAGATCTCTTCAGAAATTTTTCCTCTATCACTCATGAAGCACCTTTAATACAGCATAGCAAATCCTGTCCTGCTGGCTGCAGTTCATTGCTTTTTCTTTTTTTTTTTTGTAAAGTCGTTAGAAAACAGTAGAAATAAATTCATGAGCCCTCCAGAGTAGCACATTTAATTGGTGTTTTTTCATAGGCTCTCTAGGACAAATACAAGTCATGTTTCAAGCTCAAACAAAAGGACTGATTTAAAGCTCTTTTTCCTTTGATATCAAACTGGGATCACTTCATAGGAATATGACTGTTCTGAAAAGAGACTGACTCATATTTTAAACCCTTTAAAGCAAATCACAAGAATGAAACTTTATTACATCATTTTAAAGAAATTTAAGGGTAAAACTAGCTAACGGAAAATACTAACATCTGTTTAAAATCTTCCAAAATGAAATTAAAACTTTAATTTACTGCATTTGGGGTTACATATCTGTACTTTCACATAGATGTAAAATGTAGTGGACCTAATTGTAATACTCTGGCAATTAACATGCTCTTTACTTATGGATGATATTTAGCTCTTTAAAAATTAATAGCATTATAACTTTCCAGGAAAATGGCAGGCTCTCTGGAGGAGCATAGCATAATGGCAGTTCAATTTATTTTGAAATGTTTGGTTAGGGCTGTCTCTTGGAAATAGCTCGACTGTAAGCCCATACAAATGCAATCCACCAGTGCAGGATTGAGGAACGAAATCCTTTACCACACCTAGAAATGCAAAGCCTGATTCAAAACAGCTGCTTCTCAAGGTTCTATCATCTGCTCAGGATGGTAAAATAACAAATAAAATAAGACCTTACTCTTTGAAATTATGAAAGGTACCCTTACCCTTACCACCCTAGGTGGTTGTTTTTAGAAGTTTTGCTTGTTTTGTTGTTTTGGTTCTAATGCACCTTACAAGTCACACCTCTCCAGCAGGATTTCTGGAGGGGATCTATCTGCCTGCAACATCTCTTCTTTAGTGTTCAGCTCCTACTTGGTTTAATAAATTTTCTCTCAGCTTCTAAGAGTCACGGTGCCATTTTAGGACACGGCTGTGCTAAAGAGAGAGCAAAGTGTACCAAGTAGCTTAGCAAAAATCATTTGCTACTGTGTGATGCATCTGTTGCAGGTTTTCTCCTGGACTGAGATAAGGTTGGAGCTGATTCATCTACAGATGAAGACCAGAAAGTTTAAATTGGAAGAGGGGATTATAAAGGGGGGAAAAAAAAAAGTCCTTAGACCTTTAAATGATGAACTGAAAATTAAATATACCTCTCCAAGTGAGTTTCAGGGTTTACAGCTCTCAGGATATCTTCCAAATAACAACCTTTCAGTGTCCTGTGTTTACCATAGGAAATTGCTCCTGTATGGTGACTACAGACCACCTCCAGGAGTGTGCCTTGCCCTGCTGGCAGCATCTGAGAGGGTACCTGAGCTGCTGCTGTTGCACTCAGCCTCCTCTTCTCTTCAGCAGAGTGAGCCTCTCACTCATGCACAGGTCAGGGAGTCTGGGTGCAAAAGGCCCACTTGAACAGACGTGGGGAAGAGCCACAGGTCTGGCAGGAAAACCATAAAAACCAAAAAGCCTGGCTGGCTGTTACAGGGCAGAAATCTCCCTGCTGAGATACTTGCAAAAGTATCAGGAAAAAATCTGTCTCCCACCTTGTTCGTGGCTCATGCTCCCACATCCCACAGCTGAAATGCCCACACTGACAGAAGAGCCCACAGGCTCCTGCAGGATTGAACCTCGCTGCGTTTGCCAAGAGAGGGAATGGCATCCTGGAAAGGATGAAGTATGTCAGTAGGACATAAAGCAGCTTCCAAAATTAGCCTGTGACCATCTTATTTTACCAACATCATCACTGTCTCAATGCATATGTTCTATCTGGCAGAAGATGCAAAGACCGAGCTACTCCTCGAGGCGTTTTCAGAAGGATTTATCTTTAGCTTTTGCTTTTCCCCTAAGAGTCTTCAGCTCTAAAGGCTGAGGGAATTGCTCAGGGTGACTCACACCCAGGCTTTAGTGAAAGCATGAAACCCTGTGCTCTCACAATCTTTATCTGAAACAGACTTTTCCTAAAAAGTTACTAGAAAAAAAAATTTGAATTGCAGAAAATGGGAAGTCTGTGCTCACTGCACCTCTGGATTCCATAATCATGGACTTCAGTCCAAAAGATCCTCCACTCAGAGCTCTGTACCTACCTCACCAGACCACTAAGCTGCATCATCTCCAAGAGGATGATGCATTTTGCACAGCTCTGTGGGTACTACCACTACTGAGATCACATTTCATTTTAAATATATGTATGCTTTCTAAGAAAGATCGGTAAAATGTTTACAGTTTCAGCCCGATTCTCTTGAAGATTAGTCACAATAAATTAAGGAATGTATTTCTTTTAATACTGCCACAAAGATGCAATGAGTCACTGTCCTATAGGTACCTGGGAGGCAGCAACCAGTGGGAATAGCTGTTTTTACAGTAAACCATAAAAATGCATTAAGTTCCAGAAGTAACTATTAGCTAAGCTGCTGAATCATACATCTCATGCTGAAGTATTCACAATGGTATGATCCCCCGAGAATTTACCTCTTAAGCTAGAGCTCAGATGTGAAATCACAAAACCCAACAAACTGGGCGCTACAGAAATAAGTTGAAAGTTAAAGCATAGTCCTGCAACTCAAACAGCATTTAATAATTTTCAGAATGAAGATTATTTCATATAACTGACATAGAATCAGCCCCTCAGCAGGAGGTGTGTCAGTTTATGAATCAGCAACACAGCATCACCAAAGAAAGGTACAATTTTTAAAACTGCATCTGAATAATAGCACACTGAACAACAAATTTCATCGCCCTTTGCTGCTATATTCATCACCAACTCCCCTACTAGAGTGGATTCCTTGCACTTATTCTGGAAGCTTCATTTAGGTCTTTCTGCTGTGGAAGACCTTTCTGCAAATTTTTTTTAGTCACTTTTACAGTAACAGGGCTTCATCACAGAGGTGAGGCAAGTGGTGCCTTGGGTAAGGACTTGATCAGTGGATGCAGATCAGAAGAAAAACATTTGTAAAAAAACCCACCCGCTTGGCTCCTGCTTTGAATTTTGCTTTTCATCATAACACACAGAGTCACAAGGGCAAAACTAGCACAGCCCAGCACAACACCTGACGTCGTTTTATTGTGCTTCCTTGGCAGCTTGCAGAAATACTTCATAACATATTTATTATCTGCTCTTGAATCATTGAATGATACTGGCCTCAGCTACTTTTTCTGGCAAGATTTTCAAGGCCTCATGAGCAAGGATCTGGCTCAAAGACTACGGCTGAGAAGTTCAATTAAAGACAAATTCACTAAAAAGAACAGCAGATTTCCTCATTTACTAAAGCGACTAAACTATATACTTTAAGCTATCTCGACATTTTCAAGATATAGATTATCTGTGAGTTTGCTTTTGGAGACACAAGCCCTGGGTTTCATGCTGGATGCTGGACCCTCACTATGGAATTCAGCTGTCCAGGTATCATTGTTTCTGCACCATTTTACAGGAACTGAAAATGTCTTTCGATATTGTGCTGAAATTCATCTACAGCACTGGCTTGTGGCTGATCATTGATCAGAAAGCTGCAATGACAGAGAGCCTCTGAGACAAAGAAAACCTTAGGATTGAAATTTACTGCGAATAAATTTAAGCCAACTGCACAGCCCTGGATTGCTGTTGCTTCAAAAGTCATCAGTTGCTTCTTAAACTCTCTTGAATCACCATAAAAGCATAAATAAAGTTTTAAAAAAATCCAATAAAAAAAACCAAACCCACAGATAAAAGTAGTTTCTTGCTTTAGATAAGATTTCTGCTCAGTAGAGAAAAACGTCTTGAGCAAACAAGAGATGGGACATGATTCAAATTACAACTGTACACAGAAGTAATTAAAAAAATTATTTGCCCTAGAAGAATGACTTTCACTCCAATGAATTGAAATCTAAATTATAAAGCTCAATTGTATTATGAATCCTTCATCTTTGCTACAGCTATGTCTGCCTAAGTATACACTGTACTCCTAGGGGATTGCTTTTAAAACACAAGATATTTCATCCTAGCTACTTTTCCCTCAAAAAACGCTTCTAAAAAAACTCCTACCTTTGCGTCTCACAGCAATAAACAATTCAGAAGATTCTTCTCCTGACAAAATTATTGATGATGATTTTCAAGGATTAAAACCTGATATATATTCTAGAAATTGAATAATTACATTTTGATGGCAGTTAAGCAGGTATTAAGACAGCAATAGCTCAGAGCTATTAACAAGTCTTTTTCATAATAGGACAGAAAATACATCCTTATAACTGTACAGGTCAAAGTCTTGCTCTCAATCACCCCTCATTCCTATCAGAGCATTTCCCATTTTCCTGGGAACGGCCCTAAGTGGATCTACCAGAAGCATAAGTCATACCCACCCCAGCCTGATGCTATTCCCCTGCCCCTCTCCTGCATTTCAGGCTCAGGGCTGGCACCTCACTGTGCCATCGCCCCTACCCCAGGCTGGAGGGAGGCTCCTAAAGCCAGGGGCACCACGTCCAGCAGCAGCCTGTGCTCAGCACCCAGGAGCCCAGGAACATCTGTCTGTGTCTGGCAGCAACACCAGGTAAAGCAGAGGGGGAATTGCACTCCTTGGGAGTAAAGGTTTCCAATGGGTTTTTTCTTTCAGTAATTTGTGTGGAGGGCTGGGTGACCTTGGAAGATCACACGGTAAAAGGAGAACTAAAATATGAAATTGCACAAGGGAAGACACAAGACAGCAAGCAACTGATTAGGAGGAGGACTTGGGGATTCTATCAAGCTTTAGTGTTTTTCTTAACCTGGATTCAATTTTATTCGAGACACTTTTTTTTTTCTTTTTTAAAAATTAGTCCCTGTATTTCAGAGGCTGTGTGACAATTCCTGTTATTTGTCTATTTATTCTCATTGCTGCCATGCCTAAGCACCTCTGCCAGACTTCCCAACATACACAGATTTCCCAACATACACTGATTTTACACTTCATTCACAGGGACAGGCATTCACAGGTTAAGGAGGGATCATTATACTGCTGTTACTGCCAAGAAATGCATCTTCCACTCAAGTCCCACCAAGAGGTTTCAGAAAGTCTCTTTGCTTCTTCCAGCTACATCAAATCATACAAAATCACACCTAACCTTCTCCAAAGGGCTTTGTTCCTCTCAGATGCTCACAGCCAAAACATTACTACCTTGAGACTAGAAAAAAAACTCAGCCAGCAAAAGCTGCCTCATTGAATAGGAGCAGACCCAGAAGTAGATTGAATGCAATTCTTCTTGACAGCTTGAAACTTTTACCCTCTCCTTTCTCATTGACAAGTTGTACTGTAAGAAAGACAATGGACTCCTTCAGCATCTGTGTAAAATTACTTTACTCATTTAAGCATTTATCCTTGAAATCATTTAGGAAATGATACTTCGCCTCTGGGAAAGTAGGCTAGCAAACTTGAATAAATGTAATTACTTGCTTGTTAGTTATTCTTCAAGATGGATAAAGGTTTCTGAAAAATCTTGACATGGTGTGGGAGAACAATTAGATCTACCCTTCATCTCTTCTATTGCTTCCTACACGATCTTCTAGTACATGAATCCCAGGAAAACTGGGGTTTTTTCTTCCAAGATTTCCCACCCGTGGAACCACAGCAGCAACACCAAGCTCACCAAAGCTGGCCCAGGCACAGTGGTAACTGCAATAACCAGTGCCACCAAGACCTGCTCAATTTTTAAGCAACTACCAGCACCAGGTACCCAGAGCAGAGCCCAACCTTTCTGAATCAGCTCCTTCAAGCTACTGACACAGAGCAACAAAGATTTCAGTTTGAATTCTCCAAATAGTGGAAAACAAGGTACAATTTTTAGTTACAAGAATACAAAACCTTAGCTGGAAAGCTCTTTAATTGGCCTTTTTTAATAAAAACAATTTTATCTAGGCAAGCAGCGTATAAACATTCCTCTTATCTACAACTGGGGTTGTTAGATTAACTTTTTTTTCTTAAAATAATTAAGCTCTTTAGATAGATGAATTAAAATCTACATTTTTAAAAATAACCTCAAGCAAGCTGCTTTCTGCTCAAATTAGCATTTGCATTGGAAAACGGTCTTTTCAACTTTTGTTTCAAACAAAAGACATAAAACAAAAAAAAAATCATTACATCATTTTTAAACAACTCATTATATTTTTGTTTAGTTGATATGAAATCCAGAAAAATCCTCCCTATGTTGAGCTAGTCCATAACAGTTCAGTGAAAGCGCTTCTGGAAAAAGACAAAAAATTCTGGTTTTATTTAAAAACTGTGCACTAAAGCATTTGGAACTGAGCAAATCCTAGCTTAATGCAGAAAGCACTGGAGCATTTAAATTTCCTTACATGATCCCAATAAGTAAATTGTAAAAATAAAGTAAATCTCGTGTGTGTTTGCAATATTGTAGCTTTGGGCCCCTGACCACCCAAATGTGTCTGCAAACTAAAATGACCACACAGTAAGCAACAGCACAGAAAAGACCAAAAAAGCCAGGTCTAATCTCCCAGACATGAACTATTTTCAGCCACCAGCTCACACACTCTTAAAAAGCGTATTTTTATTCACAACCCAAGTTTTTTCTCAATGTTCTGGTTTGAAACACACACGGCTGGATTTGAGACAGCACAATGCAGAGGGGGAAGCACAAATGAAGCAGTGAAAGCTGTATGTGTACTCTGTAAGCCTAATATCGCTTGCAGGAAACCAAATTAATATGTTAAATATCAATATCACTTCAGCACATCATCCTCTCCCTCTGAGACACAGAGGAACACACAGAGCCCACAGCACAGTGACTCACCAAAGTCACACATGGCCTGGCTCTGGCCGCACTGGAGCAAGCTCAGGTCACTTACTTTCCTTGTGTTCTTCATAGAACAGAGGAAAGAGAAAACTGGAAGGTAAAACAGGAAACTGCTTTTGAACAAACAAATTTGTTGGATTTAATTCCCCTTGTTACATTCAAACACCTTGGTGAAGTGATATTTGACCCACAAAATTGTTTTTCAAAATCAAACAGAAGGAATTCACGAGGTGACACTGGCACAACCACATCTGTTGACAAACTTAAAGCAACAGTGAATGCTTTTTAATTTCTCCTGTTTGTTCCTTGCCAGGTTTAAAATTTTTCTTGCATTTGAAAACAAAAGAAAAAGAAAATGAAACCCACAACACCTATTAAAAGTAATTCTGCCAGTCTTTAACAAAGGGTAACGCTCTTTTCTTCATGTGTATACTCTCCATAAATGATTACATATGCAAGAAATTCTTGTGGCTGGTTATGTTTGAGTTGCTTGGCCCAACAATAACACTGTATTTTTAATAAGAAAAAATAAACTTCTACAGATACAAAAGCACCAGATCCAAGACCCAGATTTATAAAGCCCACAGAGCAAATAGAAAGGTGTGATAGAGAAACCAAGGACCACCAGTAACAAAAGTCTTCAGGTGGTGCAAAGCCACAGCACCTTGCACAGGACCTACCACCTCACTCTCCACTTGAGAACCTTTTCCCCTCCAGCACAAACAAACTCAGAACAGAAAGATGAGCAAAACAGCAACAGCTTTTCACCTTCAGCTGTACCTATGAAGTGCTTGAAGACCAAATGATCAAGGATTTTACTCACTGTGCAAGTTTAATATTTCCCAATACACACTGAATAGCTGTACTGTATACTGGAGCACTGACTTAACTGGATCTTATTTAGTGTTGTCTGACAACTCAGACTAGTTGCTGATGACAAATACCACTGTTTTAATATGTGAAAGGTCCCAGAATTGTTGGAAAAACACACTAAAATAAGGAGGTTGTTCCCTTAGTAGTGCAGAGTTCGGCTGGTGGCTTTTAAAAGCATCTGGTTTGTAACTGCTGGCTGCATTTTGTCACTGAAAGTGATTGCTTTGAAGACGGGCAACAAAAACAGGGGCTTCTGTTATCTGGTTCACATATTTGCTTTTAATGTCTGCAGTTACCACGAATCTGTTGATTTTTGGTCAAGCTCTGAGAGAAGGTGAGCACAAGAAATTAGGTTAATTTATTACCTTCACCTTAGATTTCCTTCTTGTGCACTGGAAAACCATGACAAGAGTGTTATCTTGCTTCTTGTTTAGCATAAATCCACGTAAAATAGCAAGCTACTGTTTATAGATGGAGTAATGATATAAGAACTGAAATTAAATACATCAGAGAAACATAGAGAAAAAACACGGTTTGGTTACATATTAGAGAGATGTTATATTTTCAGGTATAGTTCTTCCAGGATTATGTTTCAGAAGTGTTATTACTGTAGCTTGGTGGAGTTCACAATGCCTGTTTTCCAACTGGTATCTCAAAAGGAGGAAAAACTTATCGCATTGCTTAAAGATTTAGAAGAAAGACAAGTTTGTTTAAGATGAAAAATAGAAACAAGGAAGAAGAGAGAGCAAACAAAAATTGGGAATATTTGTCCTCCTGCAGATGCCCTGAAATTACCTAAATCATTTATTTGGCCTAGAAGCACAATAAAGCATACAATACAATTTCCAGAAAGTGCTCTTTTGAGTTTCTAGGGTCTAAAACCTCTTCTTAATCCTACTATCTCTTCCATGCTGGAAGAAGACCAGCCTTTACTCCTCTTCACCAAACCCCACCAGCATGCCTGGGGCTTGAGGACACCATGGCAATAACTCTGCATTTAGGAAAACAAATGTATCAAGGTCCAGCCCATAAAATGTTGCTTGGAAAACAGACTGGCACAGCTTAATCAGGTGTTCGGCCTGTTTAGGAGCCTGGTTTACCGAGTCTCTTGGGAGGCAGATCTAAAGGGCAAAGGAGCCCAGAAAGGATTCCAGAAAGGATTCCAGAAAGGCTGGATGTTCTTCAAGAAGGAAGTCTTAAAAGGTGCAGTAGCAGGTCATCCCCAAGTGCTGAAAGAGGAGCCAGCAGGAAAGACCACACCAGAGTGGCTTTGCATGGAACTCCAGAAAAAATGGAATTTATGACATTTGGAAGAGCAAGAAGGCAACTCAGGAAGACTAAAAGGATGTAATAAAGTTACGCAAGGGAAAAATTAGACTGGCCAAAGCCCAAGTAGGGTTAATACCTGGATAATACCATAAATTACAATAAAAAATATTTCTATAAATATATTGTCAATGAAAGGAAGGGTGAGGAGAAACTCCATCCTTTATTGAATGTGTGGGGCAACAGTGACAGAGGATGAGGAAAAGGATGAGGAAAAGGCTGAGGTATTTAATGCCTTCTTTGCCTCAGTCTTTTGGAGTAATACAAGTTGTTCTGCAGGTACCCAGCCTCCTGAATTGGAAGACAGGGATGGAGAGCTGAAAGAAGCCCCCACCATCCAAGGGGAATTATTCAGTGACCTTCTACACCATTTGGACAGACACAAGTCTATGGGGCCCAGTGGGAGCCACCCAAGGGGAATGAGAGAGTTAAAAACTGGACTTGATCTTAAAGGGCTTTTCCAACCCAAACGATTATATGGTTCTAGGGTTGATGCCACAATATTACTCGTTCTTTACTGAAGACTACAATACAGGCTACAAAGCACAAAGAGTCTTCTTGTTTCTGCTTTTTTTTTTTCCTTGTTTCTATTTTTCATCTTAAACAAACTTGTCTTTCTTCTAAATCTTCAAGCAATGCAATACGTTTTTCCTCCTCTGGTTTTACTTTAGAGTGGATATGTCAGCCAAAACACACCACCAGCTGTGGGTATTGATTTCTTCAAAACTCTTCCTGGTCTGACCAAGCTCCAGGACACGGGGGAAAAAAAAGAAGTCCCTCTCACATTAAGCTGTGGCATTGCATGTTCAGCACACACCACTAACCTTGCCAAACTGCTGAACAACATCCTTCAAAGGCTTGAAAAGACTGCAAAGGTCTGCTACTCCCCTTCCCAAGGTGCCAGGGAGTTCATACAAGTCAGCAGTTGTGCAACCTCGTTCATGCTGGATTCAGCTCTTTCTCTTTTGGAATAAAAGTCTCCTTTAGTCTAATATTTTAATGAAATATGTATCTTCCCCAAAGTTAGTTACTGGAGGGAAATAGCATTTCTCCCCACCTCTCAGTGGGTGTTGACCTCATCTGAACCTTTCATGACTCACTGCTGTCCAGAGAACGCAACCAGAGACAACACAAGTGATTTACTATTCCTTTGCCTCCAGCAGGGCACCACGTTAGAGAGTGGTGATGGTATTTCTGACCCTGCTAAGCCAAGGGTGGCTCAGTAGCTGTGCTTGTTTTTAAGTTGTATTTTACACCCACAGTTACAAACAACTGGTACAAGTACAGCAGCTGTGATGCACCACCAAGTCAGCAAAGTTCTCTGCCCACAACAAGTCCATGAACAAGCTTTAGCTATCAACCACTTGGAATGAAAGAGACAGAAATGCTGGTAAGATCTTTCCAAAATGAGCCTTGTACCAAACTGTCCCTGGTGGCCCAACATGTTCCAAGCCTGTCAACCATCAGTGCTCCACCAGTCCTGTAAACCGTACTCTGGAAAACTAAAAGCTTCCAATTCATTCACTCTATCATTTATTTCGTAGCTGCAGCAAGGTCTGTGATGTTCAACCTTACTGGTAACCACAACTTCAACTTTTCTTGGGAACACAACTCATTAGAATAAATAAAAAAGCTGAGTTTACACTGTTTCCCTCTAGTGCAGTATTTCTCCTGGCTTTCAAGATTCTTACAGCTTTGATCCTACTAACACACACACACACAAAAGTGTGCACTTAGCATTAAATATAAGTTACAGACAGGGATCTTGACTCAAACTGGGTATGGAATACCCATCCAAACTTTATTGATGGGTGTTGTCCACCACGGCATGAGTTATGTATTCATGCTCTCCAAAACTTCCCGTGGCCCCAGCTGGGCATTCAATGTCAAACTTGAATTATTTACAGTGCTCAGAAGCTTCATCCTCCCCAATCCCATGAGCAGTGAGACCACACCCACTACAAATAGCATTTCTCAAAAAAAATGCCCCATCTCTAGTTTGGGCTCCAAAATATCTAGGGAGGTTCTCCCACAGGATATACTCTCAGGGAGTTGTTTCTGTTCCATTTATGGCCCGTTAATATTATGACAGAGTTAAAAAAAAACAAAAACAAAACCAAATCTTTAGCATACCTGAAAAACAGACCCATTATACTGCAGAATTTTTACATTCACCCAGGGAAAGCAAAAACCAAACAAAACAGGAGGCTAAAAGCAAAGATCCAAGACTCTGAATGTACTGCGAGGTCAAAGCTATTTTCTTTGTGATTTTATAGGATCCTCTCCCCCCAGTTTGTGGCAATCCACAGCAACCATAAAATTGACATAAATCAGACATATGCAGAGAGCATTGAAAAATGTCAACATTATGAAAAAAATGCCCAGCAGTAAGTTCTGAATTGGAAAGAAAGTCATTTAAAACATCTTACACAAGACAGAGAGTTCACCAAATAAGGAGACCCCCCTGCAGTTAAGGAGATTTGCTGGGTTTACCGCATTAACCAAATTGTTTAAATTGTGCCCTTATGCCATTAAACTTAAAGTGGTGTCAGTGTTCCCATCTACGCTTTAATTTCTACATTCTATGACTACTATTAAAACAAAATACTTCAGATTAAACCTAGCCTAACAAGTTTCTCTTTTTTTTCTGTTTGTTGCTGGTTTGGGTTTCTTTTAAATGCTTTTTTATGTTGCCCTGGCTGCATATATTCCAGGGCAGTGTAAAGTGAATTATTTCAACTGAGTTCTTCTTTCGCTTTTAATATTCAAAGACATTTGAGTTTTAATCTGAACACTTAGAGTCATCTCCCTTTTTTCTACTGAAAAAGGGTAATACGCCATTAGCATGCAATGCCATATGATTGTAGCCTTTTAAAATATCATGTAGTCTGATCCTTGCCAACAACAAGCTCTTGTAATAATTTTTAAGCCTCAGAATTCAGGACAAAAGCTATCAGGCATCTCCCATCCCTGTAATTGCTCAGCACCTTTGAGAATCAGGCCACTTTCACTGAGATGTCTAAATATAGTTTTAGATACTTAACTTTAGGAATTCAGATTTTTGAAAAAATGAGGTCAAAATGATTAAAGTGAATCTCATCACCTTTGACATTCATAATTAAATGAATATTCAAATGAAAGTAGTTGTTTAAGACTGTGTGTTCTTTCTGGCAATACTCAGTTCTGAGTAATTTTTTTCTAATTTGCAATATTTCATGGCTTTACTACCAAGACAGCATGCTCTCAGTGTCTGAAATACAGTGGTACATTCCAGCAAGTTTGCAAGCACAGAAGCACCATTCTGCCACCTTTCTGATATAAATGTCAACACTCCGAGTGCTTGAAGCAGCTCAGCAGGAGCTGCAGAGGCAATATTCCAGCAGGTGCTCTCATTTGCTGAAACACCAGGCAAATTACCCCCCTTACCACAACAGGAAATGATGGGAACTGGAAACTTCAGCCGGGAAAAGCTACAGATTGGGCAACACCTTTCTTCTTTGGGAAGCAGAGATCCCTTTTTCCCCACCCTGCCTTTTCCTCTGCAGGAGTCAGAGGGCTGCTTGTAGCAAGGTGTGGTAGCACTGATCAGCTGATGGGTGGTACCTCAACTCCACACTCTCGAGTAGTTCAGAGCTGTGCCTTCCTTTCTTTGTCTTTTCTCACGTTTAGTTGTAGCTCAAACTTCTGACAGCTGACATGATGCAATTGTGATCAAGCTAAGACTCAGTGTGTCTGGCTCAACAACATCCTCTTGCCTGAGAAAAATATTTTACCTACAGCTCAAGAGTGAGGCAGCAAAAGAGCACTCATTCAGGGTTATGGAATCAACTATAAATTATAAGAAAAGCACAGTCACTGAATTTTTTTTTAATCTCACAGCAATTCTCTGCAGTTACTCCCACTATTAGGATGATTTTAACCAAGATCATTCTGTGTGCACATGCTGGTAAAAGGCAATGTAATGCCCACAGAGTCATCTGTAAAAATGCAATCCCTAATATACAGCAGATAAAGGAAAAATTACATTTCCCCTGTCCGCTTGTGGTTAGTCTGGATGCCTCAATCCAATTTTCCTAACTGACATTACATTACTCTGCAGTGACATGTTTGCACTTTAATGTTTATCTCCTAAATCTTGAGCCGTACACTTCAGTCATGTCTGCGGAATATGTGATGTAATCTCACTAGATGTGTGTAATTAGAAAGATATAATCACAAACCATAACCCCAAGGAAGATTTTTTTCTTTTCCAGACTTTAAATTCACAAGCAATGTTGAAAACAGTCTGTAATTTAATCCCTTTATGCAGCAGATCACCAAAGTATACAACTCATAAACTGAAAGGGCTTTCTTTGCTGGGAAAAAAAAAAAAAAGAAAAATGGTTCACATGACTCTTCAATATCAACAACATGCAGAGAACCCCCATACATGTTCTGCTTCTACAGGAATAGACTGCAGTTCCCCCTGTACATCCACAGGACCCAAAGGAACATATTTACCTCTTACTAATGTTACTCAAGACAAATTCCTTAAGCTCACTTTCATCTCCAGTTCAACACAGCACCCCAAACTAGGGATGAAAACTTCTTTCTCACTGTAATAACAAGATTAAAATATCATTAAAATATGCAGCAATCTCAGTAAATGATAATTGCTATCGCTAATAGTCAGGAGATTAAATGAAGGGGAAAAAAGTTTGGTCTGGGTATTGGGAATGAATTCCTAATGGCAAGACCTGCAGTGCAGAACCCAGACAGCCCTGAGGGCTACAGGGACAGCTCACTGGGAGCTGGGGCTAATCTGCACACACAGCTACAGCAGCTCATCAGAGAGGGTTCTATAAGGTTTCATTTATTTATTTATTTACGCTGTTCAACACACACAGTGCACTTTTTGAAAACACACAGGGATGAAAGACACAGCCCAAGAGCTTCAAAGGAAAGCTTTATCAGTGGAACGACTGGCCCTGCTCCTCTGGAGCCAGCTTCTGAACGCCCAACTTTATCTCCAAGGAGCCCACCCGCCACACGGACCGTGCTGGGGAGGCACACGAGGACACGGCAGGATTGGTCCAACCCCTGCTTCCAAGGAGGCTTGCACAAACAGCAGGCATCATACACAAGCAAAAGATGGATCTGAACAAAGTTTAGACCCTGTTTAAAACTCTTGTGTGAAATTGCTTTTAATGAGAAATGGCCTTTTTTTTGATTTCAGAGCAATTCTGGAGAACCGTTTCTTTCAAAAAAGGGGGGAAAAAAAATGTTTCACTGTGAAAACAAGAGGAATTACACTGATTGAAACACATTTAAACACTCTTGTAGGAGAGTGAAAAAAAACGTGTAAGTGGGAATATATGCACTTTTCAGTGCAGTCTGATGGGACACCTTGAGCTACTTCTCTGTTTCCAAAAGTGGCAGGTCAGGGACCTGTCTGGCAGCACCCAGCCAAGCTGGATCTAGGAACCAACTCAAACAGCAGCACAAGCTCTTCTTCCTCCCAAGAACACAGCTATCACATCTTTTACAATTCAGCATCATCAAAACCAAATTAACCACAAATAGTTTTCTAACAGTTCTTACCCACATGCTGCACAACACAAGGTAAATGTGTGTGAGAAACATTTTGGAATGTGCCTGATGGTCATATTCCTTATGTTAATCTTCCTGAAGGAAACCAAGTGTGCTGAGCAGCTGAATCGGTTAACTTTTTACTCTGACCATGAATTGCATCACCCCCTTTCATGAGTGACACGGTCACTTATTAAAAAACGTGTCATGTGAGATGTTTTACAACACATTAATATCTGCTTCTCAACTACCAGCCATCTTATTAAATTCTCAGCGTGCTCTCACTTTGGAGCCATCCAGATAATATAGACAGCAACATTAACAGCAATAAAGACATTGCTAGATGTAATGTAGGATCTAATTAACAGTGATCTCAGTGGGGCACGGCCAGGAGAGGACAACTGAATAAAAATCGTCTGCATTATTTAAAGTTATTGAAATATACAATTAATGGCAGCAGCACCAACTTTTAATTAAAACTTTGAGGTTGTGATCCAAACTGGCTAAATCTGACACAAAAGTAATGGCCTCTATCAGGTTTAAAGCAATTAGTCAGTCTCTAGCCATCCTTTTCTCGTCTTTCTCAATTATTTGTGGTTTAACACCTATTGAAGCCCACTGCCATGGCCATCACCAAGCACCTGAATTCCATACTGTGAGAACAGAGCTCTAGAGACCTTCTGGAGCTCTTAAACCCTCTCTCCCTCTTGTGTTGGCCAACCACTGGAACAGGGGTCAGGGTTGTTTATCCCTCCTGCAAGCTGCTTAGGACAGGCTGGGCATTGTCAGGATGAGCAGGAAGCAGCAAGTCCTACAGCTGGCAAGACCTCAGGGTTTCCAAGAAATAAAAAGGCCACACTGGAGCCCAATGCCAAACGAAATGAAGCCACTTATTAACATATTCCTCTCTATTTCAATCTCCTGCTCTTCTTCAGTGCCAAAAGAATGTTCCTACTCCAAGTTGTAATAGAAATGCTTTGTTCCCAAGTTTGCTGTACACACCCCTCAAGGGTGCTTCCCACGTGCTCCATCACCTGTTTCTCTCATCATTTTTGTTACAATGGCAAAGAGGAATGTTTTCTGTGGCAGTGTGGGGAAGCATTTCTGCAAATACATGAGACTCCATAGTTGTAAATGTTGATCTACATTCACTAAAGCCTCCCCAAGCCACTGAATCTGCTCTCGAGTTGAATGATCACTGATCCTCCCTTTTTTTGGTACTCCATTCTAAGGAGATATTTTGTTTTTTCTCTTCCAGAGTAGCACTTCCCCCTCAACTTGTGAATCATTTCAGGTCTTGTTTTCTGTCTCTCACAGCATGTCAGTTCCAACGCTCTGCTTTAATGAAAGACTTGGCAAGCCAGTACAGTTTTTTCACCTGGAGTTTTAAAAATTAATTTAGTATCTTCTCAAGCAGCACATTCCCTTATAGCCCACATCAAGATAATGCTTCAGCCATGTGTGGATGAAAGCCTCTCCCCTCCCTGACACAGCCAATCCAAACACGAGCGACCACTCCCAGGAAGCTGCTGCTAATAACATCTTTCCTCAATTTCCTTTTTCAGTTTTTCTTTTTCATCCATTCTCCTCAACAGGATATTGAAAGGTTTCTGACCTCCATAAAGGTCATTGCATTAAGAGATAGCAAATTCTTCCCTCAGCCTTGATATTTTCTCACTTCTCAGCATTTCAAACTTTGGTATAAACTCTTCAGCTAATTAAAAACTTCTTGCAGAGACTCTCCAAAACACCCTTCCCAAAGTGTTTGCTTTCATCTCCACTCCAGAACTTTATTTGTTTAATCACCAAGAAATAAGCATTGTTCGCTACTCTTCCTTTGATTTTTCCATTCCCTGAGTAATAATCCATCGGACATCACTTTCACACACACATCCCTAATTCACCATTCTGCTTTCAGAGGTTAAGAAAGATCAGTCTTGGCCAGACTGGTTAGTGAGACATAAATGCTTCCTCATCATGGCTTTTCATTCAGGCATCTACTAAACACATTGTATGTGGAAGCTTTTATTTTTAATGGTAACTCACTAAATGGGCATTGTCAATGTGCTATGTATTTCTTCTGAAGGATGTTTTCCTGCACAACATGTGCCATGATTTCCCTAGGCATTGAATTGAAACTGAGCTTAAATGTTTTTGATATTTCACTCTTTTTCCTTGTTTTCCACAGTTCCTGCTTGATATTTCGTAGGTTTTAAGTTTTATAGAATCTGACAATAGCTGAATGCAATGCATTATTTACAAAACTTTTTGCTTCTACCTGATTCTGTTTGGAAAGTCAAACAATTCATAGACAGAAAAAAAACTTTTAAAATTTCTTACTTTGTTAAAACCTTTATATGCGTGAGTTATTTTAAAAAGTGAGTGAATCTGTAGTCAATGAACTGGGAAAACAATGTTAAGATCAACTCAATCAAATTTTTGCTTAGTAATTGGAAAACTTTTACAGAGTCAGACTGGTTTCTGAACAGAGTATATCCTAGTTAACTGAGATAAACCAGGTAAAAGAACAAACTATTCTTTCCACAACTTCCAAAACAACAATTGGAGTCTGACCTAAGTCTTTAACAAAGCCTGGTGTCTAAATAATAAATCACCTCAGTTCAGCTTGCCATAAGAGGTTTTTTCCCAGAAAAACCAGACTGCTGTAATTTTAAATTGCATTTTTGTTTCCACATCTGTTCAGTCAAGTCCATGTAGGTACTGATCAAGGGGAAAACCTAAGAAGTTGGGGAGAGTGGTTTGAAATAGTACAGTCAGTAAAAAGGTTAAATTTTACTAGTCATTTCATGTTTTTAATTATTTGCTGTGTTTTAATTTCATGCCAGTAACTATCAGTTTCAATGCTGTCAAACTAGGACTTTGTTTAAACTTTTCAAAACTTTGATGTTTTAAACAGCTACAAATTTCAAAAGGAAAGCAGATTTGTAAGCACTTGAGGAGACAAAGTGAAAGAGGCCAGAGCTTCAGAGAGCATCAGGACTCTGCTTCCTGACACCTGTGTCCTGAAGGAGTGAACAGCTCCTGCCAAACGCTCCCAGAGCCCGCTGTGACATTCCTCCTTTCTAAATCTTTCACTCAGCGAACATTAAACCCTTCTTGGGTTTGACTCACCCACACACCAAAAGCCGTGTGAAGGATGAAACGTGAGGAAGTGATCTCATTCTGAATCCAGCAGATCTTTCACTGCCCAGCTGTGGATGTGGGAATTTCCCGCTGCTTCTGTAACAAACTTTGTCTGGGGCACTTTCAAGGCTGCGCTACGGAACAGATTCACCAAGTTCAGCATTAACAAACCCTTGTAGGGTGGTGTGCCAGAGCCCACAGATGGCTAATGAATAACTTGCTAAAAAACTGCTTCACCATATACAAGACAATGCCCAAAACATTATGGAAAATCTGATGCTTTCAGCAGGCTCAGCTCATATCTGACATCACCCCTACACTGTGACTTAAGTCCCGTGTTCATCCTCCAATCAATGGGCAACAGCAAGCAAATTGCCCTCGAGACTGCACATAAAACATCCCCTTCAGAAGTGATATCTGATCGCCCCCACTACCTCTAAGAACACAATTATTTCCAGAATCCATAATATAATATCTTTGAAAATCACTCATATCAAAGCCCACTGCTACCAAATTAAACTACCAGCGTCGCTTAAATAAAACAAAAGCTCGGAACATCAATTTCCACCTCATAATCTTTTGAGACTTTTCTAATGACAAACTGCCACAATGCAACCATAAAATATTCAGCTTTCTTCCAGCTCTGTATAGTACAGGTATAGTGTTTCAAAAAGGAAATTAAAGCAGTATTTTGTCTTTTCTGCTTGTCGTCTTTTTTTGAACAAGAAAAAAAGGATGAACTGAAGATTACACCTGAGTTTGAATTGAAATCGTTTTTTGACATGTGTTGGGAAAATACTTCATTCCCTGTTGAAGTGGCCTGTTTGCCATCAATTCTGCCACTTACAAGCTTAATACCACCCTTGCTCAGACCATATAGCCAAAGCACTTTTGTAACCCTTCTTGTGTCCAGCAGTACCTTAACAACAGCTTTCCAGTGAACCTGAAGATGAACAAAAAAAGCTGTAAAGCAAACAGGAGAAATGCAAAGAGGATCTGCAGAAAGAGTGAGCAGCACGTAATCATTTTGTATTTTACTAGTCACCTGCCTCTCATTATCCAAGTGCAGCCTTCCCTACACCTAAAAGCAGCAACACTTAAAGTCACACGAAAAAACATCATATTTTACACTTGCTCATTCTTTCTTGCAAGACAAATACAATAGTCTGTATTGTACCAAAAAATGGCTTTATGCACTGCTTTTTTTAGTAAAATGAAATCACGGTAAATGAATAAGAATTCTGTCCTGAATTGCATCCTGACATGCTGAGAATATAAATTATATTTTATAAAACCATCATACATAACTAATCTAGATGGGTGCTGCTTCCACAAGCTATCAGACAGCACTTTAAAAGCTGCAGTCTAGTTTAGTAGAGATAATTTTAATTGACTCAAGGGTGTATCTCAATGGTCACGAAATTGTTAGGAAAATGTATTGCAGGGAAAAAGCATTCCCTCAGCTGTGGGGAGCACAGTCAATGCAATCTAATAATGCTCTGGGTTTCCAACTGCTAGATGCATTTTGCGATTGGAAGTGATTGCATTGAGGATGTAGATGGGCCACATAAATGGAAGTTTTTATTGCTGGTTAGCATAATTATTGGGACTGTCTGCACTGTGTTTGCATCTGCTGGAGTTTGGTTAAGATTTTTGGAGAGTCACATAACGGGAGAATGGTTGTTTTCACAATGAGCTGCTTTCCCCGGCTATTTGCATGAAATGCTTTCTTGGGGTTTTCTGCTGGTCTTCTGAAGAGGATAAAACATATGAAATGGGCAGGCCTCTAACACCACTAGCTGAAGAACCCACTAAACTGTGGTAAATCACTATTAAAGAGCTCAAACCAGTTATAACGAGGAATCCCCCCAGACTCACAAACATTATCTGGGAATCTAGTTAAACAAGAAAAAGGATATTATAAAAAAATCTGTTCCTTTCTACTGTATCTTGGGAGTATTTAGCAATTTGAAAGAGGTCTTAATTCAAAAACCCCAAACTGGAGACAGTATTTATAAATCAATCATCATTTTTCTCTCCCTCTCCATTTTTGGAATGTTAGTTTTGTTGTTGCTTTTTACTCTCTTATTTGAAACCTTTCTTACCCTTGCATTTCTTTCTCTTGTTTTCACGTGTGACTTTAAATGTTGCTGCTTTTCTCTTGCTCATTTTTTAGGCAACAAGCAGTTTCTTGATTTTAAATAAACTCCATGTCTGATTGTCTTATTGAATTTAAAAGCGGGGGGTTTTTTATGTTGTTCAGTTAAGCAGAGCTCTGCTCCTTTCATACCACTGCCCGTAATATTGCCATGGGAGTCACTAAGAAGCCATGGTGCAAGGACTCGGGTGTTATGCTGAGATATTTCCCTTCAGCAGTAGCCAAACCCAAAGTTTCATCCCTAATCTTCAAGGTCTGCCTTAGGGTTTGGCCTCTGCCACCTCTGCTCAGTGGGGTCACCCCATGGCTCAGATCCACAGCCAGGGGAAATGGTGCTCTGGGCAGCTGCAGCTGGGACACTCGATATCTGCAAGGGATTATGAGGCTGGGCTGTGGTGCTCACCCCTGGAGGAACAAAGACTAAAACTCCCTCCTTTGCTTTGGCTGTTCCCACCTAGCTTTTGAAATAAATCGATAAGGGGGAGGAGAAAGAAGGAATTAGAAATAGCAATTGCTTTAACAGAGGATTTTTCATGTGCTTTGAACTCTGATCAGTACTACCAGGAGACCATCTCAGCTGAGAACCTCCCAGTGTTGTGCATATTGCATTTCCCTTTAAGGGACAGGCATCTAAGAATTCCTTTTGCCTTTGATTTTGCCCAATACCCAGAGAGCACAGGCAACCAGCAGAAGCCTCTGACAGGTTGTTGGCCCTGGTCTATGAGCCTGCAAAACAGATCAGACCTTATCATGGCTGAGCCAGACACCATCACACCCCCGGAAGGGCCCCGGGGCCCCAAAACCACAGCCTCACTTGTTGAGCCAAATCGGATCTTTCAGCTTTGAGTCCTGCCAGTGCTGGAACATGAGTGCTGCTAAGCTAAAGCTACTTATCTAGCTCATTTGCAACCAAATTTTTAAGATTAACTGGTCTACCACTGCTAGAGCTAAAGATTTAATTGGTCTTGAAACAGCAAGGGTACCATAAATCAGGATGCAACAATTTCTCCGTGGCCCCAGGAGACGCAGCACCTACTCTTACAAAAGCAAGGAAGGAAATGTGGAAGCTTTTGATTAAGCTAGCACAGATCATTTCAAGAGAAACAAATATTCCACTCACCCCTGGGGTTGGGACACTTGCACAGCAGGTGCACTAGAGCTGGTGTGCTGCAGCTACCTTTGGCACCACAGATTTACCCATGCAGACCTCATTTTCCAGTCTGTGGGTCAATGCATTAAAAGGATTATTTTTTGATACTAGGTTTGCATGCACACGATTGCAGCTCATGGAAATGGATCCAGCGTCTGTGGTTTCATAGAAATTTAAATGCAAGAAAAATTGGGGGGAAAAAAAGTTTTTCTGGTTTTTTTTTCCCTTTTCTATTATGCCCAGTGATGGAGGTTAATCTTGGGCAGGATGCTGTGTCCCAGCTACAATGACAGTGGTACTCAGCTGTAATTAAGGCTACTTGGGTTCATACATGTGACATTTGTTTGGGAGGGGTTTTTGTTTAGTAAAACCAGTACAACAGTCTGAGTATTAGAGAAGCTTATCTTTACTACACAAAAAAAAAAATCCCACAAACTACTGCTTGGGTTTCTTCAAAGCTGTCTCAGCAAAAACTAAAATCCTACAATTCTTTTGGCTTTACAGTACCTCAGCTGATCATGTTCATTGAAAAATCTGGCATACTACTGTTTTTATCATCCTAGTCAGTCAAAAATGGCTTAAAACATGCTGTAGGCCTAAACACTCGGATTTAGAATGCAATAAGCTGGTGCTAATTGCAGTCCAAATCCTGTATATTGTGTCTCACCAATGTAACAAGTACCAAGCAAAGCTTTTGTCCAAGTAGCAAACATCAGTCTTTAACCTACCACATTAAATGCTTTCTGAAAAACAGAAAGCTAAAGCGAGTATCTCTTGGGCACTGATTGCTCCGCTTTCCACAGAGCTAGAAACACACTTTGCAGACAGCAACACACTTTTCAAGAATGTTTGGTGCATTAAGCACAGAATTACATATAAATAGTTCTGACTAAAGCTTGCTTTTAGGTACCGGTACAAAGTGTGCCAGGAGGAGACAAAACGTACTTAAAGACCTATTCAAATTTTATTCGAAGAATAAAAATGAGCTTCAGTTAAGGCTTTTTTTCATTGCTACATCAATGCCAAATCCTTATTTGCAGTATATAGAGCTAAAATGAATAAAGGGATCTATCAGTTCCAATTCTGATCCTTAGATACTCTATTATTATTAAGTACAATCTTTTTAAATGAATGCAAAATTACTGTCACTCAAGGTAATAAGTTCCAACCGTGTAACTTGACAAATCTATCATCATTACCTTGCATTTTTTCCTCTCCCTTTGCAATTGCACAATATTGGCTGCCTTAAATTAATTGTTATTTTAATGGAGTAAGACCAATTTCATGAATTCAAATAAGAAAAGTTCTAAATTGATTTTACATCTTTCCTTACCAACCTGGACTGCAATCCCTGCCATAAAAGTACAGGCTCTTCAAAAATAATTGTTCAGAACCAAATTTTAAAAGCTTCAGTGAGAGCATGATTTGATCTCCTGTGTAGCCCCCAACTAAAAGAAATACACTATAAAAACAAGGCTGTTTCAATATAATGATGACAGCACTGAATTTAATATATTTATTTAGAACCGTACAAAAGTATATTAAAAGCAAGATGTATAGATCAATGAAAAAATGTTTGATTTTACACAAATTGTTCTCTCCAGATTTTCTAAACAAGTGGCAATATCCTGCTGTACTGAGCTTTGTGATCATGGGTTAACAATTGCTTCATCTAGAAGGTAATCACCTTTATGATAGCAAAGTGGAAATCATTATCTTGGTTTTTGAAAGCATGTAAATAAGTGCCTGAGACTGTCTATTTCCAGCTTTACTTTGTCTGCCTATTCACACATCACTAATATTATATACACAGACATTAATGTACAAGGAAGCTTAAAAAGCTGAGTGTACCCACTCACACAACTGGCCCCAAGTTCAAATAGAGGGCATCTGATGCTAAATACCACTCTTTCTACTATGTCCTCTTCCAAAAAGTAAACCTTTGCATAGGAAAAATCTTTTATGAAAAGTAAAACAATTGATTTCAGAAGGATCGATATTTCATTTAGGATGCACATTATGCATCACTGCATAATGCCTTAATGGCTGGAAATGAATCACATCCAGAAAATCTAAAACTGGATCCTGTAATAAATATTAGCTTGCTTGTCAGGCAATCAACCAGAACCTCTCTGATGAATCTCTTAATCATATGTTTGAGTCAAACCAGTGCCCTGTCACTCCAAGGGATAAACACAGCAGAGGCTGAAGCTTTCGAGATCTCAGATGGGAATAGGATTTTTACACCCCATCTCCAAGTTTTACATGAAGAGTCCCATTGATAAATGGAGCCTTGGCTCCGACTCTTTGCAGGACTGTGTGCAGTGGCCAAGAGTCGAGTGTACCGAGCACTCTGAACGTCAGGAACCCCCAGCAACCCATCTCTGCTCCAGGAGAGGAGAACACACAGCTGCTGCTCTGCCTTTGCACTCCCAGCAGTTACAGAGACAGCCCAGTAACAGGGCTGCAACTCTCCATGTGTGTTTTTCATGGTATATAATCCTTACACCTATGCAGGCTATCATGCCTTCTTTAAAATTAAAGAAATGAAGATCAGCTCTCTTACACTTCAAATAGTCTCTCTGTAGCTGAGCTGCACTACAAGTTTCAAGGTAAATTTTTTAGCTATGTACTACATCTACAAGCATCCCTAAGTGGCTGGCTGGTAGTTAAACACACTCTCTGGAATGGCTGCTTGGGATATGATTACTGGGTTTCAATATTCAAATCCTCTCACCTGAAAGCAACACTTCCATTCTCTTGCTGAGCACTTCCAGTCTAGATAACTTGTGAGAATATTTTTCTATTCCCATGCTGTATTCTCTGTTTGCCAACAGCAAATTGATTGGAGGTCAGAAATAAAAGCCAAGTCACCTCAGTAGGGAAGGAAAGCTGATTTCTCATCTACCTACGTGGTTATTTTGGGCATCCCACAGTGCTAATTTGGGGAGACAGGAAAAGAAGTATATAAGTGGAAAAACAGTAAAAAGCAATAGCATTTTTAAGCAAATTTTGGTTTTTTTCCAAATGCACTCAGAATTATAGGTCAATATGAATGCTATTAGCATTAAATACCAACACTGCTAATTGAATCATTATCACTTTCCATAGCTCTGTTTTTTTTGGTCTACTATCAAACAACTGGACTCTTTTCTCTCATGATAGCATTTTTCTATTCCTTTATCTCAGGGTCTAGCATGGCTTGTAGTTTTCAACCAAACTCTCGGTGCCAGAAGTATGCCATGCACTTTTTAATTTTAGGTTTTAAGTAAAGATTTACCATTCCACTTTTGCTTAAATCATGGAGCACTAACATCTTCCAGGGATCAGAGGAACCACTAAACAGCATTGTTCTGACATATTTATAACCTACTGCACTGGATCACATTGCTTTTTGCATTAGAATGAAATAGAGTTTTGTCTTCTGGCTGATATTCTTGCAGCTGTATCAGTCTTATCTTAGAAAACAACAATCAAGGAATTTCATTTGATGATGCACTCTGTGATTCGGCTCAGGTTGCAATTGGCTATCTGTAGATGTTGGCTGGAGAGGATCATTTTTCTTTCATTTTACATAAAGTGGCTGCCCAAAATATTCAGAAAACCTAATACATTTTTGTTGATGACAATGAGCTTTTATATCCAAACAAACTCTAGCAAGGGGTAGTTGAGGTAATATAACAAAGTATGCAATGACAGAAGAGAATTGATTATGTTAAATCATTCTACATTAGTTGCATAACCAGCATTTATCACACAAAGGAGACATCCATTGACCTATTTAAACATATTCTTATCAAATGCACATTACTCTGTTTGGCCTTTGGGGATGTTACCAAGGAACTTGGACAGAACAGCTCAAAAAACAAAACTCCCATCTCTCCTAATACTGTAATTTAAGATGGATACTAGGCTATAAATCAGATAAACATTAAAAAACACCCAAACAATAATAACTAGCAATTGATTTTTTTTCTTTTACGCATTTTTTTTTTTTTACATAATAAATTTAGCTGGGAATTCAACCAATCAAAAATCATAGAATCATTTAGGTTGGATAAGACCTTTAAGATAAAGTGCAATCACTAATGTAGAACTGAGAAATCCACCACTACACCCTGTCCTTAAGAGCCTGCAGGGATGGTGACTCCACTTCCCTGGGCAATGCTTGAAAACCCTTTTGGTGAAAAAAATGTCTCTTAATATCCAATCTGGTTTTAAAGATTCAGAAAACAAGTGGGGATATCTCTTCAAAAAACTCCTGGTACATGGCAGAAATTCTTCTAGGAATGTGGTCTAGCCTGGCTATTCAAAACCTCCAGCCTCATGGTGTGTATTTTTGCAGTTCCACTGGTGTGCTGGATGGGTCTGTGGGGACAGAAATCCACAGCTCATTTTTCACTGAGCAAACTGCAGCACAACATCAGAAGCAGACAGACCTTTCTTCCTGAACCACACCACATTATGATCTGGGAACTGTGCTCTTGCTAGGAAAGCATTCCCTGCATGACCTCAAGTGCAGCATTCCTGTCAACTTCAGCTGGGACAATCAAAGGAGAAAAATTCAAACCAAGAGCAATTCAGCTAGATGATGCAATGGGGAACATTTTAGTATGTCGTCAAAAAAAATTATAATTAAACACAGAAATCCTAGAAACCTCCTACATGAACCAGACTGTGACTTAATCACACGAGCCTTTAGAAAAACCTCAAGATGTAATGGGATTTTTACAAGAGTCTTCAGAGCTGACAAGCCTGCTAAAGACACATTCAGCTTCAACCCATTACTGAAGATGTTTTTATTTCCTATATTCTTATGATATGAAATAAGCACAGACTAGAAGTATAGAGCTGCTTTTTCAGCCAAACATAACATATTCTAATATTGTACAATATCTCCAGCTTTAAACTCAAACTCAGCCCTGACTCACTGCAAAATGGTGAAATCAGAACTGTCTTGGCCAACTCTGCAATAATTCAACAATGCAGGAGAGCTTTACTGAAGCCATTGGCAAAAGAGTCACTGCTACTTTTTTCTGAAAGCAGTCCTTCAAAATTACTGCATTTTTTAAACTTTGCACTGCATAAAAAGGATGACCTGTGCATGGCCCAGATATTGATTTTGTGCTCTGAAGCAAAAGCCTCACAAAACTTATTCATGGAATGATTCACAGCTTATTATACAATGTGTTTCACTAGCACTTCTCCACCCACTGCTGATTTCCTAAAGCTCATGAGGTAACCACAGCAATTACTTACATACAGAAGCAATATGCTACATTATAGAAGTAACACAATATGTTTCAGCAACTTATACACAAAGGAGGAGTCAGCATCATGCAAGCAGTCAGGTCTCTGTTGGCCACCAACAATTCACATTACTGGTTTGTGGGTTGGATTTTTTTAAAATAGAAAAAGGGAATTAATCCCACCAAGATTTCAGTAAAAGCGTGGGTATTTTCCACAGGCAATGCTCCCCCTCCTCTCACAGAGAAGTGCAAAATAGTGTTACTAGGAAAATTCCTACAATTTTGCAAATGAATCTTAACCAAGTTGCCAATGGCCCATTTACTAGACATCAAAATTTCCAAAAAAGAAACCTACTTGAATCTCAAGTGAAACAAAATAAAACAAAACAAAACAAAACGAGGCTATTCCAGCCCTTTAGAAGACCAAGCTAAAAAAGCAAGTGTGGGCAGAGAGGAGAGGAAAGCAAATTATCAAGGGTGATGCTTTAACATAGTTCTGCATTTCTTCCTCAGGGGAAACACTTGGGAAGCTCTCAAGGGTCTGAGTCCTCCAGTACCCGTGACAGCCCCACTGGGCACCTGTGGTTTGCTCTGGCCAGCACCACTGCTGTAATGCTGGAAGGAAAGTGGCACAGCACAAGGAAAGCCAAAAGGAGCAGCTACTGGGTTAATTAACATCCTTTGCCTTCTGTTAGTGAGACAATAAGCCCTTGATGCAAACAGCTTTTCCTCTTGACTAGAGGCCTGGAAAAAAAATTGCTCCAACATTTTTAAAGTCGAATTCTCAGCATGGACCACGATATCATTTCAGGAATAAAGAAAAAAATTACTGAGGTCGCAGAAGCTAATGAGTTCTCCCAGCGCACATTCAAAAATACTCTGTGCTACATATAAAATTTGTGAGAGATTATTCTGAAGTCCTCAAGCGTGAGTTAGCTCCAAGGGCACATGAGCTCTGTACAAGACAGAAGACAGAGCATAGCAAGAAGTCAGGTAAACAGTGGAATCTTATCCTGCTCTCTCATAAATTCTGTACACTGGATTCCCTAAGAAACCCCTACAATTTTTCCTGGGTTTTATTTATACTCCTAGCTAAGGATGTGCTGGAATCAACAAGGAAACAAAGACACTGTGTCAATAGCTTCAGGTCATCTTGACACTAAGAGTCTTTCAACATCAGAAGCTGATTTTGGTGTCTGAGTTATTTTCATCACTACTGCCAATCAACTGAAGGAGAAAGGCAAACTCATCTGATTGATTTTCAGTGCCCACAGCTAAAATCTCTGCCTTAACACAGGCAGCAAACTTATCACCACACAACACTCTATTTTCTTGATAGAACTGTGCACACAGTGAAATACTAGAGAC
This sequence comes from Falcunculus frontatus, assembly GCA_013398115.1. Lineage (NCBI taxonomy): Eukaryota > Metazoa > Chordata > Aves > Passeriformes > Falcunculus > Falcunculus frontatus. Next base: position 179,281 of record VZRV01006503.1, read on the forward strand.
ATGCACCAGTCTCAGGCATCAAATGCTTTATTCCTTTCTATCCTTTTGTCTCTTCACCCACCTCTACCTCTACATAGTTTTGGATTTGTTTTGGTTTGTATTGATTGACTCTGGATTTTTGTTTACTTTTCCTTGGTGTGCCTTAACCATTTCATAACCACCAGAGCGAACCTTCCCAATGAACTTGGTGGTGCTGAGGCTTTTATATTAAACCTGTTTTTACTGATGCCTTTGTCCATGATTCTTTAAGCAATCTTAAAACACTCATTCACAACATAGGCTATTGTTTTTTAGTTTTAAGTCATTCTGGACCTTCATCATCATCATCATACCCAGTAGGGAAGCCTTCAGACCCTTAGTTTTGTAAGGAGTTACTTCTGCAAGTGACATCAAGTGTGCAGGAAAAGAGACTGGATTTCAAGCAGCAGGCTCATGTCATCCATTGTCAGTGAGCTGTGTCCTAACACGCACACTCAAATGAAAACTTGGCCTTACAAACACTATCCATCCCAATGCTCCAGGGAATCCACTGATCATTCGGGCTGGAGAGGAAATTTCTTTTCTCTTTCAAACCCAGAGCTCTGCAAAGAGCAGATGTTCTCGATGAAGTATCCATAATGATGCCAAGATGTTTGGATTTTTTTTTTTTCCCTGAGCAGTTAATTTCACATCCAGCAACGTGTGCAAGTAATTTAAAGTTGTTCCTTCTGATGCAAGATACCTCACACTTGTCTGTAGTGACTTTCATGTGCTGTCAAGCTGCCTGAGCTACAGACACCAGTGACTGCAGGGCTGGGCACAGCTCACAGCCCAGAGTGTGCATTGGCATCCAGAGGTGCTCAAGAAGAAAGCTCAGCCTTCATGACTATTCCCTTCCACATTAGCTGCAACCTCAGCCCTGTTGCTGGGTTTGATGAGGCTCTTCTTGAACTCCCCTCTTGGGTACGTTAACGCCAATTAAGTTAAATGTGTGTCACCCGTTTATTCTCCAATCCTTGAAGTGATTAGTAAGCATATTAACAGCTCTGTCTTGATATAGAAAAACAAACAAAACCATTCCGTGGTCCAAAGCAGATTCATTGCTCTTCTGATCTAAAACCCTGCCCACAGAAGTGAAATCAAAAGGAAAAATGCAATTATGTTCACACATTTGGCAATGATGTAACTTCAAAATTCGACTATTCTGTTTTGATTTATCTAGTAACTTTAACCATAAAGGGATACAACACAGCCCCTCTCACACCAGCAGCTTACCCAGCTAGGTTTCAACAATACAATTCAAACATTAGGACCACGGCTACCAGACCTGCTCCTGTGCTGATAGCTGAGCCAAATCCAACACTATTGTGGGCATCTTTGTGCTACACTGCAGAAATGCTGCTCCTGGGTAACCCCGTCCTCTCACAGGCAGTGCACAGGGGAGTTCAGGAATTTATCAAAGTTTTCCTGCTCTATCACCATTTAAGAAAACAATGGCAGCAATAGACAGGGCTGGCTAGCAATGTGCACTCTTCCTGCTCTCATGCTTGCTATGGATAAATTAAACTTGGAGAACGTTTGAAACATTTGTCCAACATGCTCTCTTATCGACACAAAGCCTTTTCTTACAGTCAAAGGCAAGAGTATGCAAATCCAGGCAAGAACACAGCCAGGACATGATGTGTTTTGAATATCCTGACTGGCATCTAGTCCCTTGGGAACCACTGCCAGCAGGAACAGATGAGCTACTCTGTGCTGAGAAGGTTTAATAAACATGGCAGTTTTCAGCAGCTCCCTGACACCTCCACCATCTGCTACAGTAAGATATTATTGTGAAACAAGAGTCATGCGAGTCTGAATGTGCTTGGAGTACAGTGAAATGAAACTCCTGCTAACCAAAATGGGGTGTAACAGCACAGCTACACCCTGGGAAATATCCTTCAGTGGGTCTCCCTGTCTGATGGCTGTAGGCAACCCTTTTAAGGGCAAACATCTGTTCCATGAAGAGAATTATTTTTTTTAAAGGCTGAATTTTCATTCTTGATAACTTCAAGGTTCATTAATCACTGCAGCACATGCAAGGAAATTGTAAAGGATAGGTAATGGAGGATCAAAATGCAGGATCCACGCCTTAATGGACCCAGTGGAGCTGAGGTGGCTTGTCACAACATCCTGTAAGTCTATTTTAAATTTCCACAATGTACCTGGAGAGGAAATGCATTTCAGACCAACAACATGACGAACTCACATCAAGTAATTGCTGTGGCCGCTATCATCATGTTCTGGCTTATCAGAAACTAATGTGGAACAATCTAAATCTGGGTGGCAGATGCTAACTGCCTCCAGAAATGTGTAACTCCCTCAGTGTTACAATAAAAAAGGACCAAAGCAGAAGTCCAGCTTCCTCATGGCACCAGCTGGGGAACTGGTTCCACAACAGCCAGTTCCCAAAAAGCTTAGCTTTCCACAAAGCATCTAAATAATGGAAGAAATTTTTGCAAGCAAATTTTAAAAAAAACCAAAAACCCCTATCGCACAACAGAACACACAAACTCGACACAGACTTTGCAAAAAGCCCCATTCTTTCCAGTCAATCCCTTGATTGTATTCAGGCCTTCCTGCAGCAAGGAAAGGAGCCTTGTCGAAAAATTAATCCCAACATCAATTGAACAGCAGCCAAAATAGTTATCTGGTCCTTATTTTACCTCATGTTTGGGTTGCCTAACACACCTAATCAAATCCACAGGTTTGGTCCCTTCCCAGTCTCCACACTGCCTCCTCTCCCTGTTTCATATCCAAGACAATGTGCAAAATGCATTTCAGATGGAATGATTCAACATGGAAAACATACAGTTCATCCAGAAGGAAAGATTTTCTAAATGAAAAGGCTCCAGACACCTCTGTGTATCTGGGAACTTCTTGCTATATGTTATTTTTGCTTCCTGGACATAAGAGATAAGAAATGAACTTTTGATTTCATAATAGGAAAGTTTCCTATCGATACTACTTAAGCCTACCATGGCCGAGGAAGAACCTCAGCACACATCACCTTGACAGGAAATATGAAAAGGCAATGCAACATTTTGATGATCTGGTGGGTCCTTGGAATTCGGAAAACAACAAGTGCCACTGTTTACAGAAAGTCTATCTGGTCTTTAAATTTCAGTCAGATTCTTTCCTAAAATTTAAAAGGAATTGAAGCAGGAGATACTGTGTTCTTTATCTCACAGTGGAAGCTGATTTTAAAAGCAGATTGTGTATTAGAGGTCTATTGTCAGTATGAGTTCAAACCCCACATTTCACAGAGTTAAGCTAAAGAGTTAATTTGCAGAAACTGTGCAGGAGCAATGCAGAAGGCTGGCAGCCCACTATTCTGAACCTCTCACTGATTTACCATGGGTTTTAGGCTGTCTCCTTTGCTTTGCCTCAGAAAGCTTCAACTTATTACACATTGGAAACTGAAACCTATGACCATCCACAAGCTAGTGCTTCTGGATACAGAGAGAGGTTCTGGGCTGAAGGGGGTTCTGGTTTTTGCTCTGGCTGTGCAATCCAGAAGAGCTTGTGGCTGTTGTACCCTGCTTTTCATAATAGCAGTCAAGATACTTTCAGATAAGAATACAAAATTTTAACAGCACAGAAACAGTGTGAATAAATGTTAGAGGATAACAGTGACAGGCTGCATTTGGTTTAACTTGCACAGGGTGAGATCTTTCACTTGCCTTAAAATGCTTAGTTCAGAATAAAACAGGTAGCAGAGCCTCATCCTTTCTTCCCATCTATATGAACTGACAAGTTAAAAGCTCGACCAATGCTTTTCCCCAGCAGAAATAGTACAGATGTAGAAAATCATTACCTCCCACCAGCCCCACAAAGCAAAAGCAAGCAGTGATGTCCAGATCTCCCAAGAAAAGCTGTATTTTAGAAGGCTGTTCCCTGTAGCAGCCATACAAATCCATGCATCCACATACGCAGTCCCTCGGAGCCTTTCTCTTGCTTGAAGCACAAGCAGTGGCTAATTTTCATAGCAATGGTGATTCGGCTGTGTGACAAAAACCACAACCAACACCTTCACACAGGAGCTTGCTAAAGCTTCACCATGGAGCCCTCCCCATCAATCATGATTTCTTTCCAGTTGCTCTACCTATTCTATACTTCTATGTCATTCCAAGATCAAGACACCTGAACACCCATTCTTTGTGTAACTCTGGGATTTACATGATCCCATGCACAGATGTGTTAGCACAATGCTCTACTATTTCACTGTTAATAACCACATTCCAGCCTTCTCTCTCTCCTTCTCCTACCTGCTCACGTGCTTGTGGGACTATACTAAACTGTTATTGTGCTAAAAAGCAAAGAAATAAACTGTATTAAAACATCCCCTGAATAGACCTCTGCAGTACCAGCGAGGCAGACGCTACGAGGCCACACGTAGCTCAGATATTTCCTGTGATTCTGTTTGACCAGAAGGCAGCCATTGCCTTGTTACAGAGCTCTGCAGTTGCCCCCAGTGGAAATATCTTGGCATTCCCCTAAAGTCATGAAATGCAGATGTAGCAGTTTGCACTGAGCTGATGCTTTGGAGATGTGCCATCACACAAACTCAACACATTATTAATCTGGTCACAATTTCCATTTAAACTCAATGATACTTAAAATGATATGCCTTTACATTTAAATTATAGATAGGCTTGGAAATATTTTAATCAGTTATCAATTCCCTACCCCACCTAAAAACAGATGGTAAAATGTTTCAGTTAATAGCAGGAGCGTATGAAGGGAAAAAGGCTTAGAAAATAATACTGCTAAGTAACAAAAAGAATGTTTAATAAATGGGCCAGACCCTGAGCTCACCAGAATCAGGAAAAAATACTGTCTGCACTTTGATTAAGTCAATGTTGGGGCACTCTGACACGTGTTGGTATTTGCTTATTTTCAGCATATGCTGCATAATTCCAGCAGAAGCTTTCACATGAGGTATTAAAAAAATAATTTTCCACTTGTCACTTTCTTATTTTGATAAACACTGTTTTGTATCAAAAATGAAAAATATTAGTGCATTACCAGTAGAAATATACTTAACATAAAATCCTCACAAGGGCAGTTTTAAAAATGCAACAATGGAGTTACTGGTTTGTTTTTTTTTTCAAAATACAGTGCAGCATGTTATTATATACAAATCATGCAAGCAAGGGTTGTAAAGAATCAAACACCATCTAGTGATCTGATTAGAACCTCCTGTTCCAGCTCCAGTGTAACTATGGGGAATAACAATTAACATCTTCCAGCCAGCTCAGCACTCATGTCAAACTAGCCATTGAAGGCAAACTGCTCGTTCCTACTGGTGCAGGAAATTAAAGATCAGCTTGTAATTAAACAAAGCTAATGTTTCAAGGTGCGCTCAAAGTTTGGCCAGATTTGAGTAGGCTTATGTAGGAAGAAATACATCCTGAGCTCTCCAAAGAAGATCCTATGATGAGCATGATAAAAGTTGGTTTTGCAGAAGAAAATATTTGGAAGATGATTGTTTTAAAGGGAAAAAATATTTTATGTTTTTCACCCCTCATTCTTCAACATGACCGCATTAGTGGAAGTGGAAGAATACCTCAACCTAAGCTGTGGAGAAGCACACCTCACAAGATACAAGTCAGTGAGGTTCTGGACAAAAATGAGCATCTCACAGAAAAAGGTGCTCAAGAACCCTGGCACCATCACCAAGCCACCTGTACTGAGTTAACCAGCCAAAAATCACCCACAACCTGACCTCTGACTGTGGCTTCATTCATCTTTCCCTAGTGAGAGCATAACACTCAGGAGACACACACAGATGCTTAATTTGAGAGTACATTTCCTTCTTAACCTGACAGATCTCTCCTACATCCTCCTTTGCCACAGAGCAGCCAAAATCATTACACAGCCCGACAGGTTGCCTTGTTGCAGCTTTTTTCTTAGCTGAAGGGAAGGAGCAGTTATAACAGGAAGGTTAACACATGCCACCACCGTACAAAAGGAAGATACATCACAGAACACCAGTTCTCTTTCAGGACAGGGTAACTTCCTGACAGCCAGCTGAAGAAAACTCATTTTCAAACCACCTCTAGTCCAAATTGGTGTTTTCTGCTGCATCTTTCCAGGCCAACCCTCAAACTAATATTTATCTTGCAGTTCTATCATGTAATATATCCATAGGCAGAAGAACCCTGTTTTAATCTGTTAAAAGCTTTGCAGGATCAAGACTCTTCTTTAGCAACCACTGCACAAACCCAAGAGGCTTACAGCTCACCTTCAAAAAAGCTGGGTTCTAGTATTTGCTGGTTTGCAATATACTTCCAAAAGTTGAGGTGTAATTAGCATTTAATGCAGCCTGGGTTAATGCTGCTGTGGTTTCTGCAGCATTTCTTGCACTTATAAGGGAAATATTTCAAGATACAGACACACACTATAGGTACTACTGTCTGAAATTCATCTGCTTTATTATTTTCTGCTAATGACTTTTTCAAGGCATGCTGTCTTACGTGATTAAAATAAACCCAAAAAACAGTGTTGAAAAAATACACTTAAAAAGTGAAATAAAACATGGGGTAATTATACATTGTCATGGTTTACCACTTGGTGCTCGGAGTGGAGAGACAAAAGAGGAAAGGCAAGGGAGTTTTACCCCTGATTTCCACATGAGCACCTCAGGCACACAGTTCCCTTTTGACACTGAAGAAGCTACCAGAAAACACAGCAGTGAAAAACAAAAGAGTGAATTATGTCTCTTCTGTCCCAAAATTCTTGCCTTCTCAGCTTGTCAATTTTTATTTATTTATTTATCACACTGTCATTGTGTGCAGCTTTTTTTCCCTTAAAACAATGTGCTCCTGGCAGGAAATTTTTCTTTTTAAAAAAACTAACAAAATTTGATATTTGAGATTCTGTTAAGAGCACACAATTCAGCAGGACCAGGACCAACAAACTGCATTAGGAGTTAAGATCTGGAAACAGGCTGCATTTCACAACAGCATTTCTCATTTGCATGAATTTCTGAAAGAAAATCCAAAGCATGTGGCATATGCTGCAAATTTGCTCTGAATGCAGGATATTTTTCAGGGCAAGGAAGTATAATCCTTTCCCCTCTATAGGCAAAAATGGATGCAAACAGGGTTTTAAAACAAAATGAGACAGAAATTGCATATTTGACTATCACAGATGTCTTTTCTGACCCAAGCCCATGGTTACAGATAACAAAATGTTCATCCATATCATGTCAGCATCAGTATTTCTCCCACGTAGGACCACAACTGAGTCCACACACAAAATGGAACATAAAAAAAACCCTAATACCTGTAACCCTCTTCTTACAATTGATAAATGCTGTGTACAGAGCTCTCAGTGCAGCTGCCTGGGATGGAAACATTGAAGTTATACATAATTCATAACTGCAACAACCCATGCCTTTCAGCATCTTTTCCACTTACTTCCATCACTACCCTTTATATTCTAAGCTTTCCAAAATTCTGGGACTGGTGCTGCCTTAGAGACATTGTTGGATCAAGTATAACACCATGCAATCACCACTTCAACACTGAATGAAACAACAGCCTGTATATTTTACACCTAAAGATCATTATTGGCACCCTGACCTAATCAAGATTATGACCCAAGGAAAGCACGTGCCATCACTGAAGTTCAAAAGCAACTGGATTTATTTCCTTAAGAAGTTGTCTACAGTCTTTGGGCTTAACCTGCAGAAATCTAAATCAAAGAGACCTGAAACTTATAAATGGCTCTCCAGTTCTCAAAAAAAAAATTGCACCAAGAACTTGTTTTCTTCATTACACGTAGAGACAACCAGTCTTGTAACCTGGAACAGTTCCTTTAGAAATAAACCCAAATACAGAACCTCGGACTGTGTGACTCTTGTAGAACTTGGACAGAATGTACAATCCAGTGATTTCTGTCATAAGATTCATATTCACAGATAACTTTCTGCCTCCACATATCTCTACTCTGTTTCCTAAGCAGCCTGCAGGATCATGGTTTAATGTGCTTTTACAGCCACTGGATGAGAGCTGTGCTGCAAACAGAGCACCAGCATCGACCTTTGCTCTGTCAGGGTTTGCAGTGATTTGCAGGATGGTCACTGACGGATGCGATAGAACCCAGCACGATTGCATTGATCTCACAAGGGCACTTCCACAAAGGTGGCACAAAGAACCAAGGCCAGTGGCTTTGAAGCAGCCTAAAGAACATTATTTCTCAGGATCAGGGTCAGTGCTGTGTTGGTTGCTGTACTAGGAGCCTACAAACGACCTCTTTTCAGTGCTTTAATTTTCCAGATGTCTTCAACAGATTCGGGGTTGCAGCTGAAGTTTCATTTGCTTTCTGTTCATTATTTATTAAGAACATTAAGAAATGTTCTACCTCAGGAAGCACCAAAAGACTGAAACTTAAACATCGTTATGGCAATGTGTGGTCTAGTTCCAACAGCTGCTCTACTTCTTCTGTGCTCAGAAGGAGCCTGGCTGGTCTCTTCACCACCTTCAAAATTGTCATCCTGCAGAACTGTTTCGATGAATCCATGCACTAGAACGGGATCCCCCAGTCACTCCAAGGGGACTTCACTGATCTTCATAGATCTAAGCAAGCAAATGCATCCAAGAATGGACCTTCTGTGGAGATTTGTAAATCATCCAAGGATTACTTAAGTCAACCATGCAGTGATTTACCTCTTTGAGAGCTGTAATATATTTCTAAAAGTAGAGCAAGTTCTATCATTATTCCATTGAAGTGGCAAAACATAAAAAATTATGACATGGTAAGAGTATTACATATGCATGAAGTGCTCCTGCTTGCTAGGATAACACCGTGCATGATGGTTGGAATTAATTTTCCAACTAGAATACAATGTTATTAATAAAGCATGACAGAAAAAAAAATCAAATATGTTGATTTAAAAATCAAGTAATGTCTTTGTGTAGCAATCAGATACAACTTCAGTAATGAATGTGTTATCATAACCCATGAGAGACGAACAGGCACTTTCAGTGTAACAGTGAAAGAAACCTTTCCTGACTCAGGCAAGCAAATCAAGTGGGATTTTCAGCAACAGCCATTTGACTCTGAGCAAGACAAATTCTCAGAGAGCCACAGACTCACACTCAGAAGAATCTCTGAAATTACACGTCATATGTGTAGGAAACAATAACACCTGCCTGCTTTGGCCCACAGCTTGCTTTCCTGAAGAGAAACACCAGGATTTCACACCAAGCAAGGAACAAAAGTCTTTTTGCTCGTTCACAAAGAACATGGTTTCTCCTTAGCTGGTGTGTGAATGGGCAGCCAAGTATCATTTACTGACCCACTTACTCCCAGGACAAAGGCTGTATGCCAGTGCTGTAAGGAGGTGGTACAGGGAGGATGAAAGCAAAGGAAAGATGTAGAATCATCTAGGACAGCATTCCCACCACCAGAGGAGATGACGGCTTCCTACAGGAGCAGCAAGTACAAGGAGGGGTGGTTTCAATTCCCAAAGGCTGAAACAAGAAAGGAGGCCAGCTCCTGGGGATTAGGGATTGACAGAAGCGAAAACTCATTGAAAAATCAGTCAGAGTCCCTCTGTATAGACTGTTACAGATTTTTCTGAACACCACAAAGAATTGCAGGCAAACAGGTGATTTTGTTTCTTCTCTCCAAGCCTTTCTTTCCTCCCACATTCCTCTTGTCCTTAATTTCAGTATCCAGGCCAGACAACTCTTTATGAAGCAAATATCCACTCCAGCCCCAAGCATCTGTTCCACACACCCCTGCTTAGGCAGAGCTCTCAGCTCTTGCTGCTTTTCCTCCTCCTCTTCCTCTGCCCACTCTCACATCCACAGCCAACCTCTCACTTCCCCTCTTTCAGCACGGTTCAGTTCATCTGCCTGTTTGGCTCCTGCAGAAACTGCCACTCACACACTCCCAGTTCCCCAAAGGTGCACGGAGACATGAGGAAACAGCTTGAAATAGAGCAAAGCAAAAGGTTTGGGTCTTGTCCTGGAACGCTTGAAGTCTGCAGTGCTGAAATTGTTTTAAAGCATCTTGAAACGTATTTCAAGCAAAGCCGTGCATTACTGCGTTTCCTGACAGCAGCTTTTAGATATTTTTTTAATTCCCAGTATGTGCCCACAACTGTGTGCACGTGTCCAATAGTTTAACTAGTTGATAATAGTTAATAATAGTTGATACTGTGATCTCCTACTTATCCAAATGTCTATTAAGTCATTAGCCACAACCTGAGCCTGAGATGCAAATGAACAAGGTGGGGACAGAGAGGAATCTTTTGGATCGGTCCGAAAATTATTTCCAAAATAACCTTCGGCACAGCGTGCTCCAAAAGGTGCTGTGGACTAAAGCAATCTTTACTAAACAATGCAGAAAAATCATTCACTGTGTGCCTGCCATCAGAAACCACTGCGCACTTCAGAGCGGGCAGACATCTGTTACATCTGTCTCAATGAAAACCCCCAAGGGATTTTCTGCAGTTTGGCACCGAGGCTGAATGTTATAATGTCAAATATGAAGCACATAACACAGCGGGGTGTCCAGGGACAGGCAAAGGCAATCCAAAAGGCTGCCCTAGTTTCTGTTAAAAATAGGTCAAAGAGCCGGTATAATCAAAGTCTGGCAGCGCATACTAATTACTGACAGCGTGTCTTGCACTTGCATGGACTGCAAGCAACTCACACACAATCTTATGAGCTAAACACACAAGAAACCTTTTCAGACATCTAATATTTGAAACACAAATGCAGGTTTCCTATCACTGCAAGAAATCGGTTTTACTCCGGATGACCTGTCAGATTAATTTCGGGTTAAATCAATAACCAGTGGTGACATACTTTCCAGGTAATGATTTAAAATTCATTAATAGATATTTGCTGAACTAATAAACAAATATTTTACACTATGAATATCAAGTAACTTGTAGATGTTAATTACAGAACATGAGATTGCTGCACAAGTGCATAAAAAACACACCTGTGATAGCACTAGCAGATAGGAAATGGAAACAAAGCGTAGATACTTTGCACATTTTTACAGGTAAAATGTGACTTTAAGATAAAAATTAGTCCCCATACCTAAAAACTAATACATATCCTCGACAACACTGTATTTAAGGCAGAAAGCAGCACAGGAAGAAAAGGACAATGTTATTTTGTCACTGAGATACACCGTCACTAGTTTAGCTTCAGTCACAAATTGTTCTACATATCCACGCTTTGGGAGTTGACAATGCTACCAGAAAAGGAAAAAGGCTAAGAAATCAATTTTGCAGTTTATACTAAAACACTACATAAATTGACATGTTGAACAAGGGCTCTTTCAGAGGTCCCAAACAACCTCACAGAATCCTCCTAAATGAACACCTGCAATGAAATAAAGAAAACCCTTGCCTCTGAAAGTGATGTGATGTAACAATGATTTCAGTTAGCTGCATCCATAACTCACACATTGCAAAATTATTGACTTGGCTGTATCACCTCTCCTCTTCGATCTGTTCACCCTACCAGAAAAATCTGAAATAGCAACAAGATTATAGATTTCTGCAGCCTAAGTGAGAACTGCAAACAAATGCTCACAGAAATTGTTTTTTCTTGAAAAATTTCTTGATTTTTAAGAGGCGGGATAAAAAAATAGACAAGTCTTTCTAAATTTCTCTGGAATTAGCACAACTTTAGCCAAACAAAAAATGTGTTTGGAAAGTTTATTTGGTTGTGAACAAAGGAAAGGTTCCCACTTCCTGCTCTAATGCAAATGTTTTGGATACAGCTCATATGTAGAACTTGTTGATAGCAATTTGCTGCTCACACAGTAGAGTGAATTTAAAAACAAGAAAATGTACTTGGTCCCTTCCAATTAACAGATTCCACCAATTACAGCAGAGGCCACACTCAGCAACACAAAGAAATTTTCTAATTTTCTCAGGTTCAACTTAGGAACAAATAAAAGAAACTCATTTACTCAATCTTCATAAGGGTAGTATTTTTTTAAACTATTGGGCAATTCTATCCTCTACGTTCAAAGAAAATCCTGTCTCAGCAAAGGTCTCATGGTGAAGAGTGCTGTTGATTGTGTTTTGCAATCAGCAGCAGAGAGAGAGTTGGCTGAAGCATTGTTTGCCCAAGAACACACAACTGAGCATTACTTGTCAAGAAATTACCGTGTTAATTTAGGGCATTTAAATTGGATAGGCTAGAATTAATGACTGCGTTTCTCAAAGTTAATTTTTCCAATGGTATTAGATACTTGCAAGATGTATTCAGAAACACTGATGTAGGAAGTTGTCCAGGCATGGGGCAAAAGGGTACTGTGAGCATTTGGCCCCATAAGGCCATAGGAAATTCAGGCAACTTCAGTTTTCACTGTCACCAAGCATTTTTGTGCTACTTTCATCTTGTACAAAACAGCAAGACATTAGAATGCTTTTGACCCAAGACTTGCTGCTTCCAAGTCAGGCTCTTCTGACAAACACATCAGTCCTGAAAATCCATTTATCTCTCCAGCAGGATTCTGCTGACAGCACGTTCAGTTGCATGAGGAAAGAAGACCCTTATTTTAATAAGTGGATGTGTATGGATGGATTAGGCTCATTAAGAAAATTTACTAATGTGCCTGCAAGAAAGCTATCAATTTAACAAATAATCAATATCAGAATTCTGCAAAGTAATCAGAGAACATGTGAACTCAATAAAATCTATTTAGACTAAGTTATCTCCTTTTCTTCTACCAAGACTTAAATTATTAATTTCAAATTAATTTAATTTCCAGCTTGTTTGTTAAATCTAGATAACCCAAAGGAAAGACACAGGCAGTGAAGACATAACAGAATGGTGTGGCACAAAGGCTGTGATGAGCAGCATTTCCTTTAGTAGTCAGTAGGTCACACAAGTTATTTGAGTGTTGGTAAAATCTAGAGGAATACTGATGGAAACAGCCTGCATTTCAGAAGCAGTGAAAGATTTCTATGAGATGGTCAATTCTGCTGTATAAATAATGGCAGCCTCTTCAATTTTCTCATGACTGCATCGATCCTGGGAGGCAGGATCAGTAGGAGATTGATTGGTGAAGCATTACAGTTATACAGCAACCCATCATTCAATAGAGGTTATCTAATGCTATGGCTGCTACTCTGTTGAAACCAGCAACCCACACTAACTACTGTAAACTCTGTGGTTCCAACAGTGGACAAATTTGGCTGTAAAAATTTGTTAGTGAGCGGTGCTGAAGTTCCTGTAATTCAAAAATCAGCGCCTTTCCTAATCGCTCCTCTCCGTGCTTTCAAGGCACCACATCCTTTACCATCATTTATTGCACATTGTAAAAAAGATCGAGGAGAAAATCCCATTATAGTGAGGTCTTGGCAGCACTCTTCAAACAGAGGATTCTTCCATGAGCAATATATTACCAACAGTTTGGAGTCAATCGAAGCACTGTATCTGTGCACTTACAAGCTCAGAAAATGCAGTCACTCAGCATTGCTCTTCCTCTTGACCTCAGCCACAGACTGATGAGTTCTCTGTAAGCACAGCCCAGCTCATATCATAGAACCTCGCACTTAAGAGATAAAAAAACCCCTCAGCCTCACACCTGACCAGTCCATTGTAGCTGAATACTGCATACAAAAATTTACTGTATAAACAAACCATCTCAGCTTATTACTTTAAAAGATAACTAGACCTTGTGAAAACGACCATCAGACACTGCTGAGCACAAATACTAAACAAGAGCCCTACAACATTCATCACCTTTTTCTTTTTTTTTTTCAAATTTCTATAACTCAGAAATTGCCAAAAACGCTTTGCTTCTTAAAAAACTTGGAAACAAGAGTTGTGTCCCATAACTAATATGATAGGAAACTGCTCTCCCCTTTGATGTTAGTTAATGCTAAATGGAGTTTCATGCATACACGATGAGCAGGCACAGCATCCCTCAGGTGAAAGCTTCTGTCCAAAGCAGATTTTTCTGTCCAATCCCCCAAAAGAAATAAGCCTTAGGCAATCACACTACACACGTGTGCTTGTCCAGCTATCTGTTTTCTCAGCAGCTTTTCAACACACTGACCAATTTGAGTTCTATTTGCACTTTGGGAGCATTAAAATTCTACAAGTTTCCCAGAAATTGGAAGCTATGCAAAGGAGATGAGGAAAGAGACAGATGCATAATTTTATTTTCAGGCTTTTAACCCTTTCCCCTACCAAAACCTCTCCCTTCTACAAGCATCTGAAGAGCCCATACCTCAAAATCCAGGAACAGGCAAAAAAAGCCAAGCTCAGAGCAGCCAGAAGCTGCTGACCAAGGAGAAGCAATGTCCTCAGAGCCATCCCTGGTCACCACTCCCTCTGCAGCCCCTTATCACCTTTCCTGCCACTGGGGTTCCCTCCAGCACTGCTCAGACACACCTGGAGAAGAACACAGCTCCCATGGCCTAATCTTTGCTTCTTGGCACCCACCAACACGTGCCTGTCCTGAAATAATAGTTTTGTTCAAGAATCTGAAAAGAACAGGCAGGTACGATTTTTAAAGCCTTGTATATTTTAATTGAAATACAAAAATCAAAACCCACAAACTCTTCTCCAAATGATATCAATACTCATCTACATCAGACAGTGGAAAGATGCTGAACCTGGTTCTTAACTCCATCTTCAGAACCCCCAAACGCACCAAAGTTCCCTTGTTTCAATGCATCACTTATTTGTGCCCTGCTTCATCAATTTTTTGAGACTCATTTGGACAAGGTTTTTTGGTTTGCTTCCGTTAATGAGGCAGAGTTCCCTCACAGTGTCCAATGCAGAGCAATGCTTCTGTAAATCTATAAAAACTCAGGCTCACTTTTCAAGCGGGGCTGAGCAAAAATCACCTGCAAGAGCACAGCCTTAAGACAATACCTGAAGTGGCACACAAAATATTGAAATTCTGATAATGCAAGTCTTAAAATAAAAATCTGATGTCTCATAACTAAGTCATGAGACCTCATCAGCTCACTACAACAGTCTCAGCGCTTCCTTTAAAAGCCAAGCTGTCTCCAGGGAGCCATCTTGCTAATATTTCTCAGTAGAACGTAGTCTGAGCACAATTGCCGCTAATTTTACTTACCTCATTTGCTTGGTATCTCAGATTTTTATAATGGCTGGCACTTCTGATGCATTTTAATACGGTTTAAAAAGGAATCAGGCTGAATAAAGAGAAGAAAATGCTATTGTCTCCTTTCCCTGTGTAGCTGAAATCTAATTGCAAGCCCATTTTCCTGGCAGAGCTACCAGTTTTTCACACAGGTCTCATTCCTAAAGATGCTCACTGCAGTTCAGCACAAGGAATTAACTGGTACCAGAGCACGGTGTACTCTAGCAATTGTTCAAAAGCACAGCCAGACCCTGGGCAGCCTGTGGGGAGATCATGGAAAGATCCCTCACCACTGAGGGCAAGGATCTGGGTCTGTAATTGGGAGGGAGGAGGGAGCAGGAAAGAACAGGACCCAGTTTCCTGAGGGATGCCTGAAGGGAGGCTGCACAGCAGGGCAGAACAACCAGGGCAGAAGCCCCAGTCCAGAGTTCAGGACACGTCACAGAGGAGCACAAAAGACCCTTATGGGGGCCATTTGTGCCAGATGGACACCGGTTCTGTCCCCTGCCAGCAGCCACCATCCCCTCTCCACCGGGTGCTCCTGCTCCAGCAGCAATGGCTGTGACCTCTGCAGGCTGCTCATTGTGCTCACAGAGCCACAGGATTCGAAATTAGCAAATGAATATTTAATCAATTAATATCAGGCAAGTGTGACAGGCTCAGATAAGCCAGTCTTTTCCACAGTGGGAAATCACTAACGTTTCATTAAACAGAGCATATTTCTGTGCACACCTCGTGTAAAACACAAGAAATAGAACAAAAGGGAAAATAAGCCCATTTCCACAAACTCCTCTACAGGATTTTTTTAATGTATAACACAACACCATCAAGGCTTTGGTGGCTATCTAACAAATAAAAGTCTGAAGCTTTCTAGAAGTAAATTATTTTCATTTCAGACTCACTGAAAAGGAGATTATACCACACTTCTCATATTTTTTTTTAAAAGTCCCAAATTCAGATAATCATCTGAACCTCATCCCCTGGGTAGTTCTTCTGTCAAAGAGCAGCAGTAGGCATGTTAAAACTTCACAGCTCATCAGGAAATGCTCTGTACCTGTTCAAAGCAGCAGCACGTTCCTTCCACGAGCAGAACTGGCTGCTCCTGCCCATTTTTGGCACCCCAATTTGGGAATGTCTGGTCAAGGCATTTGCAGAACCCAAATAGGGCACCTCTACCACAACCCTTTCCACCAACTAGATTTTCCAGCAGCCCCTCCTTGGGCACCTCATCCTTCCTGGGGAGGGATGTGGGAGCACATCATGTCCTCAGTGCTCATGGCCCCAGGGGCAAGTCTGGGTCCTTTGCAATCTGAGAACTTCTTTCTCCACTCACAGAGGTCAGAGGGGGGAAAAAAATAAAAACCAAAAATATTTTTAAAAACCCAAACTAATAATTTAAAAAAATAAAATGTAGACACTTCCATTGTCACCACATGCACACTCTGCAGACACAACTACTGAACCAGCAGTAGCACGGGTATGATTTCAGTGGAAGGCAAAAATGAATCAGCTCTGTTTTGTCACACCCATTTGCACAAAGCTCTCAGGGAGGTTAAATTACAGGCTGTAGACACAGGTACGGGTGGCCCATCAAGGCCACGCTTTTAAGAGTTTTCATAAAGGACAGAGAACCTCGTGCAACAGCTACTGGGGAGTGCTTTTCCCTCAAGTGCTCAGGGCTTTCAGCTTTTCAGAGATGATAATTGGCTTCACTCCCCAGAGTGGATTTATGGATGCTTATTTCCATGGATCATTTTTTATCTGTGACAGTAATTGCTGTCCATCCCCACGTGCAGTTTTCACCTTACACAGCGTTAGAAAGACCATGGCTGCTGTCAGAGTGCACAACAAGGCACTGATTTCCCAGGCCACCTCCATCTCCAAACCCCGCATCCTCAAGGCTTCTTGCTGATCATGGGCTCACACAGACCACCAGCCACCTCTGAGTAGGTTCAGCTATTTAATTTACAGCAGAGATGCATTCTGCCTAAGAAAAATATCTGAACACTCCCTTTCAAGCATTAGCTGAAAGTAGTTGGATTCAACAGCAGCACCAGCAACACTGGGGATAGTGAATGGGCACTTTGCCAGGATTTTCCTGCCTTGTCCTTCTCCAATCATATTCAAAACAGCTCTAGGGCTGTCAAAAAAAAGCTCTCAGTGCAACAAAGCTGCCATATTTCAGCTCCTTAGCAGTGTCCTTTTTGGGATTCCTTGGTTAAAAAGTTAGGGCATGGCGGGAGCTGAAAAAAAAATTCATTTTCTTTTTACATCTCCAGGAAAAACAAACTCCCACCAATATCTTTTCCATTGGTATGTACCCTTTCTTCTAAGAAAAGGAAAAATACACTGCTATATTTAAAAAAAACATAGCAACCAAGCCAACTGTCCTCTAAGGCTTTACAAACACTCTAAATCCCTCACAGAAGCAGACCTTTTGTTTTAAATGGGAATTTGAACCTGTGTCTGGATTCTGCCAAAGCAGGCAACTTCTACCCTTGGGTTCACGTACAAGGATAAGCCATTTGTTTGGGAATGAGATCCTTCTCAGTATGTAATTAAGAAAATGTCTATTTTAGAGCAGGATAGCTGCCCTGCAGGTTATGCATTGAAATTCCTCTACTGCACAGCTGGTAGCCAAGGAGGCTTCTTTTAATAAAATCTAGAGTTTGCCTTTAGCCTTCCTGTAAATGTGGTATTTACCTTATGTTAACAATCTTTCAGTGATGATAATAAATGCACTGCAGACGGAAAAGAAACACAATTCCATACAGTGGTGTATCTGTATGACAAAACAGTAGAACTGCATTCTCCTGTGCAGCAGCATCTGCCAAGTCTGATAAGCAACTGCAAGGAAACACTTTTTTAATGTATAAATCACGATCCGTGTACAACACAAGGAAGAAAATTTGAATTGCCTGGACAAAAACCTGAGCAGTGCAGTGCTCTGGAATTACATCCTTGGATTTTACTTACTTATCTGCCTTGCAGTGGGAATAATATCACCTCCAAATACAGTCTTTTTACTCCAAAAGAAATCCCATTATCAAATAGAGAAAAAGCTGCTTAAATCTGAGGCTGTGCACAGCCTTTCGCTTTCAGAAAACAAGTTCCTATTTTCTAACAGTATACTTGAATATAAATGTTTTCCATGCAAGAAATTACAATACAATGTATCTCAATATAAACATTAAAACAACGTAGAATTTGCCATATTACACTTCAAATAGTAGAACTCCAATGAAGCTGGAAGGAAACACCCTGACTGCACTCAAAATTATGTTTTAAACCCTCTAAATTGAACCATGTAGAGTTTATATCTAAGAGAGACAAATATACCACAATACTACCCTCAAAATTAGGGCAAGAGTGCTTAGGACACAAGAAACTGTATTTTGTTGGCAAAATACAGTATTAGCCCTGTGCCAAGCCATAGCAAGCTGAGGTGTCTTGAAGTTTATTCAGCCAGAGACCTCTCTGATACACACTTGGTTTTCTCCCACACTATTTTTAATTGAGAAGAGGTTGTTCTGACACTCCAAAAGGATCAGGTACAGACAGCACACAAACTCTGTGCAAACTTTAGATGTATCTTGTGAATAATATGTCCCTCTCCCTCTCTGCTTGGACCCTTCTTGCCCACCACAGCAAGAAAGAGCAGAGAAGGTGTGGTTTCCTCCAGTAAAGCACCAAGTGTCGTGGCTCAGACTCATCTCTTCAGCCCTGGCAGGAGCAGCTTCACACACTCTCCAAAGAATAATTAGCAGCAGGCACAAAAGATACACTGAATTTCGTAAGCATTAAACTTCTCAGGATGAATCTCAGCATTTGTAGTTTTGGGGTTTGGTAATGTTAATCCTACCACTGAAACCTCAGAGCACCTCTGAATGGTCATTACCATAAGCATCCCACAGGTACATTCTACACTCACAGCAAATACTTAAACAAGGAGAAAATCAGCCAAAGGGCTCTGTTCATTTACATAATTTGCCAGTACCTGTAAAGTGTGTGCTTGCAAGTTGTAGGAATGTCAAAATACACTTTCATTGCTAGATGATGCCGAATGCTTGATTCTAGGTCTTTAAATCCAGAACACATTTAATTTAGAAATATAGTACTAAGGCAAACACCCCTTTCAGCTAAACATATTTCAAGTATATGGGCAGTTCATAATTTTAAAAAATATTTTAATGGGAATACAGCTTTAGAAATATCTTAATCTATTATGCCAAAGTCTTGTGACTGCACTTTTATAGAAAACATGAAGTCAGAGGTACCCCAGCCAGGCATTTATATAGGAAAGATGCACTGATTCCCTCAAGTCAGCTGTGGCAAAATCAGTTGCTCTGCACAAAATCCAAAAGCAGGAGGATTAAAGAGTTCAAATTAAAACATTCAAGGGGATGATCAGTGATGACCATCTCATTCCCTCTGATATTGACTCTGGAAGTCCAACAAAGTGCCTTCCAAAAGTAGGAAGCCCCTACTTTAATATCTATGATCCAGTCACAGCAGACTGGTGCTTTTCTGGCAGTTTTTGTTCAACTCCCTCCTGCCACTGCCAAAACATGGCCATGGATATGGCACCACTCCACATCTGCCTCACCATCAGGTGGGAACACAGCAACGTGCACCCCTCATCACAACCCACAGGGGCTGACCCCTCACTCATTTGAATTGCTGGAAAAATGGAGACAGCATTTTGGAAATACCCAACTGAAAACAAAAAAACCAAAAATTTTGGGGTTTTTTTTTTCTCCTTTTCACACCATCTATGTTTCCAAGAAATTCAATCTACAATTCTCTGTCTCAAATATTCCTGGTTTTGTGTGATAACGATTCCTCCCTTCATTTTGCTTAGGAGAATATCTATGAAGAAATGGCCCTCTGGTAGCATGTCTGAAGGGCAGGTGACAGTCTGGAAGGCCCAAGAGGTGCCTGAGAGCTGGTAGGACCCAGTTCTGCAAACCACAGGAGCACGAGGAGTCACAGCAGTAAAGAACTGTCAGGCAGTGGCCTCTGTTAAAACTGAAATCTCCTCCCACTCCATCACATCACCTGGAGAAGGGCTTTTTGCAAAGCAAGGAGCAGAGGTAATCACACAGAATGAGCATCATTCTGAGGGCTCCCTCACTGCTCCTCTGGGTCCCAGGCAAGGTGCAGGACTAACACAGATGAGATGGTTTCAAGCACCAACTGAGGCCAACATCTCACATAAACAAAAAGAGCAGCTTAAAAATCTTTGTTTTACTTCAAATCTGCTCCTGCTTTGCCTTGATGTCTATTTTTACAGCTTAAAAGTCCAGGAAGGCATGTTTAGGACAAACAAGATGGACTTTAAATAAACCCAGGAGACTTTTCTCTTCTTGCTTAGACACCCAGAGATTTCACAGCACAAGAGGAGAGATGCAGAAGGCTCTGATGTAGGGTGAGAGCACCCACCTC
This sequence comes from Falcunculus frontatus, assembly GCA_013398115.1. NCBI lineage: Eukaryota > Metazoa > Chordata > Aves > Passeriformes > Falcunculus > Falcunculus frontatus. Next base: position 199,852 of record VZRV01006503.1, read on the forward strand.
TGTCCTGCCAAACTACTTAGGCCAGCAGGGATTATAAAAAATGTCTTAGGGACTGATTTTTAAGATCTCATTCCCACAAAATCCAAATGCTGCTTTCCTAAGCACCACCAATGTTTGAGCCTTAAACAACAGATATGTTTTAGGAGATAAATTCTGTAGTTACCAAGGAAAACTGCCAGCAATTTCAGAGGGGTTGAGTGAGACATAGTTTGACCAGGAAACCACATTTAAAATCTGTCCGGCTGAATTGGGAAATTAGATTGTCTCTTATTAGGGGAAAAAAAAGCTTAATGAAAAAGGTATTTTAAAATTTACAAAAACTCACATTCAATTACGAAGATACTTTTTTCAACTGAAAGAGTAGATCAGTCATATTTGAATGTCCTGGATTTCTGTTTTTCTTTGTCTTGCTTTGTTACATTGCTAATGCCAGAAAAGTAGCTTTTAACTAAGCAACAGCTGGAGTCAGACTCTGGGAATTATTGTGTTTTGATCTATGCTTGGTCCAACTCCTAACCAGACCACTTCCTCTGGAGGGAATCAAAGTGTTTTACATCACAGGGTCACGAGCTATGACATATGTAAGTGCTCTGCAGGAATTCAACAAAAGCATCTGCGCATAGAAAAGACTGGAAAAAATTGCTTCCATTAAGTCTTGTTCATGGACTCTTTAAAATCCCTGCAAACAAATTCCACATTCTGCTTCTTGTTTTTGTTTGTGGACCGTAACATTGGCCTTTGCATTCAGCTTGTGTTATGAAACTCAGCTGCACCCAGAGCAGCCAACTCTGAGGACCCAACAAAACAAGAGATGCAAGCACCAACTCTTTCCCCTCCTTCAGTGTGTTTCTGCAGAAGTTTGACACCACTGATTCAGACGAGGGAAAGTGAAGATTCAAGTTTGTTTCATTTCAGAGAACAAGCACACACCAAAAAAAAACCCCAAAGAGGCAAAGGAAAGTCCAGAAGTTTTAAAAGCTCTAGCCTGTAACAAATCTCCAACAATCTGACCATGCAAATAAACATGGGCTACTTAAACACTAGAAGTTTTATCTATGTCTGAAGATGACAGCACTTAAATTTTAATCTTTTAAAAACACTCGACCGTCCATGTGGAGCACAAGCATTCCTTCAAACTCATTTCGTCAGACAAAGGACAACAGAAGTGTTTTAAGGGCTTTTAGCAAATCTCCCTCCACCTGTTCTGCTCCTCCAGGCAGGCTCTTAATTCCAGGTCTATTTTTGGTTAACCTGGTGACTGAACTGCAGCAGAAAACACAATGCAATATCCCCTAAAGTCTGGCTGATTGGTCTGTATTCTACAATCACCACCATCCTGCAGGCTTCTGGTTTCTAGCTGTCTGTCCCATTCCTTGCCCTGCCCAAAGGCTTCTGAAAAGTGGCACTTTCCCAGCTGCTGCCACAAAGAAGCACATTCCTCCCAGAAAGCTCCACCTGATCAGCCCAGTTCCCTTGCTCTGTAAGGAATATCACTTTTAAAGGAAGTCATAAAAACACAAAAACTGTCTATCACAACAAAGGGGGTTTACAAGCCTCCTCCTGAGCACACAGATTTATCTTTCTATGCACAGTCCCTGTGTTAAGAGGGAGGGAAGCAAAGCCATGAGCACACGGAGCACAGTGGTGAGCTCCCCATTCCCACCGTGTGCCACGGGGACTTTACAGAGCAGGAGGTGTTTGCTCCACACAACAGTGACCATTTGCACCCACATTCTCCTCTCGTAACCTGCCCTGAGGCACCTCAGCAGTGGATGGCCCGGAGCTGCTCAGTATCTGCCTCCTCACAGCAGAGATTCTCACGTGTGGCCACCTGAGTGCAGCAGCACAAATCGATAAGAAGGAGTAGCTGTGGCTGAGAAACTTCTACAGCTTTTCACACCTCAGGAAGCCTGTGAAAGAAAGAAGTGCCCAGCACACATCCCCACAGGCATATGCCATCAGCAGAACTCAAGATTCCACTTTTGAGAGACAACAACAGCTCATCTAAATCAGACGGTGACAGGAAAACAGTCCTCACCCAACATCGATGTCTAATAATCCCTAAATAGCTACACCACCCTATGAACACTGCTTTAATTACATTTCCCCAAAATAAAACTCCTTTAATGGAAGCAGGTTATGCCTGCCTACAAGTATTCCCCAAGTTTTTGTCAAAGGAGCTGTAGGAGCCACACATGTGCTGCTGTAATTGTTTAGTGACTGAGAAGAACAAGTTTCAAAGTTGTGGTCAGAAGTTGCATTTCAGGCCAGAACAGACAAATGAAGTGAGGCAAACCCTTCAGCAGTGACCATCTGATTCCAGTGTTTGTTTTCTGTGATGACACTGTCTCTCAGGAGCCCCCAAAATGTTAACACAAACCCAGACCACCAAATTCATCCTTTGCTGCCCCGTGATCTGTCCTGTATCAGCCAACCAAAGACGCACAAGTACTTAGCAAACTAAAAAGAACATTCAATAAATAGAAAAGCTTTTAATTACAATGAAGCAGAAGCTCCATTGTTCTATGAGTTTTTCCCCTCACCCTCTCTGCCATCACCACAGTAAGATTATGAAATGATGGATGATATCAGAAAATGACCAAAGACTGACCTATAACACCTGGTTTAGCTTTCATGCTTAGTTATCACACGAAGACTTATACCTGATAGGGGTTGACAGCTCAATTCAGCTTACATTTACTACACTCTAAACCAACAGCAGCAGCAGAACACAGGTAGAAAAATCAGCAGCAGTCTATAATCCCCATTTCTCCCTGCTACAAAGAGGACTTTTTGGTAACAAGAGTTCTTAAAACTGCGTATTGCGACTAAACATAAAGAGATAAAGTGAAATACATATCAGGCTTCTCTAAGAGTTTGTATAGAGAACAAAGTGCTCCTCATGGTCAACTTGAAAGCAGCCACCTCCCCTAGCTCAGAGGTTCCTTTATACAGGAAAGGAAAGTGTGAGGACCTTTGGTATGTAGCATGGCCAAGCACACAAAGGAGCTGCAGCAGACTGAAGTGGGACAGATTTCAAAGGCTGAGATCCACATCTCTCTGGGAGCTTTCCACTGTAGAGCTGCTCACTTTCACAAGGCATTACTTTTAAAGTAACCCCCCTGCTGAAAGCATTGTTCAGGATTAAAGTTACCAGCAAGGAAATTATTTTACTTATCACTGATTTACACATGGATTATCTCCATTTTTACCATCTCTAGGCTATTCCTAATAACTCAGAAAATATTACAGGCCTAAATAACCCTTCTGTGGAACAAGATTCAAATGACTGCCAGACCAGTTGGTTTGTTGGGCGCAGTATTTCATGAAACTCATGCTGAGAGAACTATCCCTAAGCAAAACACTAGTGAAGAAGTGTGAGCACTAAAAGGACATCAGAGTAAAAACCTTAATTTTATAGAAAACACAAGTACAGAAAATAGAACCTTGTTTGTAAGATCAACACCAAAAGCCACATTACTCAGATGTTATTTATAAGGCAATAGGACACTCACTCAAGGTGGGAATTGAAATTCAGAGAAACTTTTATTATCTTTATCCTACCTTCAGCACACTGGGGTACCATGTAACAAAAGGCAGCTGATTACAAACAAATGTCTATCACACTTCATATTTACCATGATTCCACAAGACTAAACAGAGCTGTTGGCAGCAGCAGCAGAGAACTATTATCCTAGGCACAAAAAAAAAGAAAAGAAACACAAAAATTAAGTAACCACTGGGGGGCAAGGTGACTGAATTTAGCTCTGTGAGACACCAAAGAACACCTGGTTGTCTCCATGGGCACAAGGACCAAGTGGGTCTGCCAAGTTGACTGCCTCAGTGAGATCAGACTCTGGAGCAACAGATATCACTTTGCAGATGGTGGCTACAGAGTATATTGGGCAATCAAAAGCTCTAGAATAAAGCTATAGGGCACACAAGCTCTGAAATGACTTTGCCCAGGAGTGATCGATGAAGAGTCAGGAGGCAGGTCTGTCACACACCCATCCCTGTTACTGGCCCTGTGAACTCCCCCAGGCATTCATTCCCCAAGCAGCCAGCTCTGAGACTGGCAGTGTCACAAATTCTGGCTTTTAGCTTTTGCCACTGAAGCTACAGTAAGGTCTGATGCCAACATTTTTGTTGTATAAAAAGAAGCAACAGAAAGGAAGTTAAGATTATCACCATTATACATCTGAGACAAGATTGAACAGAATTTAAGTCAAAAAAGAAATAGCATTGTCACAGCCTTAAGGCTTTCCTCTGCTGGCTTCCAAAGGCTGGAGATACACACAGCTGAGATGCTGAGCTTCTCCAGATATTGCAAAAATCCCTCCTAATGGGAGAAGTCTGTTCAGAGAGAGGTCACCATCCCTTGAGCCTCTGGCCTTGTCTCCCCATCTCTTAAATTTTAAAATCCCATCCGGCCCCCTAAAGAGGTAACGAGTCTTGCTCTTGCTTTGCTGCACAGTACTTCTGGAGATTTCCACCATCCATCTCCCCAAAAAAAGCCACTGACGGGCACAGCAAAGGCTGGATGTACCAGCAATTCCCAAAAGCACTCTTCTTGCTGCTTTTTCCAGGAGAGCCAAGACACGCCTTACAAGTCGCTTCCAGTTCCCACTGTACCCATAAGATACTCCATAATTTAGGGCACATCATTAAACAAAACCCTGCAGATGACAAGATCAAAGAGGGATTCTGAACTTTAAAACACAGGTTCATCTGGGTTTGCACTCACTTCTTCTTCTTTGTATTGTTAAAGCACAGGGTAATGTGGGCGGGAAAGTTGTGAAAACGTTAAGGGGAACGCAGAGGAAAAGGCACAGCTGACAGTAAAATGACAGAGCTTAATTCTGCCAGATTGTCTGTAGGTGCAAAAGATTTTGTTCAGCTCCAGGGGAGCCTGGGGTTTGAATTGTTTTTATTAACTCCTTCCTGAGCCTAGCAGGGCAGAAAAGCATTTGGAGCCCAAATGACTAATTTATTTTTTTTTTTATTACCAAAGCAAATGAATCAGACTTCCAAAAACGCAGGATGATGGATTCTGCAGACACAAAAACCAATTTTTCTCCCCGTTATTGGTCATCTCCGCCAAGTTACAATTCACTGCAGATTTTTTGCATCTGCCTTTTAAATCCTGAACCATAAGGGTTCACTTTGCAAAGTAATAGACCTCAGAGCTGCACGGTGGGACAAAGAGCTGCAGCCAACACGTTGTGAGCAACAAAGTGCAGAGACCTTTCTGTGAGCAGCACAATCTTCCCTGCAATCTTCCCTGCTTCTCTCTGCAGCAGGGCAGGCGCCCGTCTCCCAGCCAGGAGCTGAGTTCTTCATTTCACCTATATTTTCTCGACTACTTGCTGAAGCAGTGAACCAGACGAAGCCGGTTTGCGCTGCCTATGACAGGATATTAGCTATTGAGAGGCTGCATACATTAGCTGCCAGAACAGATGAGTGCTTTAACACTTACAAATCACGGGAGGGGAAGAATAGAGCAAGAGGAGATCATTCACGTGCTCCTTGCTTAGATATGCTGATATCTTATCAGCTCACCGCAGACAAGCCAGATGTGGAGGTGAGTGGAATACAAGCACAAAAAAAATCTCAACCTGTCTGCAAGCATGTACAGGAAGGGTGCAAACCAGAGCACTCTCAGAGATGTTTAGATCCAGCACTACAGAAATTCCAGCTGTCGAAAACCTCGGTCACATACAGAAATTAAAATTCAACCCCCTGGTGAAAAAACATTGGAGGGTCAGGGCAGGCACAACTTCCTTGATCCAGCGCGGGCAGAGAGCTTGCCTTGCTGCTCACATTCCTTAATGGCAATCTATTACTGGGGAAATTACATGAATTCTGTTTAATCCCCATCTTGCTGCATATTGCTATTTGCTCACACAGGAATTTCCATTTGTTCCAGCTCTTCACAAGGTTATTCAAGGGACAGCGCAAAATCTTCAAGGAAGGCTAAGAGATCATTCTTCCAGAAGCTGTTCTATAGTAGGAGAAAACAAAGTATCTGTTGCCTTTATGGACTAGATAAAGGCTGAGGTTTCCCATATACACATAATGTTTGTTTAAATGAGTACAGTAACTTTACATTTGAGGAAACACATTTATTTCTGTATATAAACAGAATGATGAAAGATTAAGGACAGCTGTGCATCTGTTTATCCTTAACATATACACTATTATCTGACTCGAGGCTAACAGACATTTTAACCTCTCCTTCAGCACCTGATCTATCATTTCTTTCATGCTTAAATGCCTTCCTGTGGCTGCTCACAGACTGTAGAGCTGCTTGGGGGGGAGCAGTGGGGAATGGGGCTGATCACATCACACGCAGGCAGCTGGGGGAAGGAAGGGGGGAAGCTCTTCTTTACTCAGCCTCACTCACTTGGTATCAGTTTGTTTCTTTCACTTCATAAAGAGTCCCTGCTTCAAGTGCTGAAGCACTTGTACACAGCGCAAAAAAACCAAAAAAAATTAAGAATGGACGCAAATTCCTTTAAAGCCAACGGAAAGGGGAAAGACTTGGAATTTAAACTGCAAATCCCACAGTGACTCGATTCATTTATTCCAAAGATGCAGCTCTCAGAGCCATGGTGGCTTTTGGCAAGCAGTCAGAACCCAGCAGTTTTCACCTGACTTCCCTACTCCTGTTCCTGGTGTCCATGGGGTATCTGAGGGGTGGGGAGCTGTCAGACTGAACTGAGGGCACCTGGATCTGGTTCTCCAGGACTGGAGAACATCCAACAGCACCCAGGGACAGTGGGAGCAGGCAGGTGCAGAGAGCAGGACACAGCCAGCCCAGACCTCCGAAAGATCCTTCCATGAGGACAGGAAAGGCTCAGAAAGGTGACCATGGAGCACAGTTAAATACACAGAAAGTCCAGAGAAGCCAGCAGCAGGGGGGTACCCTGCTATCACCTCCCTCAAGGGCTCATCCATGACATGTTTGGACATTTACAGCCACAGCAGTTCAAACACCAGAATAATTCACAACTTTCTGAATCGCTGCAGTCAAAAGGAATGCTCAGTGCTGGGGGAAGGATGAATTGCTCCACTTCAATACTTTCTAATATAAGATTTCAGGCATTACCAGAAGGAAAGGGTTACTTTTAAGTCTAAAAGGGACTAATGAAAACTGGATCAAACCATTTGCCTTCAGATAGGGTTTGTTTAAAGTTTAATGATTTTGGACTTTTTTAAAGTTTTAGCTCAATCAAAAATGAGGTTACTTTTTCTGCAGTCAAATATTAACACAGTTCTAATAGACAAGTGGATGCAAAAATGGGGGCTAAATCAGCCCTTACAGGGTAAAGAATGACAGCATGTCCCTCTCACAAGGATGTGGAAAAAGGAGTCCTAGAAATCTCTAAATAGGGAGAAGGAAGGCAATTAATTCCACATTTCCCAAAACATTTTTTTTGAGTCTGTTGGTTGGGCTATTAAAAACACAGTTATTTATAGAAACCTGCAGGACTTGTGTGAAAGGAGACTTTGTAAGGAGAAGTGGCATTCATTTTGGACTGGCCAAGTTTAATGTGTGCAGTGCTTTTATACCTGCAGGGCATTTCCTCAGGGCAGAGCCAACATATTAGAATGCAGATTTCTGCAGTATACAGTCTCCCTCTCCCATATTTCTAGAGGTTAGCCATCCCTAGGGAGGAAAGGGATAACAAAACCTCCAAAGAATCAAAACATGGAGGCACTGACTGGCTACTTCCCTTTCAAAAGGGGAGATAAATACACACACATACCTGATTGCATGTATTATAAGCAATAACCTTCTCTCTCTGCTTGAAGGGACAAACCACACGCACGTGGAACCCTTGATTTTTTTGTCTCACTGGGGTTTTTCCCCCATTTGTTCCAGTTTTTGGTAGCTGGCGTTTGTTTTTGCTGGCTATTTAGGCTGTAACTTCATTTTTTTTTCCCCCTAACGTAATTTGAAGGCATAAAAAACCATACCAGGCTACACTTCTACAAAATATGTGCATGCTTCCCAAGAGCTGTTACCCAAATTTGTAGGTCTAAACTCGTGAAATGGGTGTGCTCACAGTTTTGCAAGCTGACATCCTGTGAAACCCAACTCCACACAGAAGGACCAAGCTCAAAATTCCATCTTTATTTTGTCAGCAAGACAGACCCTTCCACAAACCATCAGGGTGAAAGAGCAGCTCGTCTTTGTTCCCTTGTCTTCACAGTGCTGCCAACAAGAACAGGGGCAGATACAGCTCAAGGATGCTGGGGGACAACACTGGGAGGAAAAACCTGCTCCAAGCAGAGAGGACAGGGATGGCTGCCCCAGCCAAGAGAGAACCTGCACCTGCCTTGCTTTCATCTGTGAGAGCATTTCTTCTTTCTCAAGGCACTGAAACCTCTACACCTCTGAGAAGTCTATGCAGTTAGAAGATTTCTGGGGATCAGCTTAGAGATTTATGTAAATTTTCTATCTAATTACTTCCAGTAATTACATCTATCTAATTACTCTGTTTGGGCCTACAGAAAAGCTGAGCAGCTTCCTGTATCCAAGACATTCTTAAAAACTGTGGATGAAAAGCTGATTCTTATTTGGAACCAGAAATGTGCTAAAGCAGCATCAACATGACATTAGTGGAGTGTCAAACCAGGACTCCTGTCCTCCTAGTCAAAAACCTTTTTTAAGCCTGAATGTCACTCATTGCAATGCAGAGCCTTTTCTTTTTTCTGATTGTTGATGCCTAATCTCAAAATTTCCTGCTTAGTACTCCTTCCCTTTCCACCATTTTTCTCTCCTACTCTTTTATTGAGAGAATAAAAATGCAGACTGCTCTAATTTCTTCCTTACTCGGCCACCAATTTACACGAAGCTTGTGGAAGCTTATCTTCCCAAAGTCCTTTACCCATCTGTTCAGTCTGATTAAAATTAGTCAATAAGTGAGGTAGGATGTGGGACAAGGAACTAGCAGTTGGGCACAAAGAAATCCCAAGTTATTTCCATAGAAAAACCAAACAAAAAACCCACAACATTTTTAACAAAATCAGGAAAACAGGAAACTGAGTCTGGGCCAGTCATTCTCACCCAAGATCTCTTGGCTTTACTTAAGTAATTAATTCATTCTCGGTCAGAGGTGCATCCTTTAGAAATGTGAACTTTTCAGGAAAGGATAAAGAACCAAAAATAACAGTGTCACAATCTTGAACAGAAATGCAGATGCAAATCAGGATAAGTTTTTTACTGCCCATAGCTCTCCTAAAAAACTCAACTAGCAGTCAAGGAAGCCATACCCCAGGTGTAAGCAGAAACCACCAACAAGGTCTTCTCATGCAGTCCTGCACAATTATTGATGCCCAGAACCTTCAGGCTCAGGAAATAAATTGCCATTGATCAATTGGCACAGACAATCTCCAAATAAATTCGCATTTTTACAGCCATGCAGTGTGTTACACCATTACTTTTAGCCACTTGATCTCCTGGATCATTTTTTCTTCTCTTAGCAATTAATAACGCCAGTAATTGCTACACCAAGTCACACTTCTTTTAAAGCATAATTGCAATTTCCACTCCCAGCTAACACAAGGTAACAATCATTTGTGTGATGAACCTTGACATTCAATGGTGACATTAATGAACTCAAGAGCAGAAATAAAGAGAGCAAACGACACACAGTCCAAGGAAATACTTGCACTATGGACTTGAACACCAAATCACAAAGTTATTTTCTTCTTCTGTCTGGGAACATACAATTATTTAGTATTCATATTACAGTGCAGTCCCATCCCAAGCTGATTTAAAGCCTACATTATAATTGCTAATGATTACTCATGAAAAAGAGACTATTATATGTAAAAACTGCAATCAGTGCTAATCTATTCACCTATCCATTTTATACTGATACATTTTCTAAACAAAGCTCTGCCTGAATTGCTCATAATTAGCTTCTATTCTTACATTTTTAATTGCTCTTCTCCCCCTCCCATTTTCAAACAGAACATCTCACATATCTGCAGAATTAATTTTTTTTTAAAAGATTTGGACTGAATTTTTATGAGTGAAAACCTGACACTGTAAAATTCGGAGTTTTAAAATAACTCCTCTGTTGTCAAATAATAAATGCCTAAGCAGTGTTTCAGGAAATAAATATTTTAAAACAAGATCAGAATTTCAGGCACAGCATCCATGTAGTCTGAGAGCATCTAAGAGAGCACTAAGGGAGAAGAGGTGGCTTAGCTACCATTTTTTTTTTTTTTTTTTTTTTT
>VZRV01006503.1:210151-340151 GCA_013398115.1 Falcunculus frontatus
GTGCATTCTGCCCCTCATCTACAGGCTGTCAAGAGCCTGGTAATCAAGAGACATTTGGCACTCCAGCTGGGAAAAACACTGCATTTAAGGGTCTCTGTCTGCTGAGACTCTAGTGCTGCTGTGCCAGCTTTCATATACACAGTCTTGAAGTTGCTGTTTTTACTCTCTTTCAGACACCCGAGCTGCATTTCATGGAAAGATGAGCTGGTTTTGGCTGGGATGGGGTTAATTTTCTTTGCAGTAGCTGGAGTGGGGCTGTGTCTAGGGTTTGTGCAGATAACATGTATAACAGTATTGATGGCACAGGGATGTTTTTGAGCCAAGGCCTCTTCTGCTCCTCGTCCCACCCCAGCAGTGAGGAGACTGGGGGTGCACAAGCAGCTGGGAGGGGACACAGCTGACCCCATGGGACATCATGTTCAGCACATGGAGCTGGGGGAGGATGGAAGACGTGGGGGTAATTCAGAGTAGCTGAGTTTGCCTTCCCGAGTAACCATTCTGTGTGATGGAGCCCTGCTCTCCTGGAGATGGCGAACACCTGCCTGCCCACAGGATGTGGTGAATGAATTCCTTGTTCTGCTCTGATTGCATGCACGGCTTTTGCTTTACCCATTAAACTGTCTTTATCTCAACCCACGAGTTCTCACTTTTACACTCATGATTTTCTCCCCCATCCCAGTGCGGGGGGAGCGAGCGAATGCCTGTGTAGTGCTTAGTCACTGGTGGGGGTAAACCACAACAAAAGACAAGTGGAGCAGCTCTCACATGTGAGAGCCAACAAAGCATCCTCTGCACTGCACAGCTGAAGTTCTCCTAGTTATTAGGTAGTTCTCCTACGTATTAGATGATGTGTCTTGCTTAAGAGCATCCCCCTGTCAAAGTAACGCTTGGAGAAAATGGAATTCAAATTGTAATTCCCACTCAGGTATTTCCTTCTTTTCACTCTATGAAAATCAATCCCACCTTATGTTCAGAATAACATCTCTGGTCCTCAGAGGGCAAGAAGGAAGATGTCTGGCCTCAGCTACAGACAGAAGAGAGCAGCTTGTTGCTGAGTGTTCTCTGCCAAATCTCTTCCCCACACAAAGTTATGTAAAAGCAGACAAAATTATCCTGTTTCAGTGCATTTGACTTGTGGAAAAAACCACTGATTTTAATGAACTGTTCCTCTGCTAAAGCACTTAAAAGTGGCATTTGCTAATGCTCGTCTTTACATCAATTTCAGCAGTCGTTGGATCAGACTCTCAATCTGCAAGAGTCCTTCACAACCAGTTTTATGCAATTTCCAGTGTTGCACTAATCAGTAGATGCTTTAATCTTCATAAATGCAGGAGAGCTCTTAGGGACTGGTGCTACAGTGACTGGAGAAACTCATTCCAAAACATTTTAATCCTTTCAGAAGCCTTGTGTTTTCAAGCTCAACAAGAAACCACAGAGTGCATAACCTGCATGAGTCTGCATAAGGAAAGACTCAGAGCTAAAAATGACCAAATTCACTAAGTGAATAATAAGTCTACTTGCCAGCACAGTTTGTGAACCAAATGCACGGACGAATTTCTAGTCAAGCCAGACAGCACCTTGAACTGCTTTAATTTGCACCTGTATTTCCAAACTTTCAACAACTTGGAAGGATTCATCCATATGCATTACGTGCATTCATGAGAAAGTCATGCACAAAAACACATCATCACACACATTCTGTTCCCAATTACATGCCCCAGCAGAGTATCTGTGTTTTGACTTTGAGGTGGTGCTGCCCAACACATCTTGGAAAAGTCACTGCTAAGATTTGCCAGTCTCACTGTGGATTGGGTTTAGGTCACAAGCACAACTTGCCATATTCTCAGAACTGCTCCAGCATATCCAACACATCCAAACATCCCCGTCAGCACAAACTCTGAAGCACAGTGTGCTTCCTGACGTTCCCTCCTTTCCTCTAGGCCCACAGGACATTATCATAGATGAATCTAGAAGGAAATCAGTAGCATTGCAGTGGAAGGGAAGAGAAAATTAAATCTGATCATCAGGAATTTTCAGATTCAGCTGTTTTCTTTCAGTACCAGCTGTACTGGGATGGACCTAACTCTCCTCATGGCAGCTTATGCATTTGTGATAACATAACACTGATAATGCACCAGTGCTGTGGCTCTTGCCCAGCAGCTCAAACAGCAGCAGGGCTTCCTCTCCAACCTCACCCACTCTTCCCAAAGGCCAGCAGCCTGTCTCAGGACAAGGGGATGGAAGGGCTTGGGCAGCTGTCCCAGGCTGAGCAGAGATATTCCTTAGCACATGACATTGCACTCAGCAACAAAAAGCTGATGGATGGGAGCATGGGGACATTTGTGGTTAAGGCACATGTCTTCCAAAGCAACAGTTACACATCCTGAGGCCCTGCTTCCCTGGAAGTGACAGGACATCTGCCTGGTGATAGGAAGTGGAGAATAAATATCCTCCTTTTGCTTTGGTTTTCTATGCAGCCTTTATTTTTCTTATTAGGCTGCTTTCATCTCAACCCTTGAGCTTGTTCATCTTTTATCTTCCTGACCTGCTGAGGAAGTGGATCAAGAGAACAAGTGGGTCTGGCAGCCAGCTGAGGTCACCACACCATCATATCTATTTTAGAGCAAAAATTGACACTGCCTGTTTCAAAGTAATGTTGGGTTCTGGTGTTGCTATAAACTTGTACACCAGAATGCCTTGAGGCTCACAGTTCTGCTGGCACAACAGGAGCCCCAGGACACCAATATCACACTCATATCTATGGTTTAATAAAACAGGACAATGTTACCTCTGCCAGTTTTAAGACTCCTGATCTTTCTGTGGAAGCCAAGTAAGTCACATATAACAGTCTGAGTATGTAAAACTACTATACTGATTTGATGCAGTAGCTTCTCTGTAAGGATGTAAGTGTCCTCAGAAGATTAAAACCTTAGGGGGAAAAAAAAACAACAAGAAAAACACCAAACCCTGTACAGCCCATCTATGCTTCCAGCCACCTGAGCAATAAGATTCTCTCTAGTAGCAGCTGTATCACCTTAAGTGTTTTCCTTGTTCTCTCAAAGGAAAAGAAGATTGCAACCGTCTCGCGTGCCCAGAGCTATCACAGGCAAAATAGTTATTCATTCTATTGTCTTATCCTTGTGCCAAGAACATGACCATCTTTTATGAGGCTTGATTTGAATCAAAACTGCTGTGTTTTGAACAGAGCTGTCAATGATACTTAGGACTTACACAAGCTTTTCCCAAGACTTACAAAATAAAATCAAAGTCATTTAATTATCTGCCATTCATGTGCACTTGATAAGTTGAAGAGAGCTAACTTTCAAATCCTTCACGAAGAAATGAAGGCATTCTTTTATGAAGTCTGACTCCAGCTAAAGACACAACATCAGCTTGGAAAAGCAGAGTGATACAGTTCCTCTGACCACATCTTACACCAGGCCCCTACAACAAGTAAAGACTTCCATTCTGAAAGCATTGCCAGAAAGTGCCTGAAATTTTAACCCCAACTGGACATTGATTGCATCGACACAACAGAACCCTCAACACTGCTGGGTCCTGGGAACAGCCACTGGTGCTCAGTTTCCACAGAGCCACACTGCAAGAAGGAGCAGTTTGGAAAACAGCTTTGAGACAGAGCTCCTCAGTGTTGTGTGATCCCAGCTGGCACAGAATCCTGAGGTACAGACCAGGGAAACAAGCTGAAGTTGCAGTTTCTTACTTGGGAGATGAAGTGACTAAATTGCTCGAGATTTGCAAGAAATGCACATCTTTCCCTCTTAAGAAGTCATCCTCCTTGCTGAGGCACTGCCAGTGCAGCCATGTCTCCTCTAAAACATTCTTACTTTCCCTCATGCTACATCAGTCACCTCTTCCCCCTCTGACTGAACTCTGCTTTGGCCCCAGCTACGCACACTTTGATTTCCTGCATTATTTCCTTCTACTTCCAAAGTATTTCAGCTCAAACTTCAAAAAGGTCTTCCTTCTCTGTCTTTATTTGTATCGTGACATGTCACTGCAGACTCACAGCAGGCTCAGCAATATGTGCTAGGTCAGCAGTTGTCTGCCTCTCATGTTCCCGGGCATCCTTGGCTTTAATTGCACAAAAGTCCTAACATACAAGAAAGATCTGAAGACAGCAGCTGGTGAGGAAAATTCTGCTACAGCTAAGACCTTGTGATAGATTTTTTTTTCCCAATTTTTGTATCCCAGGTACTTCTTAGTTTGGGCAGTTTACTACCATTTCTACATCAGGGAAAGCACATTTGCTGTGCTTACATGAATATAAATTGTGTGGACATCTTTACTCAGTTAGATAGTAATATTTTAGCTCACTTTGAAAAAAAAAATTCAAACTGGGGCTAATCTAAGTTAGAACAAATTGCTTTTCCCTCACACATTTTCCCCATGCTATTAACCATTATCATTAAGGGAAATGAACACATGCAACATCCTTATGTTGTGGAGGCAAGTTGCTGATGTCAGCATTGGCTGGCATGATGTTAGATCTACAGGCAAAATTCATGAGTATATTTTACTTCTTCCCACATGCAGTTTCATTTTCATTTCAAAAAGGAGAGGTTCACTCATCTTTTTTGCCGTAGTTCAGAATCAGATCAGTCTTAAGGCAGGTGAGAAAACAAACTAGAAAACAACTCCTGGCTGGCAATTGACAGATCAGTCAAAAACCTACAGATTTTCATCACTGCAGTCCGAATTAACCACGAGAGGCTCTCAAAGTGCCTTGCCACATTATTGTCTAGAACAACATCATCTGATTGTCTATTGAGTGGATGCCCCCACCCCTGGAAGCGTTCCAGGTCAGAAGCTTTGAGCAACCTGGTCTAATGAAAGGTATCCCTGCCCATGGCTGGGAGGATGAATTAGATGCTGTTTTAGGGCCCTTCCTGTCCAAATCCTTTTATGAGCCAGAGCTACACTGCTTCAGTACCTTTTGAAGAACCACTGATTAGATAATTACTTTTACTGGCTATCAGTAAAGCAGCTTTTTTTTTTTCCTTGCAGAGGTTTTACATGCACTTGCTGCAGTAAATGAGGAGATGTTATGGTCGTATGAAAGATCTGAGAGAAAACTCTATGGAGCCTGCAGGAATTAAAACAATAGTGCATCTCCTAAACACTGATTATGACACCATAGTTAGTGCACTGACACTCATGGGGGGGGAAACTAGTTGGCATAAAACACACACTTCTCTGCAGTTGGTGCTTTCCTATGCCAAAATCTGCTTATAAACGAAGCAGTGATTTATCTGAAATAAATAAGTGACAGATTCCAAGGCTCTGAAGTTGCCTTACACCACATGGGGCAGCTGCTGAGACATCTCAGCAACAAAAATGCTCCTGCAAAGCTGATAGCACAGTGTGCAGTGAGACAGCCACAGAACATCCAAACAGCTCAGCTGCTGGCAGTCTTCTGGTTTGATACTGAAATGAATTTGTTAACCCAGCAATCATCTACGGACAAGAAAGCAGCTCTGGGCTGCATATTTTTACAAGAATTCTGTAGTTTCGCCTGTGTTGCTGCAGCATAATGACTTTTCGTGCTGACAGAAGAACAAACCAGTGTTTTAATTTTGGAAGTGTCATTACTGATGTATCCAATTCTCATGAATTAGTTTAAGTAGAAGAACATAAATGAATGCTGAAGCTGTGCATTTTTTCTTCGGATTTATTCTTGTTTCGTGTGGTGGCTACAAAATGTAAAATGTATTTCTGTACTGCCTGTAAAGTCCTGCAGTCAAGTTTGACTGAATGGCATCCAAAAGTTATAGATGCAAAATTCTAAACCAAGTGCGTGCAACTTGATATTTTTTATATTTTCAGCTTTCATCAAATCACAAACTTAACAAGAAATTACATAAAGTAATTCACCATGTGAATAGTTAATACTTCCCCATGTGTTACAGTCAGTCCTGCAGTTAAGAAACCATTTCAGGTTGCAAACAATTGACTTGATTTTTGGAAATCTCACTGAAGTACTTCTTAGCAGTCCATAGTATGAACTACGCAGTAGTTCATACACTAAAAACAATGTCAGTCTCAAGTCAGGCAACATTCGCATACAAAATAACTGAAACTCAAATACCAAGCAGGACAAAAAAAATAGATAATTAAAAATAATTAAAAACAATACAGAAGTTCATGTTTAAAAGAGCACGATAGAGCTCACTGCATTTGTTTCCAAAGGAATTGTTTTCACTATACTTACATTCATAGCAGATAAACAAAGATATAATAGAGATACAGATAAAGATGATTTCATGTTTTAAAGGGAATGAGTCACAAATGTTTCATGGTTCCTTAAGCAGAAATCATGAACCGAATAGCTGCAATTTTAAAGCAGGGTTTGCTAACAAAACACACAACATAGTGAGTGGGAAGCCACATTTAACTACTTTACTGTGCTATTGGGCCACAAGTTCTACTTTTGAAGAATAAATATAAGCTTCTGTTAGAAAAAATAAGATTTTCTTTATATTTCAATCTGTGTATTTACATATAAACTTTTAAAAGTAAAAAAACCCCAAGGACCTATTAAAAATTCTTGTAATGTTATCCAAACTGACTTATTTACCTCCTTTTTGTTTTGCAGTCCTTGTTCAAGCTGATGGTGAATGCTGTATATCTAATCATAATCCTGCTGTTATCACAGCTGTTATGTGCTTTATTTTTGATGGCTTAAAGACAGATGTTCCAAAATTGCCCTAGATTCCTGCCAGCCTTTTCAATTGCATTATACAAACAATTAAACTTTCCTGACCCTATTCCTGTCTCTAGATAAAATTCAGACGTTGACACTTCAAGAAGCAAATCATGTATGTAAATTGGTTCTAATGACAGCTATTGATGTGTAGTCATATGCAAATAGAGTATTATCAAACATTAAAATGTCCAGCAGCAGTAGCTAGATGGATGCAGTCAAGAAAAATTAACTAGAAGACACATATTCCAGATACTTCCCACAGTGTGTAATGCAATTAAACAGAAGCAAAGGGAAATTCACACTAGAAACTGCCTCTCTCCTGCCATGCCTATTTATTCCCCATCATCTGTTATTATTGTTGAGAATCTTCACATTGTGTCCCAATTAAGCAAATCTCTCGGAATTAATAAGGGTTTGCCTTCTCCATCACCACATCTTTAACGTTTGGAACTGAAAACATTGGCACCTCACGCTGTACGCGAGTGTGAGCAGTTAGAATAAGAACAATTCTGAGATGTGCATGCCAAAAAAAATGATTACAAGTCAAGCTTTATTGCAAGGGTGTCTTGTTTAGTAGGATTTAGCACAATTCGATGGGGTGACAGCAGTTGTCAGGCATTGATACTAAGCATAATAACTATTAAAGAGACAACTCACTTATGGAACATTCAGAGTGCTAAGCCATTGTTTGGGCATGTTTGGAATAGAGATTATTTTGCTATGGTTTGTAAGTCTCATAATGAAGGTTTTTAAAAACACCCCAGCAAAAAAGTTTTTTGTTTGATATTCAATCCAGTGGGTTCCATAGAACCCAACAATGAAAAGATGACAGCATTCAAAATTTCCTGAGTGTGTGACTAATTCAACTTATCCAAAGCATTTCTTGATTCCAACTTGCAACTCACTTGTGAGATTTCAAGGATTCTGCTGTATTTTTCTGTATGTTTCTGTTGCTTCCAATCTTAGCATTGTCTTTTACCTCCTTTGTGTTTTCAAGCCACTTCTCCTGGTTTTTTTGCCATTTCTTTTCCAAAGATATTGGGAAAGGATATTAAAAAATATGCCTTAACTCTCTAGTTTATTTCTACCTCACAATATAGGGCAAGCTGTTAAGTTTAAGACTGAAGGACCTTCCAGGATTTCCCCTGCAATTTGAGTCCTCCCCTTTAAATACTGAATCCTCCCAATAAGCATCAACAACCATTCCGAAAAGGTTTTGTCTTTTATAGTCATCCCTGATTAAAAAAAAGCTTGAAGTATGAACTCATTTTAGAATTTCTAGCCTAATATGCTGGTTCAGCACAGCTCTGCCTTACTCTTCTTGCCTCTTCTTTCATTATTTCACTTTCTGCACCCACCTTCATTCTGCTGGAGGAGCCTCTGCACCATGTTGAGAAGAGAGAGCTGATGCTGAAGATATTTGTGTTACAGCACACAGACACAGTGGTGATCCACAGCCACTCAAGGTAGCTGCCACCTCCACGTTTAGGCTGCTAACGTTGCACATAGCACACTAATATTTATCACAGCCGAAGTTAAAGGGGAGCAAGGATCCACTTTTCTCCTACACGTTATTTCACAGAGTGGAAAATGGCAGCTATGCACTTGTGAAAAAAAGTGCACTGAAAGAAGCAACTGTTTTGGGATCTTTCTGCAACCAGAGGAATAGAAACTCCCCCAGAAAAAAAAAGAAAAGAAAAAGAAATCAGAGGACAGATTCAAACTCAGCCTAATGGGTTTCCTCTTTTTCCAGTCTAGTCTGGTATTGTACATCAGTTCAGGACAATATCCTACTTTATGTTCACCTGTTTTTGGCAGAAGCAGACAGGAACATTCACTACTATTATTTAACACTTAAAGCTGAATCATTCCATTTCTGACCTGAATGTTTTACAGGATAATTTGTACCTTCATGAAGAGTGAAGCACGGGAAGGGAGCTTGGCCTTGATTAAACACCAGCTCAGTAAACTGGGTTTCCCTGTTTCTCTGCTCTGTATTGTATCATCATGAATGCACTGGAAGTACATTAAGATGTAAAGCTACAACATTGATCCGTGTTCTCCCCTTTCTTTTTCCCCTGCATTGCTCTCCTTGCCCAAGGAATCTCTCTTGGATAACACAAGTAGAGACTGTTTTTTAGTGCCAGGAAAGTTACCAGTTCCTTGTGTCCAGAGAAGTAGTAAGAGCTCCCAGACACATCACAAAACTTCCCCAGGAGCCCTGGCAAATGCTTGACTTTTAATGCAGATTCATTAACCAGGAGAGAAAAGTCTTCAGTCATGTGTAAAGAGCTAAAACTGGGAGACAGTGACAGTCACAAACTATTCTAGTACAGAATCACTGAATATTATATACTCTTTAGTCAGTCATACATCATCATTTTTCCTGGTCTGAAGTGCGACAGAGGTGCATAAACATTGCTTATTTGCCAACAAATACAGCACCTTTTCTGGCTCACTGAAATCGAAATAGATGTCCATCGCATCCTTAGACAGCACAACACTAAAATTACCTGTTCAGCTCTCATCCCACAGCACTAAAATGAGCAGAACCAGAGGAAAAATAAGTTCACAAGGAAATCTTTCATAGTGCACCTGCTGTAAATACACACAAGGAGGACAACACGGGCTTGGCTTGTTTTTGTTTCAGAACAAACGTGTTCCAGTCGAATTCCCATGCTTAAGACATTAAATTGTATTCTCATGGGAGATTTTTGACTGGTTTGTACATACATCAAATATAGTTTCTTTCATGAAGTGCTTCTTCAAGAGCCACCCTTCTCCAACTGGGAAGCTACATTATAAAGTAATAGATCCAAGGCCAGCTGTTGCATTTATAAACCTTGCAGGGATGAAACAACCATTCAGATGAGGACACAGGTACTGACAAGTTATTTTCCACTGCAAGTTTTCCCCTTCCCCTTTAATGTTGTAACCACTTCAGGAACTTTAACCTCGGCACTAGCATCATGCAAGCTAGACTCTCTTTTGGGGACACAGTTTCCTTGTTTTGTCTTGGGCTCAGTCCCACTGGGCCCAAATTTCGCTCCAGTCTCTCCCCCTTACCTCATCACAGGAAATACTCGAGAGAGCATAGGGATTTTGGTGAAATCAGGTGGATAAAGTGGGCCATAAGACACAACTCCGCTGATTTCTGAGCTAGAACTTAGATGTGAATTTAAGTTAATACTTAACTACTGGAAAAAGACAATTCTCCTGTGAGGTCTATCTTACAGGTATGCACAATTACCTAAGAGACCAGAGAAGCTTTTTCATTTAATCTAACAAGCACATTTAACCAAACAAAACCTACATCTAACAAAGCACATCACTTCTCTAACACAGCCTTTATGACTTCAACTTTGTTTCCTTTTTCTCTGCCTTACTGAAGGCAGAGAAAAGGCTCCAAACTAAGCCAAAAAACTCCCCCAAATACATGTCTTTTCTGTGTCTGTTGTGGTCAGAGACAGCTGTGCACATAACACGGTCAGACACATCTATCCTGTGTCAGCAAACAGGCTGCATCGATCCTCAGCCTCAGCATCTGGGACCACAAATCTGGCCTGCAGTCACATTTGCTGCCTTCACCTTTCCTCAGTATCCACCATCTGTTACACATTTTAATTATCAGGAATCTTTTAACTGAAATTAGCAGACTTTAGGTCAGGCCTTTGGTGAATGCTTTTTTTCTGCTGAGATTCGGGGAGTTCAGACTTACAGGTTTTGCTGCTCCTACTGTTCTTTCAGATGGCCCTGCATGAATAGTTCTCTTCTTTCTCTACAGATTACTGCAGAGTTTATTTTGAACTACCACAAAATTCAATTATCCCGAAAGATCTTTCATCCATAGAACTACTCATCTTTTAACTCCTGCCACATTTTTGGAAGAAACCTTCTTACCCTCAAACTTATTAAACATTTGCCACAACGGCAAGATCATGAAAATCCCTATGTTGTCATCAAGCTTAAAATCCACACATCTTAGTGAAATGATATGCAAAAAGACATTTGAAGGGCGTAAACAAGACACTGCAATGAATAGTGACAATGTGCATAAGCGTTTTCAGATTCTAAACCACAGCATCTTTGATGTTGCATATTGCAGTCGTAAAAGAAAGCTGTTCTTAAGATTAAAATAAATAGTAAGGAATGCCAACTCTATCATCCATTAGGCCTCCTAAAGAACCAGGTACAACAGGATTAAAAGCACACATCAGAAGTAAACTCAGGAAAACCAGTGTGGGTGTATCTTCAACTCAAGGAGTATATCAGATCTCAGACATATGCAATCCACATAAAGCAATTCCAATCATGTTTTGTTTTTTAAAGACTTTCTACACACAGTTTTACATAGGCAGAAACTGGTTAAATGAGACCTTTCTTAAGAAAAAAAGGTAACTATTCATCTGTGTTTAGGATGAATTTATATTTGACATCAACATGTTTATTGCATCATTCATTAGGTATATTACCCTTAATAAGGGCCTCTTAGCTAAATTACAAAGGCTTTGCAAACACTTAATGCATATTAAGATAATTCTAGAGCTCTCCCGAAGGAGCAACCCAATCTGATCCACATGTACTGTTCTTCAGGACAGACCCCATCTAAGTCCTGTTTGATCAGAACTCTTGCACAGAATCTGAAAGTGGGTAATGTCTTCCCAAGTGTCAGAAAAATTCTCATTAAAATGTGAACTTCAGGCACAATTCTCTCACAGGGCTTTAATTTCTCACTGCATGACCACTGTTCCACGTGTCATCTTATTTCAATTTGAAACACTTCCTAATTATCTTTTTATCTTGTTAAAGGGTGAAAATTTTCCAAGTAGTACTTTCCTCTGGAGATTTCTTTCCACCAGAGAGGCTCTGTTAATATGTACAGTCCGATTTGCTGTCCTTTTGAATTGATCTTGGTCTAAGGCTATTCCTTTGCTACAACCAAACAGGTAGGCTAGCTATAAAATATTATTATTCCAATATTTTCCTTTCTTCTTTTCAAACCTTTAGCATTTGAAGCATATTTCCCTTTGCATACCTCCTCCTTCTTTACAATTGCAGTATCTAATGGAAGCTTTTCACATGCACTTGTACATGCCACTACTTTCACATCAGACTTTTCACTACCAGACAAGGAAGTTTTCAGGTTGAAAAAACGAAGGAAACAACAGCTAATATGTTTTTTCATGAGCACTAAAAATCAGCTGATAGACTTCATATGGTCTCTGCCACAAAGCTCAACATCCAGAGTTCCTCAAACTGAGAAACCACAAAAGATGTAATTTGCTTTCAACATATGAACTTTATCTTGATTTCCAAAATACAAGTTTAAATCAGTACCTACAGTTCAACCCCAGCAAGTCTGCATATCACAAGTCTCAATAGTGAGAGAAATGTATTATTTTTAAGATATACTAAATTGAGTAACATGAATTAATTATTCAAACTCTTGCTGAGATCTCAATAAAAAGTACTGAAGAAATAGGCATTACGGTCTCAAATCTCATGATAACCCCTCCATTCTGTGGAAGAACCAACCCACCAATTTGTCATCAAGCACTTTGGAAACCTTTTCCTAGTACTACACTTTCATGAAACATCTACATTGCCAAACCTTACACAATGGCAGACCTCATACTCTGGACTCTGTTGCTTGCAGAGACCAATTTGTGTGTGATCTACTGACATTCATCCTTCATTCTGAAACTCCAGTGTACAGTTCAATTCTATATTTATGAGCACCACTCCAAACAAGCAAAAGGCCTCCTGCTGCTTTCTGCAGAACGAAAGCATGTGTCTGACAGGAAGCAGAGAAAGCTATTTCAGGATTATCCGTGTGGCTCAGAGTTAAACAGGATTTCAAGACGAAAACGTAGCAGATCTGTAAAACAATATAACACCTTTATGTTTTTCAGGAGTATTTAGTATGCAAAACCATAAGTCCGTATAATTTGTTAGCTTAAAAAAAAGCAAAAATACTTCAATTTGAGATCTTTGGTAACTGAAGCCTCATTTCTGTAAAAGAAAGGACCTTCTTTAGAAGATAAAGATCCAGGTTAACAAAAGGTTAATATCTGTCACCTGACTGCGATCAGTATCTCCCCTTTCCAGTGGCTAGCGTTTCAGGGGCTACAACAATTAAACCATAAGAAAGCCATGACCAGTGTAATGCAATAGCTGTATTAGTCAGGCAGATCATTTTACATCGCTGGGTATTCTGAAAGATCCCATGAGGATTCCAGATGTAAATTCTTGACGAAAAAGGAAATGATAGAAGTGTCTCAAAGATTTATTTTTACTTTCTGTACAGCACAGTGAGCACATGGCAGAATAACGAGTCCATTCATTCATAATTGCAGATGTTTTACACGTCTTGCTGAAACACGTGCATTAATGTGTTATATGGAGCTCTCTCTTCTGTTTCCAAAGCGTTAGGATAATTGTTCTTTGATTTGCATGTTTGAAGTGTATACATATATGCATAAACTCTTCCAAGCTCCTGTTCCAGTTATCGCTGTTACAACTCGTGTCAATCACAAATCAAATAATCTCCTCCCTGGAAGGTAGGGGTGCTGCTCAGTTATTGACACACAACCACACGGTTCCCACTCTGAAAGGCTCTGGCAAGGCAAGGCACTAGGGCTCCTTCCTGTGGGCTGCACGGTGTGAACCTCCTCACCCGTGTTAGCTGATAAGGCACCTCGTATAACATGGATGTTTATACCACCACTGGAAGATTACTTCCAGCCCTTCTGGAAATCCCATAAGCTGGTTGGTTACTACACACAAGCCTTTCATAGCACTCAAAGATACTGTCACAGATACTATTTCAAACAAAGCAGAAAACTGCTACGCAGTGAGAGAAAAGTGGTTTGTTTTTTTTTTTTCAGTCAAGTATTAAAACCCTTTGGATTAATTTTTTTCATTTCCACAGTTGCTTTTTTTTCCCCTTTTGAGTCTCACTTCCTCTCCTTTCTCCTTCCTTGTCTTCCAAATCAGCAAGATGGTTTCCCTATAAAATGCTGTGTTCTCTCCAGGATTGTTATCAATCCTTGATTATTCTGATACGCTTCCAAAGGCATTTATAAATGCCTGTCACCAAAACACTGTAAAAAGCAGTTTTGATCTTTGAGACTTTTCTAGCGCATTCTGCCTTAGCTGTGGACCTCACATATATTCTTATATAGTTTACAGCTATGCACAGGTCATCACTGGAGAAAATTCCTATTAGTGATGGATATATGCTGATATTCTCATTCATAAATGCTGCATCATTATTCTTGCTGGAGCACAGGTAAAGTTTATTTTTACCCTGTAATTTCTACCTAGTCAGAATGAGTTAAGAAGCTTGCACTTACAAAGTGTACAGGATACAAAATGAATTATAGGCATGTCAAAGCAAGAAAGGGAATTAGTGATGATGGTTGAATCTCAGAAGAACTTCAAGTTGAATTCACAAAGGGCTTTATTTGAACTTTATACAAAACCACGTGGATCTGAAATTGGGGTGAACACAGAAATACCATCTGTCAGCCTCAACCCCACTCTTAGCATCCCATCCAGGTGAGAAATACTAGGAATCTTACTTAGATTTTTGTTATTTCTTCTTCTAATCACTGCTGAAGCCAGAAACTGCAGGATAAGACCCAGGCAAAAACAGGAAAGTTACAGAAACCTTTTAGGTTTGGGATAGAGAAGCCATGTGCTAATCTCACGCTCAACATACCAGGGTTTATTTACCTAAAATACATAACTGTAGTTTGAGATAGCCCCTGCAAAGAATGAGAACCCAACCATAGATTGAGGGACTCAAAGGGCTGGAGGGCTGGCATGGAGAACAAGTTACAAGCAAAAAAACCCAAGAATCCACATTTTTGGATAATTAGGCTATTGCAGATTTTCATATGGGTGAATGCTCTTAGGACACCTGATATGAGCTATTAGCTGGAGCAATACAAAATTTAATTTACACAAACAGTAAAGGTCTTCTTTTCCTAACAATCTTTTTGTGACTAAAAGAGAGGGTGGAGTACAAGAAGCACAATTGCCATGAAAAGTCATTTTTCACCGATGTGAAAGAGTCAAATTCTCCCAATATGGTGATTAAGCAAAAATGAATGATTTTGCCTGAAGGATGCATTTTTTTCACTGTCATAAAAAACATCAGCTATTGAACTTATAGCAGGTTTTATGTAGACAGATAATTTTTCTCTGGATCAGAAATTTTAAAAAAACCAAACCCTTGAAAACATACCTTTTTTTAAACAAATGGTGATAGCAAGAAACACGAAAACTGAAGGGGTTTAGTATTTGGGGGTTTGAGGGGAGTTTAAGAGTTCTATATGCCCTGTATATCACATTTATGTTAAAAAAAATAAACATCTATTATGCAAAACCTAAGTTATTCTACACATGACATTGCACTAGGCAGGCTTTGAATTTTTTTCTTGGATACTAAAATCTCGTGTGTTACAGACACTAAAGCAATGAAACAGAAACTAATAGGGGCAGCTAAATTATATAGCCTTAAGCGTGATGGAGTCTGCACGCTGTTCTTTGTTAAACAAGCACCATACTCCCTTGTCTGTCAGGGCTCCCATTTCCAGCACTGCCTCTCTAAATGACACATAGCAAGGAAAATAAGGTTTTCAATGAGGCCTCACACAATTAAAATGTTAAATATTTCACATACTATTCTGATGTCTGCAGGAGGTAAAGCTTCACAGGGAGCTAACTTATCCTCCACAGCCAAAGGAAATTAAGCAGTTTCAGCCATCAGATGGCTTACACCTCAATGCATGCTCCAAAGAGATTCACATGCTTTGCTTTAATATGAAAAATAAAAAATAATTTTTAAAAAGAGGGTGATGGAGGCCATATTACAAAGAGAACAGCTCAGTCTCATTTGATAGGCAGTAACTGAGATTCAGACTGTACAACTGATTTTTCAGCAGAACACTTCTTTGATTTCTATAGGGAGTTTTGCTTAAAAATTGACGAGACAATATGTCCTTATTAAAGCAACCATTTTAGGAAAAATACTCTCAGTTTGTTCCCACTGAAGGCTGACAAAACCATCTATTACAGTAGAACAGCAGCCCTTCGAGCCCCAATTTTTAAGACTTCTTAGACACAAAATCCAGTTAGCAGAATAGGATAAATACAACTGCCTGCAAATAAAGTTTGGCAAGTTCCTAAGAGCTTGTAGGATTGGAACCCAAGTTGCTGGTTGTGGTTTTAGTATCACTTTCCTCTACCTGCCTCCTTTGATTTACAAGGAGTAGGTTAAGTGTAACAGAAGCACGAGCGACGTACGCACAAAGATGCAGGATTTATCTACGCTAACTTCTTAACAGAGAAACGATCAAAAATCCTGCAATACCTTCACACCTAGGTGTTCTAGGGTGTGATCCTAGCAGGATTCTGGCCCAGGACATGCGGCAATGTCAGCCCTGTCCCGGGATAGGTGCACACACAGAACGAGCCACAGGAGGGCTGCACCAGCGCTCCCAGCCCATCCCTGCTGCCCAGAGCCCGGCACCAAACGGAGGCGATTCCAGCTGGAAACGACACAGCCTCCTGAGCAGGGGGGGTTAAACAACACGCGAAAGGTCCACCAAGAGGATTTAAAAGTTTTCACTGCAGTTAATCGGAGAAGCAGCTTGCTGAAGGGTTTCACACATCACACTTGCTGGTTCTTCAGTTTTAAAGCACAGCAGAGATCAATGTCCTTGCCTGCCTTTACCTACAACTGCCTGCAAAAGCAAGGTGACACTTCCCCTTTCCATGTCATCCAGGAGATTTTCGGTGTGCA
Source organism: Falcunculus frontatus (assembly GCA_013398115.1). Lineage (NCBI taxonomy): Eukaryota > Metazoa > Chordata > Aves > Passeriformes > Falcunculus > Falcunculus frontatus. The sequence goes on from VZRV01006503.1 coordinate 226,687, forward strand.
GCACCAAGGCTGATGTCTAAGAGCGATTCTTCTTTGCAGTTATTACACACTGTTTATAACATTTAAGTGTGTGCTCAGTCCAAGTGCACCCTCTGTCCCCAGCTGCACACAAACATGACACACTCTCTCCCAATAAAGTCCAACAACAGAGATAAGGCAAGATATGAAACATACTGAAGTCATGAGGGTCAGAGAGTTGGAAAGTTAGCAACATGACAGCTCCACGTGCAGCAAGATGTTCCAGATGCATAATGCCTTCTCTGGAGGAAAGGAAAATAAACCAAACAAACCAAACCTATGTCTTTGATTTTTCGAATCAATTTGAAAATTCACAGATTAATTTTCCACACATTAAAAAAAAAAAAAATAGGGGCAGGGATAAGATGATGGGAAACACACACACGTTTTGGAAACACCTGGTATAACAACCATCATTCACAATCCAGGTGTTTAGGATCCTTCCGCAAAATGCTGAATAATCTTGGTTCAAAATTGTCATCAACTTAGTCCAAAGGCCCTTAGTACAAAGAACAAAAGGGATACTCCAGTGCAATCCTCAAGGTTTCACTCAGACAATAGCACTCAAGTTTCTCCACTTACTTTTCCAGCCCTGGTTTTCCACACCTTTTTGTACACATGCTCAAAGTCAAGCATTTAATTTTATTCCAAATAAAAGCAGTGTTTTTCAGGGTTTCTGCCAGAATGGCAAAGTCAGCAGGATTTTGACAAAGTGCAGCAGGAATTTAAAGAGTAAAGGCAGAGTATCCGATCACCTGGAAAGTGCTGATAATGACAGCAACCAAGCTGGAGAACCACTTGGAATATTTAATCAGGCTGTGGTGCAGATTAATTTGATACTGTCTTTAAAATGCTTTGAACATGAAAAGCATAAGTTAAGTGTTTGATATTCAGCCTCATCACCTACCTCATCCTACCTAACAGTGCAGGGCAGCTTGAGAACTTGTGGTGTTACACTGGGCTGTGACAGGGGAGAACTGGTTCCAACATCATCCCAAACCCTTCATCTGCTTTCAAGCAAGTAACAATTGACTGCTGGGTAGATAATGGTAAAAGTGTTCACATCAGCCCAGCTGTGCAATTCCTAATGTATTCTGGCTAAAAATTAAATCAGTACCTAATGAAAAAAAAATTTTAAGCCATTACTTTTAGTAACTGTGATTTTCACTTTGAAAGCATCAGCAGCTGTGACAGCACCCAAGCAATTAACAGGTCCCTTTGGCTTTATGAGGTTTCATATACAAACACTGTAACTCCTACAGCAGTTTAGGTGGATTAGAGGACACTGTAATCCAAAGACTGTTTAACACCTCCCTTTGAAAATCACTTCTACCAAAAGAGTATGAGAACAACACAGAGCAACTATTTTAGTTATCCATCACTCTTAGACCAAATTTGGACAACGGTACACCACGGCAAGTGATATCTTCAGTCTTCAATTAACTCTTGAAAAAGCAGCGTTCACTTAAAGGGATGACAGGGAAGAAAGATTCAGACGTTCTGCTGTCCAACCACACATTCAGTGATCAGGAAATGTGGCACAATTATACTGTATTTAAAAAAAAAAGCATTCTTTTTGTTCATTCAGAGGCTGTCACCTCTGGCTTCTAACTACATGCTCCAAGACAAAAAGATAGGAAAACTCAACTCAGTTCAGCAGTGCATCAAAATGTCTCAATACACAAGACAAGAACAGCACATGGACCTGCCAGGACTGTGCACGTTTCTGCACCTTCTGAGGAAGTGAGCATTTTTCACTAGTAATAATCACATTCATCTCATATTCCACCAAGAAATGGGTCTGCTGTTTTATTATGCTGTTTGAAAACACATCCTTGTGTGTTTTTCAAAGGACACCTTGCCTTAAGGGTGCAGTACAGTGAACTGCATTAAGGAAAGTAACATTCTGTCAGCAAAGGAAAAGCTTGGGGATGAAAGGGAAAGAGACATAGGGAAAGAGACTGGAACTGCCAGGGAACCCCCACAGCAGAGATCCTGTGCAAATACAACACCTGGCAAGTGTTTGAACCACCACCTGTGGTAACAGGGAGAACACACCTGAGGAACCTCACAGAGCCTGGAACAATTCCTACATATTCATTTAAACAATTAATGTATGAATCAAAGTGTGTATTTTTATCAATTTGACGTGTTAAGAACAATACAAAGCTGACTTGCTTTCTTGCTTTTCTCAGACAAAAGAACCAATTCACCTTCTCAGCCTGTTTCTCCTCCTTTTTTTTGTTTGGCTTTTCCTCATAACAACCAACACTTAAATAAAACAAACACACAACTACCACGAAAGATTAGGAAGGGAACAGCACACTTTCCATGGAGAAACAAGGGGCAGCAGTAGGAGCACACTAGCTAGCACACAGGAGACAGAGTAAAGAAACACAAAGTTCTTCAGTACTTTTGTCCTAAATGCTTTCAGGCATCCTCTTATTTTATAAGTAACTTCACATAGGGATACACAGGCCTTTATTAATTCATTCTCCTGTTGAAAGGACAGTATCTTACTGCAAAGCTCTATGGCACAAGACACAGAGAATCTACGGTAATTCAGAATTTCATTTGATTTCTATCCAAACAAACTGAATAAAGCAAATTACAGATAAATTACAACTCTCAAAGTCAAAGAAAAATTCAGAAGCCTTTTCCCAGAATCTGTTTTGTGACTATCCTAAAAAAATGCTAGAGGATTTGCCACTGAATTTTATATGCTTTTTTTTTAAGTGGCTTATTTCATTAGCTGTCTTAGAGCTGAGGGAGCACATGAGTATGTACTTCATCCCCTCTGGGCAACAGCCCCTCCAAAATTGCTGCTTTCATGAGGTTGATAATTCAGCTGGAGTGTCAACCTCATAATCCATGAGAGAGGTCTAACCATAAAATACCTTACATTAGATCATTCTGCCTGGCAAAAGCTCCAAGGTTTTCCATGCCTGGGAAGTCTTCCATTTCAAAACACAGGAACTTTTCAACGGAATATCAGCAAGGTGGTTATGGCACTGTTGAAGCAATAGAACCCTTGAAGACTTCCCACCAGCTTTTACATATAAACATAGTGTTCTGCACATAAATCGAGAGAGACTTCAATGGAGATGTTTGCATTTCAACACAAGTCTCCTTGGTGAGTGATCTAGCTTGTCTCCAAGATCAAAGAGATGTGCATTAACATCTTCTGGCTTGCAGAAGAAAACACACACAAAACCTAGCCAATAACTCAAAGTATGGTGAACTACAGAAAAGCAGCCAGGGAAAACAAGAGGAAACAGGATGGATAAACCAGATTATCCTCCAGAAACAGGACTAAATACAGATGCAGATTAGCCTGGCAAACAAACATTTCTAGGAAGTACTGATATGTCACTGTATTGCCAAAATTAGAAAAACTGTGTAGGAAGCAATTAGCTACTGTAGCTTCTCTCTACTTAAAATGATTGTTCAAGGCTATATTGTAATATGCAGTTGGTCATACCAATTCAGCACGTAAATGCTGGCATGAAAAATGCCATTTATTCAATCTCAACTTCAAAAAAAAAAATCAAATTGAGTTGAGAGAAATAACAGTTCTTTCCTTGACCCATTCTGCATTTACACTCCAATTCTATTCCCAACACACAGCCTCGTTGTGCACACTGTACGTGTGTCCTCCATAATTAAAGCTTTATTTGAACCTCCCCCCTCTCTCCACTTGGTTAGATCAAAACAGTAGAGACAAAAACTGAAACATGCCTGGGGTGCAAGGAGAGAACAAGAAAGACTGTTTAGTGAAGTAGGCTAATGGTGGTGGGGAGGAAGGGGGCTGATTTTCACATCTCAGAACTGTTAAGCCTGCAAATATTACTGAAATCACATCTGCGAACAAAGCTCTGCTTTAAGGAAGTTCACCCATGAGTGTTGCTAAGCAATGGAGAAAAGACGAGGGAGAGGGAGAGTGCCTGACTTTAGGATTAGGAGGATGGATAGAAGATAAAGTAAGGCTTCTACATAGCTTTATTTATAAAAACTTTCAAGTTCTTTGGTTTTATTGCCCGTCTTCCAAACTACTTGTGCCATGCGATTAATCAGGTCTCATTCATTATCTGTCCCAATGCACAGCCAGCACAAAGAGGTGCTGCATCCTGGAGTAAGCATTTGAGCACCAGAACTGCCCACATCTGTCTCTGGATTGAACAGGTAAGAACAGGAGAAGCTGTCCTGATGCAAATACTATAGAATTCAATGCCTATATTTTAGAGAAATACTGCAGATACTTGTTTTTATGTAACTTAAACTATGCATTGTATAGGAAATAAAATACTTGTGATAGCTACAGCTTGTTCTAACTCTATTCTTATGCTGGTTGCTACAGAGAAGTGAAGTATTTTATCTTACAAGATCAATACATGTCATATCTTCACCTTACTTAAATGAAGTTTTTCCGGCCACTCTCTACTGGCATCTTGATATTGTAAAAGTTTCTTGTTCTGCTTTAGGAAGATTACTTCCAATCCTTAGGAAAGCAACCACACATTTTCAGCTGTAGACAAATACATTGCCTCATATTACTTCCCAGAAAACATTTGTTGCCTTGTTCAGCTAAATGCCTCCATAAACTATAGCATGTACGTTTGTAAAGCATGAATTGTTGGAAGAGTAAATTGAATTCTTTGATTCATTTTTACATGGCAGCAGTATTTTTTTTCTTTTTTTTAAATCATCATAAATACTCTGGAATGTTCATCTCTTTATTACTCAGAATTATATTCCATATGCTAAGGCACTCGCAGCCTCACAGGTCATTTCATAGGCATTAAACTTTTACTGTATACCTGTCTTTTTAAGGTTTCCTAATAACTCATCTGGAAAGAGAGTGACATTTGTTGCTGAGTAACAGATGTCTGCACACACAGCATGAGCTAGGAGCATTTCTCAGCCTGAGATCCCAGATTATGATTAACTACCTAGTCAGTGTTCTAGTTAGAGATATTATGAAGGCCTTCCCCAAAACTCAAGATATTCAAAACCTATCACTTCTGCAGCACTCCAGCAGTGTTCCCTGCACATGGGATGCATTGCCCTGACAGGAAAATAGCATTTAACAGACTGAACAATAGAAACTAATTAAGAAGATTGAGTGTTATAATCACTTTTTTTTTTTATTTTGTGCACCTTTAACGTTTTCAAAAGTAGAGACTTTCAACCAAACATTTTAAGCTCAAAGAAGCACAGACACTGTACAAAGGCAAATTAAGCCACACGCTGAAAAAACAACCTATAAGTTTTCCTCTGAAAGGTGATAAATTAATTACTGAGATTGGAAAGTTTCCCATGCCTAACACGTAAAATAGGTCACCCCTTGTACTATATTTTATTTACACACAGTCAGAAGCAAATCTATGGGCAGTTGCTTTAGAGCTGAATAGACACAGTCAAATCATTTTTCATCCCCCAAGAACTCATCCAGGCAGTCCAAAACAAAGTGATCAAGTGGAAATATAGACCAGGATGGAAGAAAGATGCTGTGGATAACCCAGCAGTTATCAGTTTCGTATAGCAAACCTCTTGAAATGGATGACATGTAGAAAATGCACGGAGATCCATCATGTTGCATTGCCTAATTGACTTTTCTTCCCCCCTTTAGCTTTTTCTTAATGAAAAGCAAGGAAGGAGAGAAGAAGAAATCGTCCCTATCAGCAGCAGCAGGGGTTGCTGCAGCAAGATGATAATTCCCTCCTGCTACTCTGCTGACAACCACCAAGCTGCACAGGAGGAGCAGAGCATTTTAATCACAGAATTGAAAAACACAGCAGTTCCTAAAACTTCACCTTACCTTGGTTGATTTACATTAATTTAGGACCGAATGGCTTTCAGTGGAATAATGTTATCTGTGGAAGATAACAGAGGAGGAAAAAATTGGGTGTAATTTCTAGTTTCCCTGCACATAACAGGCAAGGATCTATGTATATAAACAGTTTTGGAGCATCTTAGATAAGCAAGGACTATTGAATTCCTTAAAGCACGGTGCAAACTTGAGGGCTCCCTAGCTCCATACTGAGTGGTTTTTAAGTGCCATTATTTCAAATACACACCATTAAAAGGGTAGAAAATACATCAGCAACCAGCAAGTCAGGGTCCAATCCAGTGGCCACTGAAGCCGTCAGAAATCCTGTGACAGAGGCCTCGAGGTTTTGGCCCCAGCTCTTTCATCAGATTATCATTTATAACAAAGGCACCCCATAAGGAGCTGCTAAGACAAATGCAAATCTTGTGTCAAAGACAGTCAGACACCCCCCCAAAAATTAAAAATTTGAGCACACAGCAGCTTAGAGGCAGCAGCTTTGGGCATGTGGCACAACATCTGCTACAAAAACACTAGAAAGCAGACCTGCAGCAAACTGGACCGGTGCCAGATCTCAAGATTATCCCCCCTCCAAGGCTGTCAAGTAAATGGACAGATGGCAGCCGATGCACTCACAGGATAGTTAGCTCAGTTAACAATCAAGTATGCTAAATGATTTCAGATTCACTCTGCACCAAGCATTGTACTTTCCAGTGAACCATTAACACTGTGTCCTAATAGAAATATGGTTTGGTATGAAGGAACTGGCAGATCCTGTATTTTACAAGACAGTTTCTCTGGAACAATTTGTCAGGGAACATTAGATCTGCCTTCATGAATAACGCGAGAATCTGCCAAGTTTGCCAGGCTGGGTTTGTTCATAATTTTAATTCTACAGTGTTTGAAGAGCAAGGATGGAAACAAACACAAAGATGCAGGTCAGTTATCCATGCAAGCTGCTGCCAGGGATGCACCCAGCAGAAAAAGCAGGAGGGATGTTGGAAGCACACAGGATATCACATCACAGCAGCTGTGCCCCTGCAGTGCTGCCTGCCTGCTGTGGGACATCACACAGCTCTCCTGCACAGGACAGCTATCACAAGCAGCCTGCTGAGTGACACACTCATCACCTGAGTGCACAGATGTGAGGATTCATCCCAAAAAAGGTAATAGTTCTTGGGCTTAAATGGGTACAATCGGTAAAGAAAATTTGGCCCTCATACATCAAGGGGGCAAATAATTCATTCATGAGCACTAGCACATAGCATACAGGTGGACTTTTGGCCTCAGCATTACAAGATACATCCTTAAATTCTTCCTCTTTATGGTTAGATATAATTGCCTTTAACAATATTTGTAGGTTTAGTGACAATATTATTCTATTGATTTGCTTTTCCATAAAGCAGCAGGGCAAGAATAGCCATTGAAAAAAACATGGGTTTATTCTCCCACCTCCACCCTCTGGCTCCTGTTGCACATCCCTTCTATCCATCCACCCAAAATCCCATGCAGCTAAACAGCTGGTCAAAAGTGTAATAGAATTTATTTATTACATATTTGGCTCCCATGACCATTTTATTCATCACTGTTGCACCTAATAAATACCCTGAGAAAACACACACCACCACCCCTTTTCTGCCTGCATTGGAGAAATCCTTCAGCTGAAAGCAGGGGAGAAACCCAAGAAAAACAAGTGGGAAAATAGAAGGACAGGGAAGAGAGAGAACTTAGCTCTGTTGAAGGAGGTAGGAGTTGTGCCATGGATACCAGAAAAGCAGCACCTCACACTTCTTATCTGTTATCTCAGTTCCAAAGAGTAGGACTGAAGAAAACCAAAAAACGCAAAGCATTTCTAGCGGGCAACCAACAAATCAGTTCCCTGTGCAGTCAGGTAAGAGCCAGCTGGAGAGCAGCAGGTTCTGACTGGTGCTGTGGCACCTTGCACTTTGGACTCACTCTCTGAACACTCCCAGAACACAGAGCTTGTGCTGCAGCAAGTGCTGAGCCCAGGGAAGCTGCACTGAAACTCCCCCAGCAGTGCCCCTGCCTGTGCTCAGACCCTGCACAGGTCTGCTCACTTTGCCTTTCTGCTGTGACAGTGGCTTTCTTCAGAGATGTTGGCAGGGCATCACCATGATTACACCAGGAAAATCAACAGCAGCAGTCAAGGATTCATATTCACTGCTCTTCCAGTGAGAGGTGCCACAAAAATATGAGGAGAGCAGGAGCAAGGGCTCTGCCATGGCACTGAGCTCCTCAGCATCCCTCTCTGCAGCTTTCCTCTCCCCCAAGGAGGTGATGTTGGGACTCCAGTGTGAGCACCAGAGCAGGGAAGCCAGAGATGCAATTTAAAAGAATATAGAGCAAACTGGTCAAAAATGGAGACAGAAGCAACCTCATTTTCTGGCTCAACTTTATGAAAATCTGATTAGGCCTTAGTGAAATTTAATCTTTGCCTTCCAGACCTTCTGAGACAACAATAAAGATCTTCTGAGCTCATAAAGTACCCAGAGAAGAGAGATACCACTCAACTGTAGGAAAATAGCTGAGAAAAATTCTTTTTCTTGGCACTAATCACCAGGTAAATCTGCAAAAAATGTCATTAAAAAGTGAATAGTAAAAAGCCACACATCGTTATTTTCAAATACAAGAATACACTTTATCAAAGTAATAAAATAATGTGAAAAAGACAAGACAAATTAGCTACAGCAATAATTAGGAATGCCAGACATTCAGAAGAGAGTATTTGTTCAAATTGCTAAGATAGCCAAGAGACAGAAAATTTGACTCCTAGCAGACCCACAGTGGTAACATTTCTTTTTCCTTTTTTTCCGACTACAAATTCACAGCAAAAACAAACCAACCCACCAGATATATTTTTATATTATCAGCCCTTCCCCAGAACAATTTTGCTTCAAAACCAGTCATTAAGCTGGAACTGGCAAAGCCCAAAGTTCCAGTGTTTTATTCTCAGCCAGAGGGTCCACATTTCTCTGTCTCCTTGTAATAGCTGTTCCTACATTGCCTCACAAGACAAAGAAAAATGAGAATTTTTTTACTTTCCTCAGAAGTTTTTTACTTTCATGGATAGATAATAAATGGTGTCTTTAGCCCCACAAGAGGCCACACCAAATGCTGATTCCTGGATGTGCTCAGCACAGATCAGCAGAAAGCTTTTACTTTCAGGAGGCACTGATTTTTGGGTGCCATTCCCCTCTGCCAGCTCAGGAGCAGCAACGGCACCAAAAGAAGCCTTTCTGCTTGTTCAGCATCTGGGGTGGAATATCTGCCAAGGGTTTGATCTTGGCCTCTTGGTTTGTGCCTGCGGTGCCCAGGATTCCCAGGGGTCTCACAGCCAAAGCTTTCCTATTTTCGGGTTGCTGAGCCCACCATAAGCCATGTTTTGTTGGCACAGTGCACAAGCAGCAAATCCTACAACACTGATGTTTCTTAGATTCTTCCACTGCTCTGCTTACAGTCCAATAAGATCAGCTTTTGCAGCTTTCAGGAAAGAAAGCAAGCAATTCTTATCAAAGCACAGCAATCTGGGAAATTAAAAAAGAACAGGAAAAAATCAGATACGAACAGGTGGTAAAACTGTGTTTGCAATCTTCTCCTCTAGTCATCTAATATACCAGCCATCTCCAACCAACTCATTTTTATCACATCATACCAGACAATGATATATGCAGGAAACATTAAAAAACAAATAGATGCTAAAAAAAATCCTAATTATGGATGTGCAGATCCGAAATAATTGAGGATGATGTGCATGTACTAAGTAGAGTTACAAACTAGAGGATGGTGCGTATATATATACACACATATATATATAATCTAGGAATTCAATTTAATTTTTGCATGCATTAATGCCCCCATGTCCTTATTGTTGCTTATAGAATCCTCCACTTACTAATTCCACAACTCATACAGCCGTGCAACAAAAACATGGTTATGTTGCATATGGTTACATAGCACAATGTCTGTGGAATAAAGTTTGCTGATTAAAATCCTATTTTAATCACGCAATTTAAAAGTCTACAGTAATACGTCAATTACAATACTTGTAAAACGCATCTATGCAGAAAGCTAGAAAACTGGAATGAATATGGTATTCTGATCTCTTACTGTACAGATGTACAATAATTCTCAATCTGTTCTTGCCTGGGCAAGTCAGAGTCTGTGCAACATTCAAGATTAATTAGAAGGAACACGTGCTCCTCATGAACCGTGTCATGTCTAGTACTATATGTAAATTAATTCATGTCAGCACGGGCCATGTTGTGTCATGATTTTTTTTTTTTGGTGAAGGATGTACTATTTTTTTACTGCAATTACTATAGATTGTCTATTGATTTTACAATATCTGTAGAGAGATTTTACGAAAATAAAACATCAGGCAATATGTAAGTTGGTGTTCTGCTGGGTTTTTTGTTGCTGTTTGTTCGATCTTTGCCAGCTAACTGGGCTGAGAGAAGTCACAAGGTATGTACACATCATATTCTGTTTGGGCATCCAAAACACGAGCACAGAGTGGTTATCACAAAGGCTCAACAACAGCCACCTCTTCCCAGCTTATTGCCTTGGGGAACCAGCACTGCCTCCACCACCAAACACAAAATAACATCACATTACACATGCAGAACCCAAGGTCTCAGCTTTAACTGCCCTTTGATCTTCCATAACAGAAGGAAGTGTAAACCAAGATCAAGTTTATTAACTACAGATCAAAGTGCAGCCTAGTTCTTCCCTTTCCAACAGCAATTAAAGACTGGAGGTAAATTTCTGCTGAAAATTATTTAGAGATATGTAGGTTATCTTTGCAGTCGTTGAATGTGCCATTCCAATTCAAAAACACAACTTCAGGGCACTCTGACCCACATTTCTCCCAGCTCTCACTTGGAGATTCCTGCTCTTCCTCTGGCATTATGGTGTTTGTTAATTGGGAGCACGGACACACAGCACCATGTTAAGAGCTAACAGAACTATTGCAGTAATACAGTAAAACTTAGAGGTCCAGTCACCACTTTAAATTGCATTTTATCCTCAAAATACATTTTTCCAACTGATTCAGCTTTACTGAGAGACTGATGGTACAGGTTATTTGAAAACTCCTTGAGTATAAAACAACAAATACATTTCTCCAGCCTTGGAAGCACCTTGGAAATCGCCTTCTGTTCCCAGCACCATGTGAATTCATCACTTAAGTGCACTGCAAAACAAAAAGCTATATATTGCACTTGAATTTCACTTTTAGGAGCAGTTTAGTCACTTTTTATAACCCGAGAATTGTAATTCTTTACCACAGCAGCCGCTTAAAACACATTATAGCATGTAAATTTTTTTGAAACTTAATTGTAGAATGCTCTTAATATGGCCTTTAAAATAAAACACAATCTAAGCACCATAAAAACCTTGCAGCTTCTTACACAATTAAATTCTTTGAATGAAAAGCACTATCTTGCAATTTTGCAAGTCAAAGCAGCAGATGTATATGCTAAAGCACAACTCAGGGTAAGCAGATAGCATTAATGATTGAGACTCATGACTGAGCTTTTTTCCAAATATGAGACAATATGAAACCAAGATATCTGCCAATTACATGCTTTTTGGGGGGGTATTCCTACAGATAGATCAGTCTTGAAACAGGACAAACGTTTCCATTATAAGTCTGATCATTCCCACAGCAGTCAGCAGGAGGTTTGGGGCTACAATTTGGGGTACTGGTGTCAGGAGCATAAGACTGGTTCTTGTGAGGCATCACCGGCCTCAGCTTCCACCACGCTAAGTCAACTCACCTAAAACAACATGTCCTAAAGTAGATTTCATTTCTTAAAATATCAGTTGACAGACAAGTGATAACAGCTAAAACTCAGACTACCTTCTTTATTAAAAATAACACAGCCCTGCCTCTTCAAATTAACACTTTCACCCCCTCTTCTCCAGCTCATCTCCAGGACCCTCTGTTACATTCCAGTGCCACCAGACCCTGATATCAGCGGCTGGACTGCATCCAGGGTTCATCATCTTACAGCTGTGGTTTCAAAACCACAAGGTAAATTAACATTTACCCATACAGATGCCCAGCAATCATTACCATACTATATTCAGCTCCCTCCTTCGATTGGCAAGTACTGCTCAGTATAAAGAGTTTAGGTTCTTTTAAAAAAAACATTCTAAAACTACAGCCAATACAGACACGTTTCCTTATATTCCCAAATTAGTTGCATAATGCTGCTGCCCTTTTGTAAAGATAGATCACACTGGCACTTCAGAAATGGCTGCAGTTTCCAAGTGATGACAGAATTTCACATCCCCGCCCTATTCCCACCGAGTGCCAGGATCCTTTCCAGCGCCTGCAGCAATGCTTTGAAGTAGGTGCAAATGCAGCAAATGCAAAAAGATTAAAGGATTCTGGAGTTCATGGAAAGAGGTGCAGAGCTCACTATCACCAGAAAGATTCAACCAAACATTTTAAATTTTTATTTAAAGAATTTCATCATGAGATGAGTTACACCACAGCACTTTTCCTCGGGATATATTTTACATAACTGTCTATGCTGCCTGTGACTAAATCCTTAGAAATGGACGTACATTCAGCCTTCCACCGTCGTTCTCCAAGACAGTGCAGATCTCACACACAGATAGCAGCATACCAAGAGCTGAAAGGTTAAAAAATGTTCAAAATAGACAGCAGTATTACCTCAACATTTTCCTTTTTAAGCAGCTTTCGCACAGAATGTTTAAAGGAGAAGTTTCACATTTAAAACATCCTCCTACAGGGGGAAGCTGCAATATTTCTGACAGACATTTTTCAGTTTTGTTAGGCATTTCACTTACTCAGTATCCTGTCAGTTCAGGATCTAGGAATCAGGGCTTTCAAAAATCAGCTAATGACATGAGTCTCAGTCACTGTGTGTCCCTCCAAAGGTGGCTAACCAAGCATTATTTCTTTTAAGGCAAGGGAAGAGGAAAAGTGGGATTGATGATGATTTTTTTTTTCTTATTAATCCTTCAAATCACAACTGTCAGCCAAGTCAAAGTTGAACACTCAAGCAACAAAGGTTTCCACCTCATTCACTGTTGCTGAATGTCCTGGAGTGTACCAGTAGCAAAAACTGCATACCCACAGGGTAACACAAAATCTGTTCACTGGGACATGGTGACATTGGCTTCCAGAAGATGCAGTATAACACAGGGTCCTGCAAATTCAGGTGCAATTTAAAGTAATAGGCTATAAAAGACTCCCTAAAACTTTCAGATGAACATACAAACAGTTGAAAATAAAGTAAATAGCTACACTGGTATTTAATTTCTGTTGTTGTTTAGAGATAAGTATGACAGATTTGGAAACAGAACTGATCTTAGATTTAAAGGCCAGAAATAGAGCAGAGGATCAGAAGCATCTTCTGTTTCTCTGCTATTTCTATTCAGCTCTGGGTCTGCCTGCTGCAACCTCATCCTCAAACTTGAACTCCAGCCTCTTCCTTTCCCTGATGGCACATCTTGCCTTCCCCAATCAGGACCTCAATACCATATCCCTTTTCCTCCAGCCCTAATACCACAGGCCTATTTTCCCAGCCCACCTCAAAGTCTTTCACTTCCTGCCCATCCTCACCCTCTTCCCTGACCCTGTAGATACCAACGCTGCCTTAGGCGATGCAGAGCAAGTAGCAGCAGTGTTTTCACCAGCAGCATGCTGGAAGTATCCTACAACAGTCAAGCTACCAAAACTACAGCAAGATGCTCGTAGATATACTAAGCTATGGGGTCCACAGTCCTCATGAGCCTGCATGGAAAGCACATGAAGTGTGCTGGAACTCTCCACCTTACAGGTGACCCAAATAAGCACTAGAGTCAGACTTCTGTTACTGGTGCACTTTCATTTGAGAATCGACACAATTTCTCTAAATACATTCAATGAAGGTTGAGTTTGGATTTTCTCCTAAGACCAGCATTGCTGAAATGAAGCTGATGCAGATCTCAGTTCCTCCTCCTGGGCCCATGATACACTGCCACCATAACAGATTTGTCCTATTTCTAATACCTGTCTCCCTCCCCCACCCTAGACAGAAGTGCTGAAACAATTTACACATGGGCATTACCAACCTCACTGTCCTTGTATAAGATCTCCTCCTTTTCGATCTGTTTCCCATAGCTTTATTAAAATTTAAGAAGGAGAGGAAGACTGGGGAAAAAAGGAGGAAACGAGGGAGCGTTGGTCATATAGTTTGAACCCTCAGAACTGCTGCAAGGTAGACAGCACAGTAAAAGTAGTAGAAATATTTGTAAAGATAAGTTTAAAGGCCTAACACATAAACAGCACTCTGAGTTACAGCACTTTCTGCTTAACAGAGTCAGCATGGGAGCCCTAAGGCTACAGTAAAGTTAACAAGCATGAACAACAGAATTGCCAACACCAGGACACAGTTTATACGTATCCTGTGCACATGCTTTTTCAAATGTAACTAATTTTTACCAAAGATAAATAGGAATACTAATGAATATCTTAGCCCGTGGCACTGGGTTGGCTAGGTACCACGCACAATGAGAAAGCGCAACAAAATTAAGAACTTCTAAAAATATATCAGCAGTAATAGCAATTTTTAGCTTCTTGCTGTTTTGTCTTATATTTCCAGCGAGACCTAATGAGGTCATTAGACTTACGCAATGATTTAAATTTTCTTCACTTGTGTAGGGCAAGTCAGGTTTTTCTAAGAGGGTCTGTGCCAAGATCCTTGCCTTTGGTCCATCTTCTTCCCAAGGTGGATGATCATTTGCTCTCCCCTAACCCCTATATCACACTAGGGTGGAGCACTACCCTAAACTACTGCATCCTCAGACCTCCTCTGGGCTTAGGAGGTAAATTTATCTTTTGTCACCAATACAGTCATACCTCGAGGCCGCAAGGAGTGAAGAGCTAACACTGTTTAATCTAGTCTGCCCCCCACTCCTTCTTGACAACTCCTTTAATAACCCAAAGGTGTGAAGAGATGAAAGCAACACAGCAAAAGCCAGCAACTCAAAATACTAAATAACTCTATTCCCTGACTTGTGACTTCTAAGTTTCCTTGGCCAGTCCTCAAAGGTTCTTGCTGAGACCAGGAGGCCTTATCTGATGGAATTCAACATCAGTAACTTCAAAGTCATGCTCTGCAGGCATGATGGGGAAATCAATCCAACTGTGATACACAGTTGTTAGATCAGCTATTGCCACTCGGAAGAGAAACCTGTGAACCTGCCCATGGAAGTGTCAGCTCAGTGTTCATCAACAAAGGCAAAAATGAGTCAGAGGAACAGTCCTCTAAGGAGCAGGGAATAAAATCTAACGCACCTCAGTGTGTCTGCCTCTACAAGCTTGGACTGTGGCATCCAAGTTTCGTTTCACTTTTTCAAACTGTTTTCAGCTTTGTTTCTAATCCCAAAAAAACCACTGGGGACAAGAAAATTCTAGAAGAAAAAGGCAATTATAGATAGAAATTGTCATGAACACTGAAAGAGACTAGAACCATGATTCTCTTTCCAGCTGGGGAAACAAGGTGATTTAGATGGGAATAAAGTATCACAACACAGTTTTGAAGTTTAAAACCCTTCTCAGTGCTGGAACACTTCTCCAAAGCAGAACTCTGAAGACCCAATTTAGATCCAGACTGCTATGGGCAAACCCCTCAGAGTCCCCAGCCAAAAGGTCATTTGAAGTGGCACATAGCGGTAGAGAAAAGACTTGTACAGTATTTTCACCACCACCTCAGCCAGAGGACAGGACCAACTCAGGCTGATTCAGTGTTCCTACCAGATGGTGTGTGCCAAGAGGCTCCCACAGAGCACTGGCTAGAAGCTAAAGCTGCCCCCAAGATAACCTGCAATCTGAAATTGGAGATGGTGCAAAGATGCCACCTGCTCCCCCTTGCAGTGTAAGCAAGCCTCTGGATGGGAGCCAGTCCCAGGGGCATCGAATTCTGCTGCTTGTTCACACGTACACGCATAAGAGATTGGATTTGTTTTTCCCTAGTGCAGAATTTTTATTCCAGAAAACATAGGGCTGTTGGGTATTTTCTCACTCCCCCTTCTGTAGATGCCATGTAGACTTGAGGAGAATAAGAAAAATCTATGCCATCTTAAAAAACTCTGTTTTCATGAATTTAACTCCTTCCACTGCCTTAGGCAGCAGATTCAAACCAAGATGAACATGTGTTTTCATACTTTCAAGCAAGTCTCATCAAGACCAGGCTTACAAATACAGCCCAGAAGTAACACAATCAATATTTCCCTATAATATAGCCTAACCCACTGCAGAAAGCTTTTCATATAAGTTGATGCAAAGAGCCTCCTCATTCTTTGAAATTTAAAAGCAAGGATTTCTGCCAGAAACTCTTCAACATTTTTCACCAAACAGGAAACTTGGCCTCCCAACCCCACAAGCTCCTGACACAAGCAGCTGTGCTCTCCCTGCTCTGGTACAAACCCTGCATTTTAATCCAGCACTTTTCTGTGTGACTATCTTTGGGCAAGGCGAACAGAGCCTTTCTTCAGGCCTTTGTATCAGAAAGTTATAGACAGAGCAAAACCTGTGTCCACTGGTGTGAGAGAATTGACCATGACAGAAGCACACACCCCCCACCAGAACCAAACTGACACCAAAATGAGAACTCTGTTATAAAGAAAGAGCAGAGTGTGTGAGCATGGCAATCGTTATCTGAGATCTAGTCCATGGGAGAGTCAGCTCTAAGGCTCAGAATGTTGTAGCATGCCAGTCTGAAGAAAATGGAAAGTAAATGCTTTCTAGTACAACATGTACTTGCTAATTCAAGCACAGAGGAGGATTGCCTAAAGGTTGTGTGACGTTACCAGCCCATCACTCCAGGACTGGTCCTGCAGATCAAACTCCAGCATAACTTTAGTTGTCCCTAAGGCATCCTGCACCATATACCTGGATTTTGGATGTCTGACCTCTTCCAGGAGACACCAGCTGCCCTGCCTTGGATAGCAACAGGCTATTTAATGTTTCCACAAGCCATTACATTTAGTAAATCTGAGGTTTGGTTTGGGGGGAATTGCAGGGATGAAGACGAGGGGAGCAGTGGGAAGAGGCACACAGGTGACAGAAGCAATGGGTCAGCTTCTGCTCTCCTGGCTGGCAGTCCCCCAAAGCACCGACCTCCCAAAGAGTCAGAGAAGTGTCTGTCACAGGGTTTTCCCTCCACAGCTTCACACCCCATTAACATGCTCTGCAAAAGTCTGCTGTCTGAACGGGAGGAAGCATCACCTCTTGAATCTTTACACCGCTCACTCCTGTTTTGACAGTGCTTGATTATAACCTGTGGTGTAAAAAAAAAAAAAAAAATCATCAAATGCATTTGCCTGCCTTAATTGCAGAGTGAAGATATTTAGCAGATACATGGTATAACCTTTCAAAGTTTTATCCAGATATTAAATTGCAAAGAAATAGTCTGTAGACTGCTTCTAGTGGAAACACTGAGAGGATTATTTTAACACTCTCAAAACTATTCATTACTGTGGAAGAAACCAAAAACAGGCATATCTGGAAGAGAGTAAGATCCAACAATACAAACTCACGACATGGAGGACAGCTGTGGAAAACGAAATTAGCAATGCTTTCACTGGTCAGAGCACATACTGAAATGATAACTAGAAACCCAGAGTGATATTATTATGCTTTTGTTATATGACCTTGTCAGAACTTCGCTTGGCTGGAGAAAGTCCTGTAGTTTTGTTCTTTCATTTCACCCTAGAGCCAAGTATCACTTAGATACATTTATTTTCTCAGCATGTCATTTTAGGAAGTTGTAATTTTACTCAATACACAAAGTCATTTCTCTGTTCTCAAAAAAAGAGAGCCTCTGTCCAAACTTGTGCATTGTGCATCCAAACAGTAAGGAAAATCATTGCATTAAGAAAGCATTTCATTACCAGCCATTCAGACTGTATCTTTGTTGAAAAATTCTAATGAATAGCACATTTATACTACAGGCTTCCTTATATTCTAAACTATGTTTTGACCACAATATCCACACTCAAAAACCTTCCTGTTCACTCTTGCGAATCCCACAATTGTTACAGTGTGGAGTGAAATTCTTATTTTTGCTTTCAACTAAAATTTCTGAACATACACATTTGCAGCATGAGTCCTGCTAAAATGCTGGGAGGCAGAGACTATACATTTGCCCTTACTGTATCCACATACCCTGTGCTGCTTTCTCCTTACCTTAACACTCATCTCATTCCTTCTATGAAAGCTGCTGCATCGTTTCAGTAAACCAGTGCCTGGCATTTCCCCAGTATCCTTCCAGTTGCCCAAGGAAAAACCTAAAATTGTAGATAAAACTTAGCATCCCCCTCTATTCATTAGATGTCCTGAGCAGTGCTTGAAAGGCACTGAACACTCATACCTACAAGAGGTCAGTAGAAGTAAGGGTCAATCATAAATAAGAGAGCAAAAAGGAGTTGAGCCAGATGACCTCTGAAGGTACCTCCACTATTCCTCAGTTTCCAGGCCGTTATCAGCAAATTCAGCAATGGAAACACTGCTGATTCCAGGATTGGACCTCCTTTGTCATCTCTTTGGCAACTGTATGTGCTGCCTCACCATCTAATTAAACCTCTTCCTGCTAAACCCCATATGGTCAGGCCACATCATGGCCACGGCATGACAGGGTAAGTTATCAGAAGGAACAAAGCAGAAGGTCATGTCCAAAAGGTCAGCTCCTATTTGCTACCACCTGCCTTTCTCAGCAGGTGCTCATAGCCCTGATTTTCCTCAGCAAACACCCACAGAACGTTGAGCAGCTTTTATAGTCTTCAAATAGTCACACATGTCTTGTAGCAAATTAATTTTGGGAACCAAAGTACCACTGTGGGCTTGAGTAGGGCTTGGCCAGCCTGTCCTTTCAAAGGCAAGCATCCAGCTACACTGAGTACATTCAGCCATTGAACACATATATATATATATATGTATATACACACACACATATATATATATATATAAACCAACTGCTGCTCCAACTGGCCATGACACTCACAGGCTGACACCTCCCAGGTAACACCAAGGTTTTACCACAGGTTTCCGGACCCTTACCAGAGAAAGCCAACCACACACAGAATTTCCACATCCCCTGTGCCAACATCAGGATGGGATGCCAGCCATATGTCACTGACTCCACACACCTGCTTCAAGGGCAACAATCTAAACTGTGACTTTCACCAAATGCCTTCACCCTGCCAGGAATTAATTTCTCCCTCAAGCCCTCCTGACATTTCCATGGATCAGAAACTGTTAATTAAACACTTCCAGTCGTGTCCTTTCTCCCAGGCTGTACCCTGAATGCAACACCAGTGCAGCTGCAACTATTCATCTGCCTTGCTTCCAGCTGGGTTTGACTACAGCAAGGAGCAGACAGAGCTGAACTCATCCATTCACCCCCAGAACCCTTCTCTGGATTCATACAGAGAAGGGAACCCTTCCATTAACCTACTACAGCAATCATGAAGCAATTAAATCCTTGAGGGATGCACAGAGAACCCAGTACCCCACAGCTGCAGCTCTATTGCCATGGGTACCCAGTCATCAGTCATGCAGCTCTCCCCTTGGAGATTTGCAGCTGTGCTTTGTGGGCTTCAACTGGCACACAGGGAACCTGAGAGCTACTGCAGATGCCTTCAACCAACACAGGGAAAAAATTTTCCAGCTTAATTTCAAGATGGTATTTTTCCAATAGATTTCTATCTTATGTGTACTGAAAACTCTGCGCTCCTGGAGGGTTTTTTTCCAAAAACTGTTTTCATGTATTTTGCCTACATGCACAGGAGAAATACTTTAAACAAACCTGCTCCTTTAACTGTTTGCTTAAGTGGATGCTATTGCAATGAATTATCTTTCTTTAGCCACAGCTGCCTCCCGATGGATTTCTTCTGTTTCTTACAGGGAATTTAACAGCAGTCTCTCCAATCCAACAGAACTGACAAACTGCTTTAGTTTAGTGAGGCTCCATGCTGGGCGAGTCCCAGAACCTCCTATTCTTTACAAACAGCGTTTCTTTTTAAAAGGTGCAGAGAGTTTGTTTCCATATGCTCAGGATTTCTCAATACTGCTGTTCTTACACACCAGTAAATGAATGCCTCCAGCTAGCAGTAACATTTCTATCAATGTAACAGCCCAGCCCACAGGGATCTAATTTACTGAAACTGGTTAAGTGCTACACAAACATCATCTAGAGAGATTAATTGGCTGTTAAAGTTTGATTGCTTTGCAATCCCTTGGTGATGGTTGGAAAATGAAAAAGTGATCTTTTGTCATTACATAAATACCTTAAGGTACAGTATATATGCAGGGTTTTGTGTACATTTTATAAACACAGCAAGTCTTCAGTGGGTAGGAGAGCCGTGACCCATTTATTTATACTGAAGTTTATTTAGTATATTCATTATGGATGACATTTTCTTGAAGTTTATTTAGGAGCAAAGTCTTCCCAGGCTGTAATTAATCCAAATTAAAACACATTTATGCTGATCATTAAAGCAATTTGTTGCAGACAAGTTTCCATTTGATCATTTCCCAAAGTCTGTATTACTGTATTCTGAATCTTCCAATTCCTAAGTGCAACTTTTTGTTTCTTCTAAAAAACAAACAAAAAAAAAAAAAAATACCATAAGCCAGATACCCCTGGCTTCCGGAATTTTTCCACTCAGATTCCCTGAAGTTATAGGGGAATTTGGTGTCACTCTTCTATTACTCAGTTTTCTCCATTTCTGGTTTGTGAAACCCTTCCTTAACCAAGAGTTTTATAACCCTGGTTTTCGCAGGGGGAGAGCCCTAATCAGATGTGAGGAAGGGTGCACAGAACAGCTCAAAGCTGTCTTCACTGACCAAGCTACACGATTGTGTGAGGAATTAGATCTAGAGAGCAGCCAAATGAGCTGTCAGTGTGATAATTCCACACAACTCCAGCAAATGAAAACAGCTGATTTACACAGTGCAGTCCTGTGGATATAAGAAATTACTTTTTCCTGACAAACTGTCATAATTTTTTCACAAGTTACCTCATTGGCAACACTCACATCTCCAGCACCTACAGGCATGCCCAGAGGGATAGGTCCCCCTCATGAGTGTTTGTATCAACATTTAGGATGGTGCAGTAAGGATCAGAAATACGTAGGCAACAGAGTAAGAACAAGTGTTATTAAGATCAGAGTGGAATTACTGAAATCACTATTAGCAATGTGAATAAGAAAAGAAACATTTCTCAGATTCAGGGGAATTTGAAGCTCTTGCATAGGAGGAAAAACCCTTTTTATTCTTAGGCTCAGGAAAATCTGATCAGGAATCAGCAACACAAAATCCTCACATTAAATTGCTCTTCCACTGATACATGACTAAATATCCATAATAGTTCAGCATCTGGGTTGCATGTAAAGCTGTAATACAGAGGGTGGGGAAAAACTAAGAACCATAGCACAGACTTCATATAGAACAGTCCTAAAATAGACTTTGGAAAGGCAGAGCATGAAGAATTTAAACAGTTTGCAGATAGCAATACATTTGTAATCTGGATACATGAACAAAAAACCACTGTTGGATGCTGTATATGAGTGTGACACCCCATTTATTGAGTAATTTGCACAGTTCTGAAAGAGAGAAAACTGAATAAACCATCTCCTCCAGCTGGGGTGTAGGGCAGGGGGTGGGAGTTAAATGTGTAGTGAAGTCCACAGCTGGTACAGGAAAATAGGTAATGGCCTTCAGGGAAAAGTAATGGAAAAATCCATGATTGTGAGCACTAACAGTCTTAAGCTACCATTGCAGAGCAAAGTGCTCAGATACCATGGTGATGAGCATGCAATAAAACAAAGAAGGAGTATCAGCTCATAGAGTAAAATGTTCTAGAAGAACTGTCCATCAAATGGGCATGGGCCTAGATTTTTCAAAAAAGAAAAATCACAAAACACCAAATCACAACAACACAGCCCCAGGAAAGACATCTCTTGGCACAGGAGGTGCCTAGCTGGGTCCTTTAGAGCACCTTATCTGCCTTGTTCATTAGACCTGTGAACTTGCCTTTGGCCATTTCATCAGATCTTGGGCCAGCAGAGGGGAGGGGGAGGAGTTTGAAGTTTGAAAACCAAGTTCTTCCAAGCTAAATGCAAATGTCAGCTCTGCCAGTGTTTTCAAAAGCTGGTGCACACATCCTTCCCCCTTCCCACCCGCCTTCCCCTCCACCACCATCCTGTGAGGCCTGGAGAACCACGCACTGCCCAGGAGCACTTAATCCAAGAGATGCCACTTGCATCCACAAGATTATCACTGGATTTGGCAAGTGAGATATGCTGGAGGCCAAGATTAGCAAGGGAAGAGGGAATGCACTGTTTGCAGCTGTTAATTATCATCTACCAAGCAAATCTTTTGCAACTGAAGCCTGAATTTGCACTCCGCGCTAGGGGAGAACACACCAAACCCTACTTTAAATTATTTAAAACTATCATACAGCTGGCTGGGATCATGTTTGTGTAAAACAGCCGACTCAAAACCTCAGAAGGCTTATCCTGTTCAGATTACGTTCCCTCACTCATTCCTGTATTTAAACGAAACTGTTTCAAAACAGGCACCTATATCACTTCGGAAAGAAATACACTTTAAAAGAAGCAATAAAACTGTCTCCTTTCTGCAGTGAAAAGGATCCTAATTGCCTTACGCTTACTAACACCTCCCAGATTTATGGTGCCAGTTGGATTCATCTCCCTCATATCCCATTAAGAGTGGCTATTTCCTGTCAAAGATACACTGAGCAGACCCCTGTGCTCATGCTCCAACCCGCAGATAACGAGAGTGGCAGCTCCCTTATTTACACTGCAGTCCTCTGGCAGTAACACTGTTTGCCTTCTTTGCTGCAGCTGTGCATGTTGGGATCAGCACTTCAAGGATTTTTATGTTCACTTGAAAGTGTCTTTCCTGGGCAGCACACCCTGGAATCTCACCCATTATATACGACGCTTTAAACTGGCTCCCACCTTTTATAGCTTCCTAACTGACTGCTCTGCAATTTATGAGCAGAAACTTAAATGATCTGAATCTCCTGTATCTAATTGCAGCAAGGGAGGCCTCAGCATTTGTTGTGCCTTTTCATTGATTTCTAGCCTCGAAATCCTTGCTTTGTACAGCATTGTCAGAGGCAATTACGGCACACGTGTAAAGCCTGGATTCCACCATAGATCCTGAAATCTCACACTACAGAGACCCTTCAGAACCTGTAAGGCTTACTGATGGCTCCAATTTCCTTTCTGAAATTGGCCCCAAGTCATTTCCCTCCTCCCCTTCCCACCAAGTATATTGGGTTGTTCAGTTTGTGGAGGTTTTTCATTCTATTTTTTTTATGAAACCAATACCCCATCCTTTTAATATCTTTAAAGAATTTAAGCATGCTCAATACAGGATTTTTGTCATCTGGCTTCTATTGAGAGCAGCAAGACACTGACAACAGAAGAGCTGCCAGCACTTTGTAATGCCCAGCATCATCTCTACACAACTTTCCTCAGAGATGTCACGATTCTGGATGGATCTCTTTGGCTTTTCACACTGCCTTGCAGCCTGCCAAGGAGACTGGTTTGTATTTCAGAAGGTAAACAGTTAATCATATGACATTTTTCCAAGTGTTTTCTCATTTGGGCCATTAAAATTCACTTAAACTTTAAAACAGCTTCTAAGACTTTCCACTTGAATGACATCAAACAGTGCAGTCTCAAGTTTTCCAGAATGTTACTTGACCCCTCAAATGAAGGCGTTATATGTTAGTCACATTCTAGACCTCAGGAATCTCTTAAAGGTTTCATTTATTTGTTTTAAAGTCTGCTTAAAGCTTTTAATCTCCATTTCCCCATCCAATACTGGTAGATACAAGTCATGTTTGCCACATACTACTCACCATTTCTATTATCTTAAAACACTTCCTGTGTTGCTTTTCTGGTAGAAACATATCTGAATGATGGCTAAAAGACATCTTTGTACTTCTAGCATAGAGTTATTGCACCTGCAAATCTTTCATCATGAGTCTGAATGATTTTCCCATATTTTTCAATCATTTCTTTCTCACTGAAGGAGTTATTAGGGTGCCTTGCACTACACTTTGGATTTTTAAATCTAAAGTAACCAGAAAGTTGTTTGACTTCCACAGGTAGCCCAGCAAAGGACTCCCTTAGTGCCACAATCTAATAGCATTCACAGCTTATATTAGATTGTTTTAGCAGTGATTAAATTGAAACCATATACTGGATGCTTTTTTCGGTTATGTTACAGGAAAATATTTCCTTAAGTTTCGTTTATTTTATAAAGTTGAAAAAATTAAATATTTAAAGTCAGACATCACAAGAGCTTATGGATATTTACTTTTACAGATCCTAACTTGGCATACTACTTTTCTTCTACAATGTTCATCCTAATGCCTGCATTCATGTTATCACAGACAAACTTGAAATATCATCAAACCTCTGCTCACCCCAGCAATTTGGCCTTTAATTCATAAGATATCACATACAAATGTGAAAGAGCTTAATAGCATTCCAGTCCTTTACTGAAAAATACAAAAATGTAACAGTACACTTGCCATTTTTCTACTGAGCTGCACTTTCTTTAGATCTCTCTGGTAAAAAGGAGTATTGCCCACTTTTTAAAGTAACAGAGGATTTAAATTATGAGAGGCTGATTCTTGAGTTATCTGCTCAAGTGGGAGAATAACAGTGTCAGTAAAGGGACAAATAAGTTCTGTTTCTATTAGACATAAAATAATGATAACACTTATCATCCCCAGTTCTTTCCCACCCAATTCCCCTTATGACTTTTCAAGCAAGAACAGTAAACTCATTTGCCAGAAAAAGCACAAAGAGTGTTGTTACAGCCCATTTTGTTCATTTTTTCTTATTAAATTCTGACACATGAAGGCCAAACCCAAACAAAATATGCACATGCTCCACAGTGTCAGTCATTGCAGGCCTGCTTTACCCTAGCAAGCATCTGTATCTAAATATCATTAAATGTTATATAATCACTAATATCAACATATTGACTGCCTGCAAAAAGGAGTTTCCCTTCACTTTCGTGTCAAAAAAAACCCACAAACAAAAACATTCCCCACATTTGGGGTAAAGCCATTCTCAGGTTGATCCTTTGAAAACAAGACTTTCAAGATCGACAGTTCAAATTAACTAAATCTGAGTATTGCTATTAACATTTAGAAACAAGCTTTCTAAACACAGGCCTGACAGCAATGCTGGGATTATAATTCTAGAATGCTGATCAACTCCTAAACCCAGCAGCCCTGGCATTTTTATTAAAATAGCCACCCCTGCAAGCATTCATCTCTTAGCAGCCTCAGAATTACAGCATTTCTTGTCGTTTCTGCAGGATTTGCTCTGATATCCTGGACACTGTGTTTGTGTGGCACGTACAGGAGCACAGAGCACACATTCAGACCTCCAGCAATTTTTACCTGTGCCTTCACTGCCTTGTTTTCACTAGACAATTGCAAATATCTGGCTCTAGAGTTACAATGTCTAATTTATTCATATTAACCTTACTCAAAGCCACCACACTACTGATGGGTCTCTCTGGAGAATCCACGGCTCCAGTTGCCCAAGGTACTTTTCAACTGTATGTTTACTGAAGCAAGACTTAAAAAAAAGGAAAAAACAACCAGAAGATAGGAAAAAAAACAAACCCAAAACAACACAGACAATTGCAGGAGTTCTCAGGAGACTGAATTTAACAGCACTTGTAGATCAGAGAGTGAAGACCCACCCCCCTCAAGTGACTGCTGTAATTTCTTCAAGAGAATTACAAATAGCATTTAAAATAAGGTTAATTAAACTAGAATGTCTGACTACAATTTCTTTCCCTTGCCTTAGGAATTTAAAGAAAAAAAAAAACAAACCCAAACTTTGAAAAGCCTCAAAAATTTTGAGGATCAGTTTGTTCAAAACATTTGTTCGCGTCTCAGGTTACAAAGGAAATCTTTGCATCATTTTCACTCATATGGGAATATTATAAGGGCATATTAATATTCCCTTTACATTTCTCGATACTTGAAGCTGAATATCACAGCCCTTTCAAATTACATAAAGAACAACTTGGCATGAAATTAATGTGGATGTGGGGCTTTGGTTATTTTTAACAACTATTTCAAGCACTTTCTTCTCTCTTGCCATGCAGCAAGAACTAAGAACATTTCAGTAAAAGTTGAAAAAGGCATTTGACTAAAAATTGGAAGTGGTTAACATTCTGATGCAATTTTAACTGCCACGTGAATATCTAATTGGGCAATCTCTTGCCTTAATGGACTGTTTCGAAGTGTTCCGTCCTCACAGCTAATGACTGATTCAGTTTTTACAGCAGAACTAACTCAGATTACACTTCTTATCAATTTTAATTCATACGATCTTATGAGTTCCTTCAGAAAGTGCACCCATTTACCAGAATCCTGTAAGTAGAAATTCCTCACACATTAGCAGGGGGAGTGCTTGAGGAGAAGGTGTATGTGTGTGGTGTGGTGTGTGATATAAGATCTCTTTAAAGCATTAGGTGTTATGAAAGCCAAATAACATTTAGGTAAAACAACTTCTCCCCAACACCCCTATTTTATGCTTTTTTAAATACTCAGCCAAGCAACTGCTAGTTAAATACCACAGAAATGATCATGACACTACACAAACTGCAGCATACCCCATAAATCTCGCTGCATGTGCAGTCATCACTCATATGCAATAGTGATGGGTATATTTTAAATTTCACATAATCCCATTATCTAGCAACACCAAATGCAGACAACTGTATAATTTCCAAAGACAGCTTCTTGGCATATAAACAAAAGTTATCTCCTCACTAATAAATTAAACAACTTTCATTGTGAACCAAAAAAAAAAAGATGTTGCTCTATGCCAAGATCAGGCATAAATTTATGGGCTCCAAAAAATTAAGAAAATGTTATCTGTTCAAAAAGAAGTCTCTGCACTCACAATAACTCCATTCGTTTTCATGATCAGCCTTTTGTTCCAGTCCCCTCATGAGGATCTAAAGCTGCTTCCCACCTTTGTTTCCTAAATTGAACTTTCTTTTACAAATAAGGAACAAACATGGACCCAAAAGTCAGTGAGTTTACCTAGCTTTGGCTCTGACTCATATTTTTGAAGAATACCAAGCACAGGGGCACATGCAGCATTTCTGTGTCCCCCTATGCTGGGGGAAGGCAGTCAGGAGGTCAGTAATGACTTTTAAATGAAGGTTATGGGGAAGAGAGACCCAGTGCCAGGACTGGATGGGCCAGAGGGACACAGGAACCTTCTCGGGAACCAGACCTGATCCCTCTGCTTAGCACAAGATCATTCTCTTCATTGCTTGGGTCAACAAGATCTGCAGCCTGTCATGTACAAATGTGTGAAGAGGCCTGTAAATGTACACAGATTCAAACCTAGTTATGGTCTTCAGGAGTGGTGCAGCCCAAAATAAATAACAAAATAAGTAACTTTTTTTCTAATGGCTCTGATGTTACTCTAGAAAATGCTTCTTCTCCCACAGAAATGTGTCATACTCTATTAAGTGACCTGACCTATACACAGCATACATTTAAAAATTCATTTAACCCTGCCAGCAGCAGGGAAGTAGAAGGACAAAGGAAAGACTGACAATTAGCTAAGGTCTAACCAAATTGAAAACACTACAAGGATTAGCTCGTGCTGAAGTTTAAGAGGAAATTCAAAGCTTTAGTGTTTTTATAGGGTTTTCATTTGTCATTTGTCTCTGGGTTTAGGAATTGGGGGCAAAAGTGTAATTATCTGTTTGTTCTGAGCCATGACAGTGCTCATTCTTGCTTAAACTCCTCCTGTGGAATGTTATATAAAGACCACTGAAAAATAATCTTTTGGGTTTTTTATATTCAATCAGATACTCATACCTGCACCAAAACAAGTTGCACACTTCTTGCATGGTTGCCACCTTAGTCTGAGCTGAGGCTACCAACATCCCAAAGCCAGAGCAATGGCACCAGAGCCCATGAAGAGCTGCAGTCATGAACAATTTAAGCAGGCACAGACTAAGCATCTGCAGGAACCTTGCACTCCAAGCTTCAGTGGTTTGCTTTTTCTTTGCACTGGTGCTTGCGTTTTTACTATGTGGCAAAAATATCTGGAGGCGTGGGTTGAAGGGGGTTTTAATCTATGACTTGTTTAACTTCAAAACAATAAATAAAAAATAAAAATCAATTAGAACAGCCAGGAGAAGAGAGCTGCTTTTGTTGGCTGCAAATGAAGGAGTCTAATATATCCTTTAATAAACAAACCTCCTCTCTACTGAGGTTTCTTGTAAGAACAGGCAGGCTTCAAAAGAGCTTCAGAGACTCAGGGAGGATAGGAACCCAAAAGCACAGAAAATTCATTTGTCTGCAAAGTAGAGCTGGAAGTCCCAAGAGAACAGCTTGAGTGAGACTTTCTAGTGCTGACCATGTCTGCTTGAGCAGGAATGGCACTGTAAAAACAAATTCTCAGGGTGCTTTTCAGGAAACAAGACATTTTCTGCTGAACCAGCCAGAACCCATTAATTTCAATGCATAAAATGATGAATAGAGAAGCTGGCTGCCCTCAAAGGTAAACAGAGGTCAAGGTGGAGCTTGGCAAGCAGCTGGTTTTTGGTTAAAATACTACCCAAAAAAAAAAAATTGTTTCATGCAAAACCACTCAAATTAAAGGAAGTAATTTGCATAAAGCTTTTATAAACTATTTTGTTCATCTTCCAGTAATAATCCAGTTGATGAGTTTAATGGTAGAAACATTATCAGATCAACACTTTTAGGGAAAACCAAAAAAACATGATTTGTATGTCTTATAAACTGAAACCATAATATTCAATGTGACTGTGTATATACGTGTTCAAACAAGGGAGGGCTACAAGTTTCTATAGATTTTATTTAACATCAAACAAATGGCAAGTTATCTCCAGTCAGCAATGAGAAAATAAGGTTACAAGTCGGTAAATAAATAATTTCCTGCCTATTCTTCTCTGGATGCTGATAATTTTATCAAAATTGGCTTTTATTCCTTGAACCACAGTGCTACATCTTTGCAGTTGTAACAGGCTCCATGTTTAGACACCCAGGAGAGGGGCCAGGTTGCAATGGAAAAATGACAAATACATTCTTTGAAAATATTTTTATGCTGTTACAAGTAAATAAGATCCTTGACTGATGAACCTTCACAGGCCTCAATTAGTAATGCATTGATTGAGTACTAATTGAAGCCTGGGAAGGTGCTCAAAGGTAAGATTTGGAGAGTTCCTGCCTTCTTAGTTTACAGGTGGAGTTAATAAAATCACCAAAACTGGGGTAATGAGAACAGTTTTGATCTTCTTTCCTTTCCACCCTCCAGATAATCCCATTTTAATTTCTGCCTAACCCCACATACAACTTCACTGCTCCCGTGGTGCTTTGTTTTCTCTTCTCCAGACCCCTTTTAGCCCCAAGGCAAGACAGAGAAGGTGAGGACTGTCAGAGGAAGGAAAGGAAGAGTGGGAGGGAATGCCCTTCACTTGAGCAGAACAGGTTTTCAGATATTCCCCACTTTCTCATCTCAGGCAGTGCCAGAGAAAACAACTGGGGAAAGCAGTCACCTGAACCCATGGCCAGACTCTCACTTACACACCCCACTGGCCTCTGCTTGCCAGCAGATGTGATCCAACACGTTCCTAGCTCCAGGGATCCCAAAGTGACAAATTTCATACATCAGCCTTCCGCAGAAAGAGAAGGAAATCAATCACAAGTGTTACTCATTGCACAGTCCTAAGAATCAGCTGCTTGTGATGCCACTGGCCTGCTGGTGGATACAGCAAGGGGACTGGAGGTGGATTTTAATTGCATCACCCCAGAGATACCTATCTGCCATCTTTATGGAGCAGAATCTGATCGGAGGAATCTACCTATGGCCAAAAAAAGCTTTGCAACGATGCAAAACAAAATGTCCTTGCCTTAGAAAAACATTACAAATAGGTATTTTGCTTGCACTTAGAAATAAGAGGCATGTTTTGACCCAGGCAAGTCCAGACTAGGTTGCCCCTGACCTTGACTAATCTTTTCTTGGCATGTTTTTCCATATGTATCATCTCCCTAGAGCACAGCACACAGAGAGCTTCCAGTTGCTAATGCAGCTCTTCTTTCCTAAGCTTGCCCAGATGATGAGTTGGAATCTAGATTTTCCATGAAACTTGTTGTCATAAGACCTTTAAGGGCAACAGAAGACTAGAGGATTGAAATGAAGATATTTAGAGGAAAACACAGGATAAAGAAGAAGAGGGTAAACTTGAGATTCAGGTTCTAAAGGAGAATGGATAAATTCTTAGAGGGGAGACTAAGACAAGGAAGAGTAGCAATGCTGGGGAGCACGGGATAGAAAATAAGAAAACCTCGGCATAGGAATCACTCCCCAGGTGAAACCCTGAATGCTAGGAGTAAGTGAAAGAGGGTTTCTACAGGAAAAAAGGTGCTGTGGCTCCCTTGTGCAGAAATATTTGCTTCTGGCTCTGCACCTTCCTACCTCTGACCTACCCTACAAGAGCACTAGGAATCAGTGGTCAGAAGGGCTTCAAGTATTTCACCCCTTGGTGTTTATCATTTAGTCTTTTTTAGTCAAGACCACAATATTCATCTGAGCAAAATCTAAACCTTTTTGATATCACTGAAAGGGTGTCCCTTAATCTATCACAGTGACATGTGCCCAAAGAAGTGCCTGTCATAGAGCAGGACAAAGCAGCATTTAGATCACCCAGGTCAGTTAAACAACCAGGAAGAACTGGATACACAGTGCTCTAGTGCCCGCAGAAGGGGTGTAATAAGCCAAAAACCCTCATCCCTACCCTAGAGCTACAGTTTATCAGATAACTTAATTCGCATTCATACAGCAACTTTTATCCTATGATCCCAAAACCACTTAATAGGCCGTGCATCCTGCGTAATTTACCCATTCACACATACTCTCCAGCAGCAGC
Organism: Falcunculus frontatus; assembly: GCA_013398115.1. Lineage (NCBI taxonomy): Eukaryota > Metazoa > Chordata > Aves > Passeriformes > Falcunculus > Falcunculus frontatus. Next base: position 257,559 of record VZRV01006503.1, read on the forward strand.
CACACCAAAGTCAGAAGTAATATTCCATTTTCACCGAGAGGTGAGGATGAAGCATTTTCTAAAACCAGATTCCTCCTGCTAACCAGAGAAACACCACATGCTAAGTAATAGAATTTCCCTTATACTGGAATAAGATTCTAATTATTCCCTAATTTTGCCAGCTCCTATGAATCATGAGGAAGAGATTAAAGCAAAAGTAAACATTGGTTCCCTGTCCTATTTACAGTAATCATCTCAAACAATTAAGCTAGTTGAGTCACTCACATTATTAGAAGGTGTATGTGGTTATATTTTCCCCATTAAGTTTGCAGATAACTCCCTGCAAACCAAGTGTTGCTCTGAAGAGTTACTGAAGTCTAAGCAGCAGCTGTGCCCATCCTACCAATACAATGCAACTTTTCTGAAAATTCAAATGCAATCTGTTCCCAGGCATGAGCAGAGTGGCAGTGGGAGCTGAGTATTGCAAAGCAACAGCAGACTGTAAATCTTACAGGTACCAGCAGCTACAGATTTTCACTCTGTGCTGAATAAAAAAAACCTCCACCACTGCTCAGCCCCCCTTCAAAACGCACCTCTCCTCAAAAAAAATGGCTGCTAAATTAATTTTCCAGGACAGCCTTAAGTATCTCGAGCAAATACCACTGTACTACATCCTTCTGGCATTCCTTTCATCCCAGAGAACACTGCACACATCGCTTAAATCAAATACTTGTGTTTTCACTCTTGTTTTTTCAACGACCAGATGTTTGAGCACTACTATCAGTGGTTAGAGGAGAAGGAGCTGGAGAAGCACGATGAATAGCAAGAGGATGAGTGGGCACCATTTCAAAAAGTCTGTGCTTTAAATTGGTATTCAAGAGGTTTAAGTGCCATGATGCTCCATTCATTTTATCACAAAGATTTAAATAGCCTGTTCTGCTACTGGAAGTCAGATAATCAAGCACATGAACATTTTGGTTCTAAAAGCTTGAACAGCTACAACACTGGTTGATAATTATAGGTGTGCAATTTTATGGAACTAAAGATCCCTTTAAACTGAAAGACCAGATTTTCCTTCCTTTAGCCTGACAATTTTATTTACAGAAAATGAAAGTAAGACATGCAGTTTCTTGGAAAAAAAAAAAATTCGTTTACAATAATGCCTCACAAAAAGATACCCAAGCCATACTTGGGCTGGCCTTTGAAACAAAAGCTTCCATTCAAGTGAAAGAAAAGCAAAACAGCTCACACACAAATACACTTGACAGTACGAGTCTTTCAAGAAACATTGGAATAACAAATACACAAAAGCATTTTGGTGTAATCTCACCATCCTTCTGATCTGAATGTCATAAAGAAAAAGCTGAAAGTTAAAGTTCAAATCTGGCTCGCTTAAAGTCTAAGTTAAAAGATATCTTTGACACACTTCATTGTACACACTTCAAAGCTCTTTACTGGTTTTCTGTATAAATTCCACTTCACCCTTTGCCTAGAAGAAACCAACTCTCCAATGGAATGTGCAGCTTTTTAAGAGCAAGTACTTTATCAGGGAATAAACCTGAAAGCCACCTTCAACCAGACCTATGAAGGAAAAATATCACCATCTTAGAGTTCAGGTACATTGAGGGCTTGCTCAACTCTTCTTAAAGGGAAAAAAAACCCCAAACCAAGTCTCTTGAGTTCAGAATAAAGGACAGAGGATGGTTTTTCATCTGTTAAATGCCAGCAAGATACAGCCCTGCCATAAGTGCAACACAGGGACACTGCCTTGCTCTCCAGCCTGGGGAAAACATCACAGGCTGAAGACAGCCAGAGGAGTGCACTTTGTGTCTGTGGCAAATCTGTTTTGTACCCAGGGGGCTCCTGAGCAAAAAAAAAACCAAAAAAAAACCCCAATAATGCACACAAAAACATGCCCACAAAAAAAAAGAAGCCAGTCAAAGCACACAAATAATTGTAGCTTGAGCAGGAAAATGGAGAGGAACGTGTTTCAGTTCTGTCAGATTCCCAGGGTTTTAAGCCAGAAGCATTACCAGTATGATCCACCATCCAGTCCAAAATTCCCTAACAACATGACAAGCTGGCTTGACAACACTGCTTGCAGAAGATAACACTCACATAAAAAAACATAGAACACACTTCTGCAAAGGGTCACACAAAGAAAGAACAAGCAATACAACATTTTTCCACGTCATCAGCATGAAACTCCACCAAAAAGCAAGACTGAATTTTGAAGTGACAATATTAAAAAAAAAAAACCACTTTTCTGGCTGTTTCCTGCATTTCAAAGCAAGCAACAGAATCTGAGTTGCAGCAAGTTCTCCCCAGTACACTCTAATCCTTCTAAAGCCTTTCCTCTTTCCTCTTAAGTGCCCTCTTCTGACACTCCTTACCCACCACCTGCCACAGCCCAAAAACCTCTCCTGTGACTGCACTCAGTAGATGACTTCCCCTCCTCCTTCCAGGCTATTTGTCCATTCATTCCTCAGAGAAACCATCCCAAGCCAGAGTCAAACAGCTGCTCATCACAGCTAGAAAAGGCATCCTGAAATCACAACAGCTACACCTTGACCTCCTGGCTTCAGAGAGGCCTTTGGAGAAAAGGCAGCCTTTCGCCAACCCAAGGGGTTGGTATTTTTTTATTTACTCAAAGTTCAGCACTGGAGTTCAAATTCTTTACTAATAGTGAAAGGGAGACCATAACAAGGCACAAGTTATAAAAGGCACCAGAACAGCAAACAGTCTTACCACAGATGTTGTTTCTGCATTACCTTATTTTCCAAAAAAATTAGTTTTCTTGCACACCACATACCAATGTTGTATAGTTCCCATTTCCTGAGTAAGATTTATAAAATATTTTTAAGCCAGATTTTTGTGTCCGTTCTTAATCTCAGACTTCTTTTGAATTAATCTATTTGCTTGCATGTGAGAGTATCAGGAATACAGAGCTCTATTTCACCCAGATACACATCCAAGCTTGATCAGCACTACTCCCAAAGTTCAGTGCTTCAAAGCTGCCTTTTCAATCACTAACAATAAATAGTAGTAACAGTATTACCCAATCATGACCATTTTTGTAACAAAAATCCCCAGTTACCTAGTTTTATCATATTCAAGTGACTGAAAGCAATGTTCTTCTGAACAATTTCCTTGGATAAGGTGCATTCTTTAATCTCTGTACGATGATTTTTAAATTATTACCAAGTTAAAGAGAAAATGGTGTTCTGAGAGTAACTGGGAAGGGTTATCCTTGACTCCTTTTCCATTTTTTTAAAAGGTGATTTGTAATATTGCTAAAGAAACCTACTGGCAGAAAAAACATGCAGTTGCCAAAGACCTTTGATCTTCATCAGTAACTGCCACGCCATGCTTAGTGAAGTGATTTATGATCAGACAAAATTCACAACTCGACATATTCCAGTCACAGGCTCTCTTCAAGGCAATTGGCAAGACCATGCCATAGAAAATACTTTCTAAGAAACCTTGAAAAGCAGGGCTACACCACTCAGTGACAGCAGTAATGAACCTCAGACATCTCAACCTGCTAGACAGTTTTTTCCAACCCTATCTTTGCTCCTGAATACTTTGCAGCCATAAGTAGTTTGTTGTCTACACATACTAAGCACCTCTCAGCACCATCATCTTTCCGTATTCTGACACCATGAAAGCTGAATTACATCAACTTCCTGCTCCCAGCACAGGTCTGGACCCTTTGACCAGTCCATCCTGTCTTCTAATTAGCTTTTCAGGTAAAAGGGGTTGCTGCTCTCATAATCAGCTCTTTCAAGCTTTCATGACAAGACTTTAAATCTCCTCAGCACGGAATGGCTTAGGTTGGTTAAGAGTCACTTGCATATTTTTTTAATAAAAACAACTACCTTCCACTGGATCTGTGCAAATTTTATTTGCTTGATACAGCTGATCAAACTCTAGAATCAATTGCTAGCCAGTGTTTTCAATGATACAAGCATTGGCTTGTGCTGTTCTTTGTTACTAATTGGTGAGGTGGTGAAAGGGCATTTGAAGGATTTCCAAACAAGAACAGTTCTACAGATATCAGTATGCCACAAGATGCAGCATTTATTTAAAGTTCACTTAAAATGGCTTGAATTAACTATTTGTAACTGGTCATTCAGAAAAATAATCAAGCAATAAAGAAAAAACCTCTGCCATCCTGCCAGAAAAAAGTCTTATGCTGTGAGCCAAGTGGCAAGGCATCCACCACAAAGGGTAGATAGCAGAAAAGAACAGTCAACAAGCAGTTTATGTTGAAAATAAACAAAATGTACTTGTGACTAGAGCAGTGAATAGCAGCTATGAGAGTAGCAAATTTCATTTGCAATTGAAAAATAAAGGGGCCATATTTTCCAGCTCTGGCCCCAAACAGTATCACCTTTGATTGAAACTTGATCGAAATGTCACCTAAACTTCTCTTAAATTCAAGTATTTTACTACATCATCTGTAATAAAACATCTAAATAATATCAGTGCTCCATTCACAGCCAACTACAATTTAAAATAATAGTAATTCCCACTATTATTTTCCTGCTGAGCATAAACTTTTACAGGAAAGGCTCAGACACATCCTCAGCCAGTACATTCCAGGCTACTAGTCCAGTGCTACTCCTAATTAGGCAAGGACCAAAGTTTGTGATAATTCAGTCCTTAACTGGATTCAGGCTATTTCCTGCTTTTCCATCCAAGGCTGGGCACGCCTGTGTTTTAACGCAGCAGCATCCTACTGGCACATCCACTAATGAACCTGCAGAAGCCCATAAATCCGAGTGTAACTCGGAACCATCTGACAGCGATTTAAACCTCTCCCTCTCAGCCCTCCAAGCCCCGTTTTCCCCCAAGACGTTGTCTGAGCATTTCTTTCCAGCATCACTTGGTTGGCTCCAGACACCACATTGCATTTCAAAGAGAGATGTGGAAGCGTGTGCCCGTGGCAGACAGGGTGCTGATCGCCGGCATAAACATCAGGAGATGAAACACCCAGTGACACCTCCTCAGGAGATCCACTCCCAGATGTGTTCAGCAAAGAATGGAGATTTCTTTCAAAAAAAAATGAGGCCATTGTTCAGGAGGTGAATGCTGAGCACAGGAACTGCGCACTGACAAAGCGGAATCGGACAATTCAAATTACTTTAAAATGCTTGTTTCCTTACCAATAAATGCCAAGGGAAAAAAATAACCTAAAACACACTTTGCTTTTTTTGCTTCAGGCCAGGACCAAGCCACAGACTTCATTGTGTTAACACGCTTACCCAACAGACAACTGCAGGGAAATAAAGGAAGAATGGAAGACTGTGGACTGACTCCCTTACATAAGGAATATTGTCAATAATATTTGCACTGAGGCAAAACCAGATAACAGGAGGATGAATGCCAGCCAAACATTAAAGTCATAAAGATGGGGAAAATTACATCTTGAATTCATCAGTCTGCTATTACATCAGTCTTTGGCCACTAACAAACAACCAGTTTATCTGGAAATGGCAGATTTTCACTTTTGGTGTATGCATGCCTGGACAGAGAAGCAGAATGTGATATAGTTTTGTATTAGAGAGTGTTTTGTTGAGGTTTTTTTTTTTAAAGCACAAGCAGTCTCTCCTGCAACCCTGAGGAATGAAGCCTGTTATGAAGAAAAAACTGCTCTGCACTTCTTAAAATACAGCCCACCAGATACTTAGCCTAAAAATAAGTTTTGACAGAACAGAGGTGAAAAGATTAATAAGCTCTTTAACTTATCCAAAGCTAAAATGGGTATTGTTGTATTTCAGGCAGTAAATTGTGTCAGTTATACTCTCTGCTCCGGTCTGTTCCTACAATACACTAGAGCAGAGTGGATAAAATAATAATGATTAATTGTCACCACTGCTCTGCTCTTCCTTTACCTTCCTGGAAATACAATTCTTTAAAAATAGGTAAATAAGCTGCTCCTGAACTATGCTTCTCAATTGCAGTAACCCATTATCTGCTTTACAGCATGGCTTAGATGGACCCACAAGGGACAAGGGCCACATTGTCCTAGGCACTGTGCAAGCCAACCAGGAAAGACAATCCCTGCCCCAAAGCACCTTTGTGTAAGCAAAAAAAGAATCTGAGTGACAAAATCAAGTTGGAACAGACTCCTGCATACAGGCCAAATACAAGGAAGACTTCACTGGGTCGAAAGGTCTTCAGCAAACTTTCTGCCCTAGGAAAAGTTTCTCTCTAATAACATAGCTAACCTAAGATAAATATTGAATAATGGATGCTGTCGTGGATAAAATACGCTCATAAAATTGTATCAGATAAAGCAGCCTCTTATTTGGTGTAATGAAAACCACTAGACAAAGTTAAAAATACAAATTTAAACACACTTGGGTTTAATGCTTAAATATCCTATCTCTCCATTGTAGACACAACCTATACTGCACAACCAAAGCAGAGACAGAAAAATGATCTCAAATTTACTGGGAGCACTCCATGATTCTCACCAACTGTTAGATTCAGAAAAACTTTATTGCTTTGAATTTGACACTTCTGTGGATGACAGAAACTGTCATTTAATCCTTCAATGAACCTCCCCTGAGGTCATTAAGTGTTGGTGAGAGATGACCAGTCAAGAGAGTCAGCACTGGCAAAGACTGTAAATGGGCAAGTGATTCCTCCTCCTGCATTTCATGTCTTCAGCCCATGAGGGGGTTTTTTTTGATTGTTTAATTTAAGATAGCCCACCTTTAGAGACATAGCTTAACCTTTGGTATCTCCAGTGCAACCAGAACCACAGATGGAGGCACACAATTTACTATAACTACTCATACAATTTCCTCAAAACTAAAATATTAAAAAGCTGTAAGAGGGTTGTTTTTTAAAAAGAAAATAACAGTCCAAAACTGCAGTGAAGGGCACTTGAATCTTTTTTTCAACCTTTTTATTAAAAGACTCATTGCCACAACTACAGAGACCAGAAGAAAAATTATCTTCAAAAATCACAGCTTTCACTGCAGAAATAAGTGGGGAAACAGGTTCCTGTCATTTGTGAAGTGCCAAAATCTTGATAGAGAGGTGGAAAACTCAGTTAGAATGAAACATGAGGTCAAGCATTCAGAATGCAAATAATCCACCCAGACCTAGGAGTTTATATCCAGAGTACCACATTGAGATATCTGCCAAAGTTCACTAGAAGCTCAAATTTCAGGAGGGGAGGACAAAAAAAAAAAGCACAACAGAAGACATCCACTTCAACTTGAACAGGGCAGTTCTAAAACATGCGAGAACAACAGTATTTTAGTAGTAAAAACCGAGTTTTCTTTAGTAATGCACATCTTCCCACGAATAATAAAAGAGTATTCTCAATGTTTTATGAGGTTTAGCTTAGTCTTGAAAACTATCTGCAGGACTTGCTTGTGCTGATACTTTTGCATTAAAGAGATCAGTAATATTCAGCTAACTAATAAAGGACAACCACATGCTACAATGACAGCCCCAGAAAGCAAAAAATCAAAAAGGTCATTCTAAGAAATGGATTTGGAGCAACAAAATATTTTTTTTTATTTCTTCACATCACTGCAGTATCCAGGAGCCCTGATGAGACCAGACCCCACTGTGGTGGATGCTACTGTACAGCCAATTTATGAACCAGACATGCTTCTCAATGAGTAAAAGAAAGTACATGCTAATAATTGTATTACAGCATCAGTGCAGCATTATCTTAGACAATGAGAAGTGTGGAAGTTTTATATGCTTTCTTTATTGTTATTAAAAGTAGCACTGTTACCTTGGCAACTGCTGAATCACTTGGGAGTTTGTTAAAGAAACCCAAATGTTACTTATACTTGCACATTTGCAATCAATTTAGGGAAAACAATTGGGGTTTTGTTTGGTGCACTTTTTTTTTAAACAAATCACACATTTTTTCCTCATGACTATGACCCTGCAAATTTCAGAATTTTTGGGGTTTTTTTTTAAATAAATCATTTCTTGGGATTTAATTAAGGCAGTCCATGTCTCATTTGCACACAAAGTAATCTGCACTTTCTTACACGATAAATTCTAATAATTCATCTAGGGTGTCAGTCAGAAATAGAAGCACAGACACTCTGCAGTGCACACAAAAAATTCCCCGTCAGCTTCCCACCTCCTGTGCAGGTACTGGGAAGAGGGACAGGTGTTTTCCCTGGGGGAGCTTGGAGGGGGGACAGGAATCCCAAACACCTCTTTTTCAGGGGCTCAGGTATAAGAGCACAGCAGAGGTGCAAAGGTGGGTGCACAGTATCCTGAAATACCTGGCTGCCAAATCTCAGCTTCCCTATCTGAGCTTCCAGGTGTTGGTATCCTTGTGGTTTTTAAGGTTTTTTTCACCCTTCCTCAGCAGTTCGTTTTTGATGTAAATACTGGGTGCATGAAGATAATGGGAAAGTGCAGGAGGATCAGTTTGTGACATGTGATGATTGTGTGGGATGGCCATTTTCTTTCTAATTTTCATGAACATTTTATTCCCCAAGTGCAGGCCAACAGCAATGAAAAGCAGAATATTGGCAACTCCCAGTTTTTCTGTCAAGGAACCTCATGAAACTCAATTAGGCTGTAAAAAAGGAGCCAATTTTGCATAATCTCAATTTTTTAAACTGAAATTGCCGCACACAATCAGTGTGTGAGTGTAGCCCAAGTAAAATGTCCATTTGCCTTAAAATAAACACAGCCAAAGGAGCATCAGGCTCCTTCAGACTGTCACCTCTAGAGTGTACAGAGTGAACTGGATTAAAAGTCAAGGATTACATACAAATTCTTCTAAAAAACACTCCCAGGAGAAAAGGAGGCTCAGGGAAGACCTCATCACTCCCTACATTTACCTGAAAGGAGGCTGTAGGGGTTTGTCTTCTCCATTAATTCTTTATCACATTGCACTTGGAGGCTCAACTTACATCACAGCCAGAAGAACTCCTGTTTTATATACTTATTTAATATCTTTGGTGAGAGAAGGTCACTGAAACCCATCCTCCAGACAACATGAATACTCACGAGACTGAGGAAGACCAGAATTCAACTATAATTAAATATAACTTATTTCAATAGGAATATTGAATAGTTAAAGAATTCCTGTGATGGTTATTGCATCAGAAACTACATTGGCAAGAGGATAAATATAGGGCTATTGGCACCTCCACCATGGGGCTATGTTACAATATTAATATTGGCCATAAGGATATTTCCTATATGCCTTTAATAACTGAATAGTTACATTGCTCAGAGCATTTGAACCTTACACACATACTATTCCACATTTGCTTGCATGTATATACATCTGAGACAATGACTCAGCCAGATACAGCCCTAACTCTCAATTTCCTTTCATTTAAGCCTCTAATGAGATGATAACAGAAGGCCCTTAGGGTTTTGTTTTACAAGGTTGTGATAGAACTTCAGAGCAACTGAAGACTTTTTCACTTGAGTTTGTTTTTGGAGATAAAGGAGGGCAGGACATGGAAACTTTTTTCCTTCAAAAGGTACAGCAGAGAGCACCTCTGTGTGTTTGTCTCAGAGACCACTCTTTAAGAAGTGGCTCACATTAAGAAAAAATAACATAGGTCAGATGGTTTGTTCACACTCACATTCCAATCCCCAGACATGTTTCAGCAGGAAAACACAAGAGTTCAGGATCTGTGCAGAGACCTGCGTGCTCCAGCCATGTTTAAAGCTCCCTGTTTTCTCTCACACCAACCTCTCAGCTCTGTCCTCACTCTTGGGCTGACCTCTCTGTTCCCATGTGCTGGGGCTGCCAAGACCACAGTGCCTTGGCATGAGTTTGCTGTCTGTCATCTACAGGTGACACCAGTGAAGTTCAGTCCCTTTTTCCAGTCAGAACTGCAGTATGGAGGAGGGAGATTAGAATGGAAAGTGTGACCACATGGGGGATGTGCCTTTAAAAAGTGCCTTATTTCAGAAAGAGCAAGGAAAAGCTTGAGGGAAGGAAGAGATACCACTGGGACAACTGTGCTGGGGGTACAGAGCAGTGAGACACACTCACCAAGCTGGCACACACTTAAATTATTTTCAGACTCATTTTCAGGCACAAATGATGTGAATCCTAGTCAAAACTAATACTGTGTAACACAAGGACACCAAAGATTAAGAGAAAAAAAACCAATACAGACAGCAAGACTTGTTTTGACAGCTCAGAATGGTTCAAAATTGGCACTGGTATCCATGTCCCAGAGAGGATACAGGTGAGAGGCTGCAGTAAAAGAGCGAGGAACAAAACCTCACTGCTGCCTGTGGAACAGAACTCATCACTTCAGTCTTGACAGAATGTTTAGGGTCAACTTCTGATGCAAACTCCTGCAAGTAGAAGCTGCAAACCACAGTCCCAAGCCAGCTGCTCAGTGGCCACCAGTGCTGCCACAGTGCCCCTGCCTCACATTGCTGCTGAGTACGCCTGAAACCAGCAGAAAACTTGTATACAGTTCCCAGGGTATTGAAAAGAGCCATGGCTTGCCACCTGTATAAGTCTACTCACAGAACCACCTCCTGAGAGGGTTTGCAGCATTCGCCCCCGTTACATTTCGGGAGCCCCATGAGAAAGAGCAGCTGCGGCTTCCTCCTGACCTCACAAGGAAAGGGGAAGGCAAACAGGACAAGGGGGCTGCCAGGGACACCCTTCTCAGAGGACTGACCAACAAGACAGAGGTGAAAAGGCAGAGTGGAAGAGTTAGAAAGCTGCCATGAATGCATTCTGCTTGTGTTTTAATTATCCATACTAACTTAAGTCCTATCAGGTTGGTTTGTGTTTACCCAGTTTCACATGGCACTAATAACCACAGCACCCAAGGCAATTACCTCTGATTACAGGACATAATGACTAAATAGCTTCAGCACACAGTGCCTGGTCTCAGAGCTGCCATATGCTCCAAGATCACCTCCAAAAAATGGCCGAGCTGGGCATTTAACTCTGTTTCCCAGAGGTGAGCAGCTCCCTTTAAAAACACACCACCATCACGGGGAAGGAAATAATTACAGACTTCCACACCAGAGAGAATAGCTCTTTCTTTCTGCCCCATCCCCACTGTCCCTTTCTGTACCCCTCCAAAGAAATGGTGGGGAGAAGGTCAGAAGCAAAGCACTCACACAGCAAGACTGCTGCAGAATAGTGATGTACTCCTGCACTCACTCCTGTGTCACCACCTTTCCTGCACAGCAGGATGCAGCACAGCAGCTCCATTTCTTCTCCAGCTTTTCTGACCCTCCTGCTTAGACTGCTTGCCATTTCACATTGCTACCTGCTACTCTGCTTTCTCCTATTCCACGGCCTCACGAGTGAGAATATGAACCCATGTGTCAGCCAAGGCTGCCGAGCAGAAAATGAACCCCCATGATTAAGGAACAGGACGAAATTGTGTCTTGCATTTAAAAATAAATAAAAACAGGACAAAGAATGGAAGCAGAAGCGTTTTGCTGCATCTTCTTGCGAAAAAATATTCTTTAAGCTCTAGCTGCTTATGCTCAAAGCAATTCACAGCAGTAAAAAGACAGGAGAGAGCTCTTGCTAAGCAGTGAATAGAAGCAATTAGCCAAGAGAGGAGCATAAGCAACTTGCACTTTGCCTTCATACAGCTTATCAAGTTTATTCTGCCCTGTTACAGCTGTGTAATTTATATAAAAAAAGCCAGCAGCTATTTGGCAAGATTTACATCTAGAAACAGCAATTTAATCACATATGAAAGATCAGTGGAACTGGGTGCCTCGGGACACTGCAAACTTCTCACCTCCCACTAACCTGCCTGAAACTTGCCCTGGTCATGTTAAATGTTCACTAAAAATAACTTTTAAATATCTGTTTCATTATTAGGCTCATCTCTCTAAACAGAAACATGGAATTTATTAAAGTTATCATGTGAAATATTGAATGCTTGCACAGCAGAAACAAGTAGCTTGCAAGTTCAGCAATCTCCCCTCTGCAGTGATGTAACTACTCTAACACAGCAGAATTCCTAGCGATTTCTTGGCCAGGCAGAAACAAGTTGAATGGCAGATGTTAGAGATTTCATCACGGAAAAAAAACCTCCAAAAGCACAACAGTCAAACATGACTTTGCTCCCTGAAATACCAAAAGGAAGGGATTCACATGTAACCTGTATGAAGTAACTAATCCCATCAAGGCCAGGATACCCCGTCCTGTTGTTTCATAATTACATTTCTGACATTTTAGTGCTGAACAGAAGTTATAGTTACCAAATGTATCACCTGTGAAGCCTGACCTCAAAGTTTCAAATGCCAGCACTGTGACTGGCTAAGTGTCTAATTTGAGGCAGTCCTGCATTTATTGCTGTTATACAAATAACAAAGCTCTTGATCAACCACGGCTTCTAAGAAGCCTCATTTCTTTCCTCTTTATAAACTTCTTTATGGGCAACAATCAGACAAGACCGGAAGTCGTTTACTTGCTGATTTGAGCTCAGAATTTTTTCCAAACGTGCGTGTGCCTGCATTACAAACACAGTAGTTGCAGCAGGTACCTTCCATTAACTCCTAAGAACCAGGGTCGAGAACAGAATGGGTTTTAAGTTAGCATTCATTTGTCAGACACGGCACTAATCACTCCCAAATCAAAGCTTGTAGAAATCATGGACAGCTTGCTGAGATGCAGCTGATCTGTGAGTAACCCTTCTCACTTTACCAATATTCCACTTCAGAGGGAGGAATTTCATAGTTGAAAAAAGGAAAATAACTTAAGTGTCCAATATATCAGCAAAGCTCTGCCCAGTAGCCAAAAAAAATGACAATTCTGCCACTTAATTGGAACTCTAATTAGAAAGCAAAAATACATTTCATACACAAACTGTTACCCTTCATTAAACCCCCTCTTCAGAAATGAAGAATCTCTTTGGGAGCTGTAGCCTGGGGGATTTTTTTTTTGTTTATTTTTTTCAACAGTCATTTTTCTTCTTCTTGTAAAATACAAGCAAGACCAGCACAGAGGAGAATTTCTATTGAGTCCATTAAGAGATTTCAAGTGCAGAAGTTAATGTAGATGTTGATGCTGGGAATGGCAGGGCTTTATGCAATTTCATCACCTGGTATCTATGGCAAGGCCAAACCTCACTTCCTGCTCTGTTCAGCTGTTTGCCAAATCTCACCAGCACCAAAACACATGGGACTCCAACATCCCAAGTTTCCAATGCCTGCCCAGGCCTTTGAACGTGCTCCTTAGCCCACATTTATAATCAGACTTTTCTTCAAGGAAATAAATTGATGCAATAGGATTCAGTCACATTTAGGAGAGGGTAAGAGAGTAGATATTCAGACTAAATTGGGAGTTCAATAACTAGTGTCCTGTTTAAGATAAGCTGGAAGTAATTGAGAAAGCCAAAGCTTTTACACTGAGTTTACTGTGTTCCACACCTAAAAAACAACTCAATCCATCCAATTTTTCCAGCAGCTAAAGCAGTAAGTGCTACTGGGATTTTCACTAATAATTCTACAAAAAGTAATCATAGAAACAATCTTTTTTTCCACAAGCATCGCTGAAATCTTAAAGCAGAGATTGTATATTGCAATCTTTTGTTATTATTTTTCTTTAAATCGTGCCACAACTGACTCCTCACTCATTTTCTTTCATCTCTGAAACACAAAAGGATTCTCGTTATCATCCTATTTAAAAACAAATCTGATTTAAAACAACAGTTGTAAACATTAATAGGTTTAAACAATAATGATGACTTGCCTGCCGTTCCATCTGTAGCCAAATCTGTGTTAATTCACAGTAGAATTTCTAACTCATTTGTGTAATGCCACAAGAAACAGAGCTGTGCTCAATTAACATGACCAGTAAGCTATCAGGATAGGGGAAAATACATTTCTAAATAAACATTGCCCTTTTTTGTAGGAAAAATGCACGCCTAAAATTAATTTATCCACTGAAAGGCTGTCATTTTTGGTAATTTAGGATATTTGGACTCAGATGCATTCCAAGACAAGGATGCTAAAGAAGACTGCTTTATTACTACAAGGCTGCTGTTTCACATGGAGGGAAACCGTAAACAGGTCCCTCTCAGCCTGAAAGGCAACCAGACCAAGCTTTTCTAAGTGGCACTTCCCAGAAAACAAACAAACAAGGCAAAAACAAACAAAAAAGCTGTATTTTGCTTTTTCATTATGCTCTCTGTTGCTCTTTTCCATTCTCTTCTCCTTCTATTTAAAGCTAACCAAAACCAGGCTGATATTTCTTGCCATCTTAGACATGCCTATCCATTTATGTATTTTTTTTTTCCAAATCTCTATGTGCAAAAACATTTGGAATTCTTAATCTTTATTTTCAGAAACATTTAGAAAAAACCAAGTCCTGAAGGCAAAGGACCCATAACAGGCCAAAGTTGCTCCACACTGACCTACTGGGACAGTTAAAATGTAACAGCCAACATTTCCCTTCTGCAGCCAGCTAAAAACCATAACATGAGAATATTAAAAAAAAAAAAATTTAAAGATTTTATAACCTAGAAAAAAGACTAATGTACATTTTATAACAGCTAAGAGAAACTGTAAAACATGCAAAATTCTCCCATCCTTCTTGATAATTCCCAGATTACTTTTCATAAATATGGTCTATTTGGCAATTTCCAAAATGTGTCAGTGATATCAGTAATATTTAATTCAGTAATGAATCAGAAAAACCCACAGTTTTTTTCTGAAAGATATGCTTTGGTTCTGCACATTTTGCTATACTGGTTTTCTGTCAGAAGAGTTTTCAGGTTCACAGGCAAATCTGAAAAGGTTGTTAGTGGAAAGTAAAGGAAAGGTGTTGCTTCAGTCAGCTGGACCAACCTGTAACAGCAGTGTGGGGAGGAAAACAATAAATATGATCTTTCCAAAGGACACAATCTCTACACATGCAGTGCACACTTGTTCTGAAACACCACATTTACACCTGAGATTATGATATAATCATCCATCTGATTTAAACAGAGAATTAGCAGCTCTTCCACAGAGTGACCAGCTGATGAATGAGAAGGTGAAAATTACGGTTTTTGGAGACCTTTGAACAAAAGTCATTTAATCCATGGGAAATTCAGATCGTATCTGAACGGAGCTCTTTATTTGAACTGGCCGTAAAAATCTTCCTAGGATTTGCCTATTATTTCTCTGAGTTATTAATCCTTTCTACTTCAACTGTTAGGAAAAAAAAAATAATAAAACCATCCCAAAACACCACCTTACCATGCACATGCCTGTAACAAGTTAGGGACAGGTATAAGCAGAGAAAATTTTGCAAACCAAGTATATTTTACAATTATTTTTAAAAAGTCCTTCTGCATTGAGGGAGAAATAATGCCTTCTCCCTCCACCCTCAGCTTCCCCTAATTTTCAGCTACATAGAACAGTTTAACGCTTTTATGTATTTCACATGTAGATCATCCAGAACATTTACATAGCCTACCAAAAATCATTTTCTGCAATAAATGTATTAAAATACAGAGAATGTTAAATTACAGTTCTCTTCTAAGAAAGCTATTTCAAAGTGAAATATGCAGCATTCTAATAATTTCCTTACATTTCTGTCTCCCTAATAAGTTTCAGTCTTATAAGAATGGTACCAAATATTTTTTGAAATGTCATAAGACACCAAGTAATTATAAGTCTGATTTTTTTTTTTTTTAAAGTACCAATTTAGAACTCAAATCTGTGCTTTCTAGGTTCATTTTCAAATTCATCTTGGTAATTTACCACAGTTCTTTCCAAACCTGGCCTCTAGTTAATAAGGCTTCTACACATATGGTCTGACTTTCTAAAGGGCCTATTAGGAAAGAAGAAAAAATAAAAGAAGGAAAAAGAAAAGAAAAGAAATTCCATTACTGTTTTCGTGCTTTTTCATTGAACCATCACCGCATTCGCTTGCAATAACTCTAAAGGAGGATTATAAAAGTGCTTTCCCAGAATGTGTACTAAAAGGAAAGGAGCTCCAAACCTGGAGAGCGTCTGAAAGGGGCCTCTTGTGAGATGAATTCTCCCATGCAGCCCTTTGAAACCCTTTGCCTGGTCGAGCTGCTGGGCCTCTACATACAATTAGCTGTTACTGCAGCTTATCCCAAATACTTTCACCAGCCCATCACAGCAGTGATTAGGGAAAACCTTATTGCACGTCTGTAATGGATCCATTAGCAGGATCCCACTTCACCTCTGAACAAGCTGAAACAATTTTCACTTTCTTAACACATCTTCACTGCATGTGGGCTTTTGAAGAGCCACATGTTAGTTACTTCTCTGCTCTCCACCATAAAGATTCTCTCCAGACAGCCAGGCTTTAGTGATCAGAGTTTCATTTTGCACTCCTGCTTTGACAAATATGAAATGTTTTCAGCTTGTTGATGGTGTGCATGTAAAGCAAAGCTCTGTTAAAAATTATTAATTTTATACGCTAGGAGAAGTAAAAATAAAGCAAAGTACCATCTGTACTCTTCATTGTTAGACAAGATTTTTTATCCTGTTATTGATAGGATTTCAAACTGACTGACCAAAACCAGTATTTTGGGTAAGTATACAGGGGAGATGGAATCAGCTGCAATAGCGGGTAGGCTGCCTTTTTGTTCCCAAGGCAGCAAGTCTCTATTTCTCTACATAAGATCCCAAGTATAACATCCCCTTTGATAGTATTTATCCTTATGAGCATGTCCAACCACCCCATTACTGGTATTTTACTTGAATATAATAGCTGCATATCACCATCTACCCATACTATGGAAAATCCCAAATCTTTTTATCCACTTATTCATGCAAGGGAGTAAAGTGAAGAAAGACAGGAAACATTGTCATGTGTCCAAATAGTCCTAAAGACCATCCACGAATTAAACTATAAAGGGGAGGGAAGAAGGGAACAAGGTCCCTGCAATTTTTCAGGTTTCGAACTGAAAACTTCAGGAATGCCACAATACACCTTATGCCACATTACTTCAGGGAAGAATAAATAAAACAGCACAGTTTGGCAATTACTCTGCATCTAAAAAGCAGAACTGGAAAATCCACAGAGGCTGAAGAAGTGCCAAGGGAAACAGTGGAATTTGCTAGAAGCTTTGAATTGCAAATGCAAGGGGAAATCCTCTCCTGGAAAATATATTCAAACTCTATATACAGAGCACACGAATGCCAAGAGAAATCTGATACCTTTCTCTCCCTTTTCACCTTTTGTCTTTCAACCTTTTTTCTTTCCTGTCTCACTACTTCACCTTTCCTTATCTCTTTTTTTTTCCTTTATTAGCTGTGCTTTGTCACTGCTGTTACTTTCTTACGGAGACAAGAAATCTCACTATTTATTCTGCAGATCACCTCAAAAAAAGGGATCCATTTTTTTCCCAGCCTGCAAGGAAAGTCCCACAAGATGATCCATATTAGCAGCTCTTCCCTCATATTCAGATCTCTGGTGTTTTTATTTGTCCAGTGCACGAAGCTCCATCTGTTTTTTCCCCAGGACATCCATCTCACCCCTGCAGGAAGGGGCATTCACAGAACAACTGCTGGGCCATGCCACCACCCTCTGCTTCACTCCCCAGCCCTAGGTGCCAGATGCAGATGGCTGGAAAACTCCTGGAATGAGAGAGAATCTGTAGTACGAGCCCCAACAGCCCAGATTCAAGCTATGAACACAGGTATAAATAAATGATGAATGAACCATTTATTTAGCTCGACGCCAAAAGCTAATCTTACTGTCCAGCAGAACTGAAAATCAAACAGCAGACAAGGTTCTTTCCTCAGCAAGATGGTAGCATATCTCCAAGTGCCAAGCTAAGCTCACTGTTTTAGTAATTAGGGGCTGATCCTGAACCAGAGAGGTCACTGATAGCCTTCAAATTAACAAAACTAATGCAAAGTCCTGGGATCACAACCAGGCATTCCAAAATTGCAATCCAACACTATTGCATGTGTTTTCCATTTAGGTCTGATGTCACCTTTTCACTGCAAAAATTAATTTGCAGGTTCTGGCCATGCTTAGGAAAGGAGGAGCAGCAGAGCTTTTACCACTGCATTTACAGGACAAGCAGATCAGTTGACCAAGCATTTTGTGAGCTGTATTGCTCTTGCAGGTACACAATTCATTAGACCCTACTGTGGTATCATTTCCCCTTGGAATGGGAAGTTCTACACAAAACTTGAGGTCAGCAAGTTTAAACCAAGGAGCTAGTACAGAATTGGGCACGTGTCTTCTCATGAAATCAGAGTACAAATGCCACATACTCTGATATCAGTAACAGGCTGCTTCTGGGGGATGGCAAAGGTTTTCCCAATTACAATACATAACCAGAAAGGCATCCAAAAATCCATCCTGCCTTTGCCCAAACACAGTAAGCAACTAAAAAAAAAAAAAAAACCCCAAGCCAACAACCACAAACAAAAAAAAAATTCCAATCTTGCCTTAGCAATTAGATGTAGATATCTGAAAAATATCTAAGAGTTCTATCACGTACAAAACTGGTGGACAACTCATAGGTGGTAGCAGTCAAACCTGGATTAATTAGACATTATTGTTTGGCATTTTGATCAGAAGAACCGGGTTACAACTGTATCTGCTGATAACAAAATCACATCCAGGGGATTGACAAAGCCATTCCTTTTGCTTTCCTAAAGTCTTAAAACCACAGGCACAATAGGATTTTTAGTATGGCAGAAATGGAGAACTAGGATCAAAGTAGTTTTAATTTCCTCATTTCCTTCCTGAAAATCATCATTTCCTTGTTTTTAAGAGAGAAACATGGTTACAGAAAGAAAATTTTTACACTGTCAGGGTGAAGAATTACAAAGAGAGTCATCTCTGCAATTGCTTCCCCGTCAATACCAGTTTGTAAACTAGAGAAGAAATTACTTTCCAGAGTACCCAGACGCATGGCCAGCTTCTCAGATCATTACCCATACATAATTTTTCTAAGCAAATATGCTCTTTGATTACAGCATTTCCACAGCAAAGGAGTTTTAAACTTCAAGAGGGCCCAGAGAATACTCACAGCTCATCTCTCCATACTATATTTTGGGCACAGATGCCACAAGTCCTTTCATCTCCATAGCTCAAGGACTCACCCTTCCCAGAGCAAAAACGATTAATTCAATGTACCAAAGACTAGATAGCTGTAGGCTGGACCCCACTACAGACTTCACTCACCCAGACTGAGAAGGAGCAGAGACTTCACCAACGCCATTCTCCACTTGTTCCATATTTAGCACACAAACACCTGGTGAGCAGCAGGGTTGAGCTTCTCCTTCGTGTCTTCCTGCAGCAACGGTGTTCTCCCAAAGAGCCTAGCAAGAGTTAAATAGTTCAGGCTGTGCCAAAATTGCTCCCTGCACCACCTGCTCCTCATGAGCAATCAAGAAGTGCCTCACCTGTGTGCGAGGGTCAGCATGGAAGCAGATATGGGCTGTGATAACCCTTCCTCACTTCTGTGAGGATTACACCAACCCAAAAATTAATTTAATGATTTTATATTCAGTTGCACTTTCATCCAAAGATCTTAAAGCAGTTCTCAAACATCAACCAATTAACCTCCAGGTGCCCCCTGTGAGGTGTGCACAGGTAGGTAGAGGAGCAGTTTCACATGGGAATTACAAGCAGCACAGCTTCCTCCTCCTCCTCCCCACACCTGTGTGCAGCCCTGCAGCACCACTGAATACAGACAATTTATAGATGACAGAAACAGACACTGAGAGGTGACACGTCACAAAACACGTATGTGGCAAAGCAAAAAGCGGGTCATGGTGCGTTGGGGATGCAACACTTAATTAAAAATAATAAGCCAGCACCATGCTTTAACTTTCTCTGTGCTGCTTCTGAGAAGTGTGAAAATCAGACTTTGTGTTTCTGTGAACCACTCTGGTTTTGGTTTCCCCACCTCAGAGTAAGAGTTCCATTTTTTGAAACACTGGATTCCTGAGGTAAACATGTATCTATGTGCCAAATTTTTGTAGGCAAGCTATGCACCTTCCTGGGGTAGACTGAATGGTATCTTTTAAGGAAGCATAAGCACTGTGCAAAAGAGTACCATTATTAGCATAAGGCAGCCAAGTGAAACTACAGGGGTAGAACACGTTAAGATGGGGATTCAGATGACGCCTGGGCTGATTTAACAACTCAGTGCTACCAAAAGAGTTAACCCTGCTCCTCTCTGCCCAGCAGCATGGTCCAGTCCCCTCCCTGCACTCAGCCCTGGCGCTGGTCTCAGCCTGCAGCCAGCCATTCTCCCACCTTGCTCTGCCAATTTTAGCAGCAGTGCCCTGCTCAGGGCCTGGGCCATTCCGTGGAACAGCCTCAAACTCCTCTGGCCTTCTGAGATGCACTTGTCAGGTAGTACAGGGTGATTACCAGTTGAGATAATTGTCATTGTGTCCTCTAGAAAATTCCCATCTCTTCAGTCTTTGCCGTTTCTCTGCACACACCCAGGTGTAACTTGTATATAATGTCTCTTTTTGGTTTGCCATCACATGGGAGAGGATGCAGGTGTGGGAAGGGATTTCAAACCAGTCTTTCTATTGCTGTGGTGCACCCCAGATTTTATTTTATGTGTGTCTCTCTCGTCAGGCTGGCTACACTAGACAGCACTGAGTGGCAGACCGTGGAGCAAATGCAGCCCACACCGTGCTGCTGTGCTATAGAAACTTCATTTCACTGTGGTTGTTCTTGTGCACCACTGTAAATGATGGGAGATGCAGAGTCCAACCAGCCCCAAAGCTCAGACTGCATAGTTCTGTGTTTTCTTCAGATTCCCCCTTTCAGAAGGTAGTTTACTTGGACAAAGAGGTGTCTTTGTCTCACCCTCGATTATGAAATTCAAATGACAGCCCTTTGCCTTAGGTGCTGCTTCTGCTTTTCCTCTCTGCTTCTTTCATTTCTCCTCCCTGCTGCTACACTGGAGTGAATAATGCATTTTTTTAGCTAATTTCCGTGGATTAGGCTTCCAATTAATTCAAGCCAGTTTTACAGACTGCCAATTCAGGTTGCTAAAATTCAGTTGGAGTCGTTGGGGTAGGGTGAGGGGGTTTCCCATAAATTTTTTCCAGATTAACTGCAAGAATTCAGTGGAAACAAATTAGTCATTTTTACACGTGAGTATATACATCAGTATCTGCAGGATTTGTTTCAGCCCTAACTGAAAGCACAAATTACACTCTTTCTTTCTAAAAGGCCCAAACATGGTTTCACACCAACTGACAGTGGTAGTAATTAATGTGAAGGATCCCTGGGGTCTTTTAACCTCCTTTCTTAGCTTTTGATGGCTGAGACAGCCACAACCTGTGTGCCATTTAACCATCTATAAAACTGAGAGGGGAAAAGCATTTAAACATGACATTGAGTTTTCTTTAAACTCTCTAATGAGCTCTAGATAAAGCAGAGAGGTCTTTACTGTGGATTTTAAGAAACACTTTTTCCCCCTCAATTGTTCTCCCTAGGGCAGAGCATTTCTGTCTCCTCGTAGGCAGATGAAATCCAGGAACAGCTCCCACAAAATCCAGGAGCACTGATTATGTCAAAGAGGATTGCACAGTAAAAATCTGCTGTAGGACCATTTTACCAGTTTCATCAGCTTGGTGCAGTTTGCCCTGTCTCTATTCAGATGTAGAATTGTGACAACTGCTTTTCCTTTGCTTCTTTCTTTGCTGCAGATTTGCCAGCTACTCCAGGGTGGTTCAGAATTATTAGCCCATTCAAATAATGCAGCTTTATGACACTTTACTTAAATCAACTAATCCCTGAGAGAAATAGCAAGGGCTATCAGTTGGACCTGGGGTTGGGAGCTACATTTTGCCACCAAACTCTGATATTGGACAAATCAGTCAACCTTCTCAAACCTAGATCTCTGAGTAATACCTCAGCAAGGAAGCATCCCCCTGGCAAAGCACTTCAATATCCTCTAACGATGGAGCTTGTTCTAAGTGTAGAAGATATTAAAGGACCAGGGAGAATTAGCTTTTAGTTTGATTTCCAGTTCAGGGATTGCAAGTTAGCAGCATAGGAGCTGCTCCTTGTTAAATATTCCACCACTTTGCACAGCATATTATGAAATAACCTTTCCAAAACACAGACCCAAAGAGAGACCGCAGATGCAAAAAGATGCACTCATGTGCCTGAATCAAGGCTGCCAATATTCAAGCTCTGCCAGACAGACTCCTGAGGAGGCCACCAGCAGCTGAGCCCCGTCCTGTGTCCACCTCCAGAGCCACACAGCAGGAGCAGATCAGTTTCTGCTTGGAGCTGACATTTAGCAGAAGCTGCCAAAGAAAGAGGGATGCCCTGGGACACGAGGCTGAGCCTCAGGCTGCAGGGGTGTCTCTCCTTGCAGGGCCAAGGAGTCCCACAGAGGGCAGGAAGGGGCAGCACAAAGCAGACAGCCAAGCATGGTGCTGCTTCAGGTTGCCACCCAGGATTGTTCAGCAGAGCCCTGGGCTTCCCCCCTTGAGACTCTGCTGGTGCAGGTGCAGATTCATGAAGCCGTGTAAATGCTGAAAATCCACAACAGTTGTTTTATTTCAGCAGATCTCACCTCTTGTCATTGTTAAATGAAAGAGTCAAAACCCATACTATAAGATAGAAATTGAAAACATTTAAAATTAAGTTAGAAATTAACAGATTTGCTCATTAAATCTTTTTTTTTTCCTTTGAAAACTTTTAAGAAGTGCTCCACAGGTAGATAAAATGCTGTCTCAACTATAATTTTTTTTCTTCATTCAGGGTGAGTTAAGCATTTGGTCCTTCAGGGTGACCCCTTTACTTGCAAAGAAAACAGCACCAGGCCTAGATATCACTTTACTTGCTTTAATATTAGCTACGAGAAACTTGGGTCCTTTCCTAAGTGTTTATGAAAACATGAGCAAGTGGTCTTGAGAGTATTCCAAGTTCAAGTTTATTTACTCTACTGATTAGAATTAGATGTGCAGAGAATGGCTCTCGCACGATAGGGGTGGAGCTGTGGTGTTATAAAACAGAACTTTTTAGCATTTACAGATCTAACACGAGGGCTGAACCCATAACAAGCCTCTCTAAATTCCTAAAAACAACCTTTGGTGAGCCTGTAGCATTCCAAATCTCCAGCTCACGCCCTCACCTTAACTACCTGATCAATACTAAACTATGAAGTCTCCAATTATTCTAAATACGCTTTGTTCTTGACAAGGTGCAATGTATCATGTGAGGATTACAGGCTTTTTGTGTTAAGAAACTGCAGACTCCTGAGATTTCAACACTTACAGTTCTAATTGGGCATAGAGACAGACCAGATGTGGGGGCTGGGGAACAACCTGTGCAGTCAGGGGTGACCGTGGTGTGGTGGGTGCTTGTCCCTGGTCACCATTTAAAGCAGCATTTTGGGCAGACTGTTTAAACAATGAAAAGCAGAGGAGAAAAGGAGCTTTTTAAGAAGTTGCTAACAGGAAACTCAGCCTAGGACTACATCTCATGACCTAGCTTGCAACTGAAGAGATGCAGATGTTGATGAAACCTTCGTCAACATGAAAAAAAAATTTGAAATACTGGAGTAAGATGTATTGCTGGGATCATGGTTTTCATGCAACTTTCCAAGGTTTTAGGAAAACAATTGTGTCAATCTCCTTCATGTGTGGAAGGAACCATCAATTCATTTCCCTCTCTCTGACAGATAATCAGTAAGATGAGAAGATCCCATGCATTACAACTGAGAGGTTGCAAATGATAGAGTGTGCCTCTGTGCTAGACAAGTACACAAAAGTGTAGCATTAAAAATTGTTAAAAGTAAAGGTGATGGTATTAACCAGGAGACAAGGACATGGAAGCTCTGACAGAAAGAACTGGATTGTTGAAAACGTGAGTTCAGTGTGAGAGATGAAGGTGAAGCGTCTGCAGAAAATCTGACATCCTTCTGAAGAAGGAAGATTCTGATGAAAAATTAATATCTCACTGATGCAGATCCTAAGAGATACTAATTCTGGCCTTATTTCAAAACCAGAGGGTTAAAGCTTAAAAAAATAGAAAAATTTTTGGAAGATACGACCTGAAAAAAAAAGCCAATTAAAATTTTCACTTATTTATGCATTTTACTTATTTCTTACGGTATTTTTGTACATTTCACTAGCCTCACAAACTTGAGGGAAAGGTGCCATTTTATTGTAATGGTATGACTGACTCCCTTACTAATTTGGAAATACATCTATTGCACACAGCACATCACTCAGTCACGTTAGGAAGGTGGAGTGTGTTCCAGAGGTAGTATGAATAAATTGTTACCTGCAGTTGCCCTGGTAACTCCTAATTTGTCACTGCATAACAGATTTGTGTTTAAATGGCTGTAAAACTTTCCTTGAGGCTGTTACAAAAACATACAAATGTCATTTCCTTTAAGTTTTCAAATTGCATACATGTATATGAGTGTATATATGGACATATTTAATAGGAAAGATGCTTTCCCAGCTTAATTTTTCCTTTCTCACAGCTATGTAGTTTCAGCCTGTCATACTGGAAAGAAAGCATCTTCTCCAGACAAAGGAAAGAAGTCCTTGTTGCTCTGGAAGAGAAGTCCTCCAGAACCACCAGTTCTCCCCTACAAACACCAGCTTTGTAATTAGAGCTTTTTAAATTCCACTTTATTGGTCTCCATTAGATTTTAGGAAGAAAATATAAAGCAAATGTAAGATTTCTTAATCTTATTTATCTCAGTTCTGATAGAAAACCAGAATGATTCAACACAAGCTATTAAATGAAGTAAATGGTTTGATACTTATCACTCACTGACAGTGAATAAGACTTTTTTTGAACATTTTTTTCATGGTTTAAAATAAACAGGAACAGATAAGACTCATTTAAAATACATATACACCTCCTTATTAAAAAAAAAATCCACCACCCTCAAAGTCGCTTCTTTCAATGCTTCTTAAAAGAAAAACCCAAAACTGAGAAAATGTTTTCATCAAATTAAACAAATAAAAAAGAACCTAATTTTAATCCAGTGACAATCTCGAAGTCTAACAATGAGGTAAAGCATCCATAATTCTATTTAACTCTGCTTGATGTGAAGGTTTTATTTTGTGATCATTTTAGTGCATAAACCCTGATGAATAATGGAATTTTAGAAAAAGACCCCCTGTTGAGTCAAGCTTCATTGACATCTGACTGGTAGTCTAAGAGCCTGCAGAGAGGGTCCAAAGCAATGCATCACAGCCTCCCAGCAGGTCATTAAGGCATTACCCAATTAGAAAGCAAGGCTACGGAGCGACATTGTTCACAGCAGAGCAAACATAATTGATTTTTATTTCAACAGGGGGGAGAACCTCCTTACTGAAGAGCTTTAGCATAATTTCTTATTTAGGAGAGGTTTAAAGAGATTTGTGCTGGAGTATTTAATTCCAAACCCTGGGACAGTCTCTGGCAATGTGGATAAATTAAGGGGCAGTTGACTTCACTCATTCATATTCAAAGCAGAGGCTCGCTTGTTGCTCGAAAGTGGCATGAAGATTTCTGAGCAGTGGCATCCAGCACCAGCTGTGCAGGGCCACGGTGCTTGGACCCTCCAAACCTTTATGCAGCTCGTGTAGCTATCAACAAGCCAGTTTCCTGCTTTAAGGCTCCTCTCTGAGGCACTTTGACATGCTAATGCACCGTATGTAGTCCACAGCTCTTCAGGAGCCCCACGCAGATGGAATTTGCTCCCGAGACATCTTCATCACCCTCGATCTCCTTCTCTTCTTGTTGTTTCCCCACTGGTTCTTTTTAATCCTGCTGTCCATGGGTAGCACGGGATGGGAATGTTCAGTGACAGCCTGAAAGCAAGAAAGGCTCCCAATGAACAGCGTGGATTTGCTCAATTCACAGTGTTGCAGCGACACAGTAGAAAATGTTAGCCCCCTTATCTCCCATCTCCTTTCATATATGAGTAACGTGATGCCTTTTTTTCATTGCAAGCCATGCAAGTTAAAAAAAAAAAAAAAAGAAAAAAAGATCCCATTGCAAGCACCACACTCCATCTTTGAGAGCAATCAAATCATAAATTCTACAAGGAATGTTTGTTTTCATTTATTATCACTCAGTGCTTCAATGGCAATGAATAACTTTTCAAGAGAGGTGCTTTTTTTTCTAGTCTTTGCATTTGAGGTCCACTGGAGAACAGATAGCTGGAAAATGCTATAAAATCCTCACTTTTTACAAGACCCAAAGCAACACAACTAAAGTTCTTGCTGGAAATATTTGTAGATTACTATCTCCAAACTATGTATACAGTAGACTTGAAAAAAAGTATTTTCCTCTATTAGTTTTACTTCAGTGTGCCAAATGAAACACTTAAAAAAATTTAAAGGACTTCTTAGCTGCAACGGCAAAAGTCCATTCCCAACTTCATACTCTGGGTCTGTACCTAAGAATCGTGTGACTCATCAGTCTATAATTTTCTATTTTCTGTCATGTTTCTGACAAAAATAATGATTTTCAACTTGACATATGCCTTAAACACTTCTTTTTTTGGTACTCTTAGTTAAAGAAAAACAGGGAAAAAAATTTACCTGGCACTTTAACTTCAAAGTCTGCCATCAATAGGGTGGCAATTTTATTCCACATGGCTGTTCACAAGCCTGCTTCTCTGTCTGGTGTAAGAACTCTCCTGAAATACAAGGAAAGCAAAGATACGGAGTAAATAATTTTTATAAACACTTATGTACTCAGATATATCACAAACCTAGCAGCAGCAAGGGCAATTTAGCAGTTGTTTGTCTTAGCATGGCACTTACGAGCCCCAGGCACAGATTGCTACCCCTCAGTGTTAGTCACGACGCCAACACACATCAAAGCAGCAATCCCTGACCTGAAAAATCCTCCTGTAAAAATTTATGCCCAAGACCAGCTGTTTATGAGTTTATCCATATATTCCCAATTCTGTTCCCCTTTTTTTTAGTGTTAGGATCCAAATCAATTTTTCGTGTTGTGGAGATCAACACGAGTATAAAATTTCAGTAGCGGCAGCAATATATTTACTGTGTCCTACTGTGCTTAGTCATGTACCAGCAGTTAGGAAGTTTTTCTGAGGGCTGCCAAGGCACACCCAGTGCCTGTTTCACGTAAGACCAGCGTTCTCTCTTCCTCTTGAGTCAGAAGGACTATGGCTGGAATCTTCTTCCATGGACACTTTACCACAGATAAATTTACTGTCAGCTGGCAGTCAGTTGTTCAAATCCACCCATATTTAACTGAATAAAGGATCCATTGATTCCATCACATGAATGCTTGGGAAAAAACTTTTAAACTCATTGTGACAAAAGCCATCAGGGCATGAAGCAGTGTGGTCATTTGTACAGACAAATCACTTGTACCAAACCAAACTCTTTCAGCTGCAGTGATTCCTGGGAAATTATCTTTACTGACAAAGAAATTCCCACCAACAGACCTGGTAAAAAGCTGCAAAAAGCCATCACTAAAACACGTGTTTTCTAAGAAATTAGCTAGCTCCACAAACACCCAAAAGTGGTTCAGGATTAAGCTGTTCCTCACTTTGAAAACAAATCATCTGAGACGGTGGTTCTCTACCCTTCTGCATTTGTGAACATCTGAATGTTTTCTGGCTGTAACACAGACCCAGCACCATACAGCAATAATAAACTCTCCTTTTCTCAGGCTTGTTAATACTGTCATGTGTGTCTTGAGAGCAGTCACTGACAATGAGGGGTTTTTAGCCCCGAGTTGGGCTATCACCACTCAGGTAGAATATTTGAAGTAGGGAAAGACATTGACCAAATATCTTGAAAGCATGTTGGAGTAAGTTAAAAGCTTTGAACTCTCTGAGGTCCTCACACATAGCCATGCCTTTCCTATGCACAGGCTGCACAACTGAAGCAACAAACCTTCAGGGGTGCCCTGTGCAGCCAGGAAATATGGAAGCACGGGATCACACGCTGAAAGCCAGACAGGGGTACAGGAAAATGCCCTTTCCAGCTTTGAGAAGGATAAGGGGAATGGCTTACATGTGGAATTAATAGGTCTCTTGACTTAATGAAAACAGGCAGCGCATGTTTTGCATGCTAGGTTAGAGTGTTTTGATTTGTAATGGGGAAAGAAAGTGTAGAATATACTGTACACGTTCTCCCACAGGTGTGTGATGTGTGGGCTGGGGAAAACGGGCTAATTTTAGAACTTTCACCTTGTTAAATGTTTCTGGAGTTTAACTTTGTAATAGGAGACATGCTGATATTACGGTCCTTGAACATTCTTCACCAGTGAGAAAACAGAGGGAAATGGTCTGAAAATTCAGTGCTTAAAATGATAACTATAAATTATACTGTAACTTCAGTCCTTTAAAAATGCTTATTTTACTGGAGGATGTTGAGCAAGGCTGTGTTTTTCTCCAAGGAAGAAATGCTGCAATTCACCACAGTAAATCTGCATGCTGGCACTTATGTACAAGAGTAACCATTATTTAGTCTATAAAATCCTTCTCTAATATTCAGTAAATTGTGTGTTGTTGAGTTCTTAAAAAGAAATCTTGGAAAACTATTCAAATTATTTGATTTTACATTTTACGTAGTATTTTGCAGTTCACCTTCTGTAACATTAGATGCTCACTAACTGCATGTTCAATTCTCAGCATGAATGTACACTATATTTATTATGTTTGTATCTATACTAATTGAAAGACTAATTTTCAGAGAGAAAAGAGCATGAAGAGACACTTGAACATAAAAAAACTGTAAGGACATAAATAATGTGATAACATGGAAAATATCTCCTAAACAGAAGCTTCGTTTTTCTTTAGTGTCCTTCAAAACACAAAAAAAACCCCCCAGAACATCAAATGAACCAGCAAAGTAACTGACACAAAAAATTAATGTCACCAAGTTGCAGGTCATGGGCTTAATTGATGTTACTTAGACCAACTCAGTGTTTTGGGTTCAAGCATTCATCCAGCCCCGTGACGGCTGCGTTCACAGATACCAGTGAAAAGACACTTATGGGTTCCTTTATCTCTTCAGTGTTTCGTGGCTAAAATCGTGGTGCTGAACTGCTCAAACTCCACAGATTTAGGGGATGCAAAGTGTCCAATAGTTTTATACAGAGCAAGAAACAGAAAGCAGCACTGGCTATTTAACTCCACATTAAGGAAGGGCGCGGATAACGAGGCGCAGTCACAGAACACGAGCAGCAACAAACCAGAAAAGCGCTCTTTTCTTTAGCCCAGTACAGTATAATCAAAGAAGAGATGTATGTCACCAAGGAGCACCTCTGATCACACAGCCAAGCCCCTTTAAATGGCACAATGAGGTCTGTCCTGCAGCCCCATGGAAAGCAGATGGCACAGCAATGACCCAGCGCCCGCGAGCGTTTGAACCGGCGGTGCCATGTTCAAAGTTCACCGGTGTCAAGGCACATCTGTCATGTGCCCTGACATTAAATGGGGGTCCATAAAAAACATCAAGCATGAAAGTGGTCAGGAGTCAGATGGGGCCTTTCCTGTGAATGGAGATAGTCAGGAATATATTTGCCTGAAATCATTTCAAGCCTGTGGAGTTTGCGGGAAAAGGCCAGACTTTACCAAAGCATTTGTCAGATCATGGTGCACCACTCTGAGCATCTATCTCAGTTATATATTACACGTTAGAGAAAATTTTATCTAAAAGAGGAAGAGGCAGAAAACATCATTTTTCCAAATTTCTGACTCCTGCTAACTTTTCACATTATGGTTTTGCAACGTTTCCTTTCATATGGTTGTATGTACTACATAAATTACATAAAGATTTTAATCATTAACCACTGTAAAGAGATGGTCATAAACAATCATTTTGATTTGTACAACATTTTTTGTTTATTTTATGCTTTCCATGAGCTTCCAGAAGTCTCAGGAATACACATGGGAGGATATTTGGGGGAAATAAATTTTAAGAATTGTTAAAGGTGTTACACATTTTTCAACTTCTAAAGCCAATGATTGAGTTATGCCCATCTGATGAGAAATACACCATGCCTCTGAGTGGTTTCTCATTTGCACCCCAAGAACTGTTAAAAAAATATCTTTAATCTATAAATACCTACAAAGACATTCAAAAAACTTGCTACTGTGTCGGGGCAATTTACTGAAACTCATATATTTCAATAAATTATTCATCAGGATTTATTTTCCATAGCTAAGTATCACACATAAATTACTGATAAATGCTAGTGAAATCTGACAGCTGAAAACATCTGTCCTCTCATGCTTATACATCTTAATTTTCTTTCAGCTTGCCTTTATTTCTCAAAACTAACTATGCCAAACGGCTTAAGGATAGAGTGCATTTGATTGATGTCCCACAAACCAGAGCTGCATGGCACACTACACACTCAGAAAGGATACAGAACATCGTTCCCAAGGCTGGAAAGGTCTCAGTAAGAACACCAGCCTTTTATGCCTATGGCTAATGAATTTATCTTCTGAAGTAAATGTATCTTTTGGACTTGGATCAATGCATGCCTTAATTAAAACCATGTTTCTGTAGAAGCATCTAACAAGAACACATGAAGGCCCTATTTAAATTGGAAGAGAACAGTATAAAACAGTATGGCTTTTAAAACTAACTGCTTCCAGGTGCAGAGAGAGTGGAAGTTTAGTGCTGTTTCCAACTTGATGCTTGGATGCCTTTGTTCTTGAAAGTGTAAGGTTTCTCTCATTCTTGGTTTTATGACTGCAGGTTTCTATGTTGCATAACACCCTATAATAGAGCACCAAAGGGCTTAGTTTTATTGTTTTGTTTCACTTTATTGACTGCATGTTTTATTCAGCTCATATGTGCCATGGAGGCAGGCAGTAACATCTCAATTACAACGCCAGGGCTCTTCCTTCTCTCTAAATGACCAGCTTCAATCTGCACTTTATTATATTCACATGCAGGTGTTAAAAGGCAAGGAAGGAGGGGTGAGGGAAGAAGGAGTTGGAACAGACCTTTTAAAGCATTACACCCTGAAAGGCTTTTTTCCCAGGTAATCCTCTAAAGCCAAACACATTCCAGTATATGATATTTATGCTGTGGCAAGTCACCAAGCACCAGCAACTATTGCATAGCAATGGGTGTGAGAAAGTTCGGATCTAAATAAAAACTCCTCCAGAGTTTGATCAGAGCTGGATCTGGTATTTCACTTTGCTCATTTCTACTATTGTGCATCCCTGTTGGAGAGCCAAAGAGACTTTGGCAATGCAACAAGTATACAAGCAAGAAATTGGCACTCCCTACAGCTTATTCAATGTCCTGAATATTAAAGCTTGTTTTACTAAGAAGGGGAATGCTGAACAGGATGACATTGAGAGTCTTCGTGGTCCCTTTTGTAATGCCACTGGATTTTTTCATTCCCACAAGATTCCCACAAGGGCAAAGAGACAGACCAGCTTAACATTAGAGACAGATAAGATCTTTTTCCTGTTAATCAAAAGTATGCTGAGCTTGCAGGGCAATGGCTGGGAGGCTGAGGGAACAGAGGGGAGAAAATGAGAAAAAAAAAAATCTGGA
Source organism: Falcunculus frontatus (assembly GCA_013398115.1). Lineage (NCBI taxonomy): Eukaryota > Metazoa > Chordata > Aves > Passeriformes > Falcunculus > Falcunculus frontatus. Next base: position 288,978 of record VZRV01006503.1, read on the forward strand.
ACTTCATTAATAATAGAGAAACAAGGCATTTCTTTGCAGGTGGAGCTGTAATTGAAATAAGTCAAAAAATTCTCTCTTATTTTATCTGAAGAACACCAACTCTAATAATGCGGCAGCACCAATCAGTTCAGCCCAAGTCCTGTTAATGGAATCGAAAGTTTAATGTCTGTTTTTCTGGCCATTGATAAATAACCAGATACCAACAACTATCACAAATCCCCAGAACCAGAAGACACTGAATGCTGTAAGGAACAGCCCATTGCCTTCCCATAAGAAGTGCCTGTGAGGCAGGAATGGATGGTTCTGTGAAGGCAGATACTGTGGCAGTTTATAGCTTCAGACAATGAAATAAACTTTACAGAGTTTCAGAGATTATTAATAAATACTTCAGCTGAATTGTTTATACTGCATTGTGAGCCTTCTGGAAAATCATGATAATTTCATCTTGTGTTTACAAAGAACTCAAATATTCAATATCTAGCTCAGTTAAAGGCAACTGGAAACAGCTAGATGTATTCACAGTGATACTTCGGGCCAATTTGACAACAATAAGAAAGAATTCTTTCTTTTTAGCCTGGTATAAAGAGTAGCTTATTGCACAGACCTTTCCCTGTCTTCAAAGGGCAAAAACCTGGCTCAGCTTTTTCACGTTTCTCCCACATCCTGACTTTAGCATTAGAAGCAAAGCCATGCATCTCAGTCCAATGCCAACATTAATCCCCTATGCAAGGCACTTGAAGCCTGCTGGCTCTACTCAGTGACTGCATCCAGGGAATTTACTGGGTGGGGAAAGACTTTGCAGATCAATCCTGCGAGATGTGTGTGTTTCCTGCAAGGTGCTACCATCCTATGGTGACACCAGGTATCAACATTTGGGCCAACACCCTACAGGAGCTGAGTATTCCCTGCTGTTTTTACCCTCACTCACCAACCAGCCCAGGGCTGATCCCTAAGTCTGGGAGGAAACTAGATGGGAAACTTTTTTTGACTCTTAACAGGTCCAATTTGTTATGTCACACAGAGCTTGAGAAATTTCCCACTTTCCAATTTCTTCTTTCTTTAGTCCGTATCAAGCACTTGGACCCGTGGTGGCAGCTCTGCCATCAAAAAACATCCAGCTTCAGGTCTAGAATGAGCTGCCCGACCCCAGAAGGGACGACTAAAAATTGCTTTTAGCAGCAGGCAGAAAGCAGCTCCTTCCTTTAAGATGAGGATTCCTAAATCTGTCAGAGAAAAGGAAAAGGGAGCAGGCTGCAGAGTCCTGATGGGACCAAGCTTGGGCCAGCAGCTGCTCTGGTGGTCCACAGGCAGAATGTGCAGGATGAGCAGCCAGGAGAGGTGCAGCAGCACTGGGACCCAGCACAGGGGGGGGTCTCACCTCCCAAGCCCTGTCCAAGACAGCTGCACAGATCCCGTTAGACTTTATTGTGATTTATGATTATTTATTGAGCATCAGAGGCGAGCCTGGGACTGTACAAGGGACAAGTAGAGAGAATCCCTTCCCAAAAATGGAAACAATCAGGCTCTCTGTGTGGGAACCTTGAAACCCACCCAAATTAAAAGGCTCAGGCTCCAGGCTGTTAATTCAGCACATATCTGGAGCAGTAAATTCACTTGGAAAAAGTTCCAGAAATCAGCAGATTTTTGGTCTCTGACAGTTTGCACTGCACCAGAAGTTAGAAGTCAAAGACCAAAAAGTAAAAACACTTTACCTGCAATCCTCCCGTTTCTATTTTTGCCAAAACATATTAAAATACAGTCAATACCTTTGATATCCCGGTATGATTTCTTCCATGACTTTTATGGCCACATAAAGATACTATCTTTGACAGCAGGGCTCGATGCTTTCCTGACATAAATCAGTGTCACACCACTAAAGCCAACGTTACTGCATAGAATGAAACCACAGAACAATATGGACCTCTATGTATAATTATTTTCTAAATGGGGAACAGGACAGGGGAACAGGGCTTAATGATCCAACGCATTTATTTCCTGCTGAAAGAAAAAAAAAAAACTATAATTCTGAGTGTACATAGTACATATTAAATTATTGTTATTGAACTTTCATGTTAAATCCCCACTAATCTGAGTTCTGCTCTGTGGTGAAAACTGTATTGCAGCTCTGCTACTGATAACATCATAAATTCAGCATTACAATAACTAATGCTGCCCTCCTATGACACACTGCAAATTAAGAACATTATTAGCAAAACCTGAAGTGGATGCACATTTCAAGTCCTCCTAGATGAAAATGTATTTTCTCCCTGTTTTACTCCCTTGACTATATCACAAAAACACCATTTTTCAGCTCTGTACAAGCATACTGTATGCTTTTATTATACACTAAATGAAAAATCTGTTACTGTCTTGTGGGGGTTGACCCTGTCTGGAACCCTGGGTGCCCACAAAAGCCACTCTGTCACTCCCCTCCTCAGCTGCACAGGGGAGGGAAAATACAACTAAAGTCTCCTGGGCTGAGACAAGGACAGAGAGATCACTCAGCAATTACCATCAGGAGCAAAATGGACTCAACTTGGGGAAAAATTAATTTAATTTATTACCAATCAAATCAGAGTAATATAATGAGAAATAAAACTAAATCATAAAATCACCTTCCCCCATCCCTGCCTTCTCACAGAAGCCATTCCTGTAGCCCCCTCACCACAAAACCTTACCACACAGACACAATGCATTTTACCCCCAACCTCTGTAAAACACTAAGAATTACCATCGAAATCCACGTTCATCACACAACCTTCACTCTCACCACCAAAAAAGAATTTCCCACACCACAACCAAAATGACGTGATCGTAACTCAGAATGAAAGTGGGCAAGTGACACACAACCCACCCCTCATCCCTCCACCACAACTAGAACACCACCAACTCCTCATGACCATTCTGCTCTTTAACACTGTCCACTGGATGTTTTACCTGTTACCTCTCCCAATTACTGCCCTCATCTTGACCCATGAGCCTTTTTCTCTATTTTCTCTCCCCTGTCCAGCTGAGGAGGGGAGTGGTAGAGCAGCTTTGGTGGGTACCTGCCATCCAGGCAGGCCCAACCCACCACATGTATCCTACCCTTTCCCTACAGGAAATCTCTTACACAGCCACAGTGTTCACTATATAGGGTTTGATTTAGAAACACAAAAACCCTTTGTTCATATTCCTCTCTTAATGGTGACTCCTTTGTGAGGCTTTCATGAAGCAAATCTACCTTTAAACACAAAAAGCTGCAGGGCGTGTTCAGTGATCCTCTGGCTTCTGCCAGAAGAATCTCTTCAAGTCAATTTTCGTGTCCAATTACATGGAAAAAAATAAGGGCCAAAGCCACAGACCCTGAGTCCTCACACCACCATAGCCCACATGCAGCTGTAGTGTGAATGAATATTAAACCTGAATTTCTTTAAGAATCAACAAGGCACGCAAGACATACCAGGGGGAGAAGGGAATCTGTCGTTCTGTCCCGTGACCAACATCCCTTCCCTGCATGCAAGCATGATATGGAGAATGTGGTATCCAGGAACAACCCCACACACTCATTTATACCACCACGGGATTTCATTTCACTCTGTCCAACGGAGCAAAGAAAGGACTTCCAAGTTACTGGCATTTGAACCTGAGAGGAAAAATGCCCTTAGGAGAAGCATCAACAGAAAGCTGTAGTTTCTCCCATTTTGGACCCTCCTTTGTTCTTGCAAAGCACTCTGGCAAGCCTTGCTTCCCCCAGCCAACCACAAAACTATCTGGTTTATTTGGCGAGATCCAGCAGAAGCTGTTTGTGTGGGAGTTTCACCTGCTGGAACCAAAGCACTCTGGACAATGATCACTGCTTAAAGACATAAATACCTTCCTCGTGCAGTGCATACTCCCCCTCAGGAGGGGATCTGTGCAGGCAGGTTCTACATTCATCACACTCTTTTCTGTCTCGAGGAGGAGGCTGCAGTACAACTCTGGGGTGAGATGAGCGTGTTCAGCTTTGTTGCTGCTAAACATTTCTTTTTCTCTTCACTGGCTGCTCTACTCCCATAAAGAGCAACATCTCTGTGAGGGACCAGCCAAGAGACCCCCAGAGCTCCCAGGTTCTAGGAGCAGTGGTTGTGCTATTCCCACTTGACTGTGCTTTATTTGCTTCCAGGGAATTTCCCTCCTCATGAGACCTTGATAGCTGAAAACCCCTGACAGCCCCTGCAGCAGGTGAGCATGGTGTAATTCTATGAGACTCTTTGCTATCAGAGCAGAGTTTGAACCAAAATAATAACAATTGCCTGAGGTACTCTCCTCCTCCCTCTCATCCCTAAAACTATATTTTTTAATGCACCCAGACACCTTTTAGTCTACTAATGAGGTCAATAGTTCTTTCTTTCAAATTCTTTCCTGAATGGAGCCCCAGTGAGCAAGAAGTGATGTGGCTGGAGAGTTGTTTCAATTTTGGGGTGGTTTTTTTTAAGCAACTATCAGAGTAACTTGTTGTGCTGGAAGGTCAGTAACTATGTGGGGAGGGTAGGTACCAGCCAGTCCTGACCCATGGACTCACTGCCCCTCCTGGTTAAGGTGGTCCCTGAGTCAGTTAATCCCAGTGGCTGATGTTGGAGCAGAAACCTGGTGAAGCCAGCTCTAAGCCTCCTTTTGGCCCAGAAAAAAGAAATACAGGCTGAGAGAAGATTTTCCTCTCCTACCAGAGGGGTATTTTCTCCACCTTGCAGGCACAGGCTGGTACCTGGAGCACCCGCTGCCCGGAAAAAAATATGTACACAGAGCCATCAATTCCCCTTCTACAATGAGTTGTAGGTGCCCTTCAGTAGCTGGAAAAGCAGCAGTGCAGCAAAGACCACTCCAATGCATCACGTGAATATCTGGAGCTGTGAGCTTAACAAAAGATCTTTACTGCCACAAAGCATAGCTTATAACATCGTGTTCAAAGTATTTCTCCATGAACACTTTGGGTGAATTCCTGGTCCCACCACAGACAGTGGGAGCTTTGCCCTTCGCTTCAGTGGGATGTATTTCACCTTTTGTGTTTAATTGCCAGTTGTTAGGGAAAGGAATAAATTACACTCTGCTAAATCCAGGCACAGTAATAATCAACAAGTCCCTTTTTAAAAAAAATAAATGCTACCATGAGAGCCCTTTAAGTCTTAGAGAGCCCTTTTTAAGTGTTCTGAAAGTTATTTTCTGACACTTTTTTGTATTCCTGGATGGTTTCACTGCATTTGCATCAAACCAACTGGATCAACAAGAAAAAACAAACAGAGAAAAGTCGTTAATGGACAAAAGACAAGATTTAAAAACCTTTCACAACCATCCACTTAAAAGACTGCACTGTTTAGCTGGCTTGTCCAAATTTACAGTGTAGCAAGAGCAATAATCTCTGTCAGAACTGGTTACAGCCCCTGCCAAGCTGAAAGCAATGTTCCCATTGACTTCTGTATGCAGAGCAGATCCTGGAAAAGAGGAGTTGTATGCCAGAGTTGGAACAGTTACACAAATGAACATACACTGAGATCGAGATACCCTTTCTCAGAGTTAAATTATTTTGCCATGAACAGGACATTTAAAGATTGCATTGAGATGACCCATCTGTGTTTTAAAGCGGATTAGGGTGCGTTGGGAAGCAAATGACACGCTGCATTATTTAAGCCAAATGTTCAAAATTCCATTTGCTATTGGTGCAAGCTACACACACCGAATCTTCAGTCATGTGTCTGAACACATTCCTGGTGAGCTTAAGCAGAGTAAAGTTAATTGAATCAGCCTTTGGAATCCCTACCACACCACTGCAACCTGAGGCCGACATTTCTATTTTAGCAGCCTTTAAGTAATTTTCATCAAGACCCTCTGATTTCTCATCTCTTTCTCTGCACTAACTGTAAGGATTCCACTGTACTGGTTCACCACAGTGCCTTTACCTTCATTTGGACACCTTCCTTTCAGCACTGACCTTTATAGCATTAAAAAACACTTCTGTTCTATTGCCATGGTGTCATGAAACCTGTCTGCGCTGATGCAGCATTCACCAATTTAATGCACAAAACCACAAGTACAAAATCCCGATCTCATCCATTCTTCCCAGGTTGCCTCTCCAGCACCTCTTCTCAAGAGTCTCACCATCCAAGAAGCAGAACTGCCACAGGTTCCCTTGCCATCCAGCCCTTGAACATTCCTGCTGCTGCTTATGGCTTTCTCTGGGCAACTTGAGAGCCAGTTTTCTAGAGCCTACAGATTTTATTGGTGAAAGCAACATATGCCATCAGCTAGAGAGAGGCTGGGAATGTGGCATTCCCTCATCAGTCAGTACTGCTGCTTAGGATAATCATTCAACATGTTATTCATGTTTAACACATCAGTTCATTGAGCTGGCACTCTCATCCCACTTACAAAGGTAAATGAAGGCTAGAAGGGGCCTGTGAAACTCAAACTAATGAAAACGATGCAGCTGGCTCCAAGCTGTAATTCTGGCTCTGAGGTGCAAGATCTTGGCACCATCTGCTCCTTCCAGAGCTAATATTAATGAAGAACTCATCACACCCCTGCTGAGCGAGGGAATGCTAGCACACGGATCCCGATGGATGTACACAGCTTTCAGCCATATTTTAGCACTGCTGATCTGTAGTCCTGCCAGCTTTCTGGAAGTTTGAGCTGTGGCATCTGTGTGTGTTCAGGCTGGAAGGCCTGGGCTGCAGCACCTCTAATCAGGACATCCTGGGGAGGAGCAGGTCCAGATGCTCTGGGCAGAGCAGGCTCAGTGAGATGGGTGTCCAGGCCGTGTAGAACTGCCTGGGCACACAGTCTGTGCAAGGTACTGCATCTCCAGGGTTTCCAGATATTTGAAACCTTCAAAAAATCACCAAAGTCCTCAAATTCCAAACTAAGTCTTCAGGTGAAAAAGGAAGGTCCAGGAAGCTCTGGTGGATGGTAGTCCTTTGTGGACTATAAAGCAACACATCCATTTTAAACCAAGTTTCACAGTCTAAAAAACCCCAAATGAGTGTGATCCGTTTTCTGGCCCACGCCCCTTTTGGTTCTATCCAAACAATGTCTCAGGGCCCCGTTAGCCTACACATACCCATCATCCTGCCCTTATTTCAGAGATACTAGACCCAGAAAGACACAAGAGTCTGCTGAACACAAAATAATCACAAAATAATCCTTCTGTGCCTCCAAACACCCAGCTGCACTGCCCTGGCATTAGCACATGGAGGGGCAACATGGTTTGTAGTAACATCCAAAAATACAGAGGCAAGTAATTCCTACAGTTCAGGGGTTCCCAACAATACTTTTTTTCCCACTTAAAAATTTTAAGGTATGTATCGTATTCTGCATGCCACTGAAACAAACACCATTTTACTATTTTACTCAAAAAAATGTTTGCATGCTTGGTGTATTTTGAAACTCTGTGTAACCAGGCTGCCCAGCTATTTGCTTAGTTGCACAAGAGATCTCATGCTGCTAAACCCTCCAGAGTTATCTTGCCCCCACCCTACTGCTCAGAGGAGACTTCCAAAATAAAATAAATCATTGATCCAGTGTCAGGAAAACTGCCTTCCCAGTGTTATCCAGTCCCAGAGTATTCTCTGTTGGACTGTTTCCTACAGATAGTAGGGGCAGCCCTGAGGCATTTTATGGACCCATACCCTTTAAATTTTACACACAACCTTTTGCACTGACATCCCCCTTATCAAAGATATAGGATTCCATGCCCATTGGAATTCCCAACAGACTGACAGTAACAAAATTGTATGGAAAAAATTAGATTCTCATACTGCAGAAATTTTAAGATATATGCAGTTGATGCTTAAATTGCCCAATTTAAAAGACATATCCTTCTCACAAAAAAACTGCCCAGTAAGAACATTAAGGTTGCAAAGCAAAGTACTCAGAATTTGAGAGATGTTAGAATTAGGATTTCTTAGCACACAGTTTATCCAGTTCCTGCATATCCCTTCAGTAAGATATAACCCCTGGAGGGCTGACTTCAGCTCAGTCCAGAGTGTGGCTGAAATTGGTTCTGGTTTTAGCTGCTAAATATACCAAAGCTCTCCCTATGCAACATGTGCAAACTGTAAGTTAAGGAAATGCCTACAATTTAACCGAGTGTTCATAGATTACAAATGGCAGGAAAATTCCCCTGAGTAAAGAGCCAGACAATCCTTCCCCATCATATTTCAGATCCTTTCTTCAAAGCATTGAGATATTTTACTTTTTCAAAGTTCACCCCACTTTTTTGCCAGTGTATTTTTCTCTACATCTATTCTCAGGCATCAGTTTGGATTAAATCTCCCTGAAGAGTTTAGGGAGTTACTTAGCACAGCAAATTCCCTCCAAATTTTGTTCAAAAGGGTTCAAGTCTGGCAAAGCATATGCCAATCAAACCAGGGGCTTGTTACACAATCTTCACAGTAAGAGACACCAGCAGCTCCGCCTGCAATATTTTTGCCACTTACAATTAATAGTCTGGAAAAAGACATCTTGAGAAAGTAAAATAAGTGGCACAAAGAGGAGGAGGGTTTCCAAGCAACTGCTTCATTTTCATTTTAAGCCCATGCTGCAGAAGTGTTAGCAGCAACTTAAGGGGCTAGTCTCATCCCCAGCCTGCAGGAGAGTGAGGAAACTAGGTTAGAAACAGTGATTTCTTGCATATAACCTCAGATTAACATACAACAGGAGGGATCAAAAGGAACAGGATTTTAAATTACTGTGCCCACAGTTAATTTCTAGACGCAATCCATCCCGCAGTCAGCAAATGTATTTGCACAGCCAAGTTACATTCCCACTGATTCTTGCAAACCCTCTGCTCCCTAGATCTTAAAATAATTGGGAAGAGGATTACAAAGAAAAAGCAAGCACAAGTGTTGCCTTTTCTCAGCAAGCACCTCCTGAAGAGCTCCCTTCCAAGCCCTGCTCCCACTGGTGCTGGCTCAGCATGCCAACCTCACACTGCCCAAGCCTCACTCCGTCACTCACCACTTATTGTTTCTTGACCCTTTTGCTAAACTGCACCTTGGAATTACCACAAGCCCAGTCCCATATTTCAAAATCAGGCACCTAAACAAATCCTCTGATTTTTCAGGAGCTGCTGTGCGTTGTCAGCAAAGCAAGAGGACTTGCAGGCGCCCTGAATGCCCTGGAAATCAGGCCACTTCTGGCTGTGCTCCTGCTCTCGGCTTTTTTCAGTTTTTCCTCCACCCAGTGGCCACTAACAGAAACAAATCACCTAATAAAATGCGCTGTACTACCACTCTATTCACTGAAACACTCTATTAGCATGGCAGTAGGCTGCTGTTCTCTGGACTGCCACTCACAGGACATCGCTGTGTACCTCTGTTATGGCATCCAGCAGAGGATTACATTGTGGGAAATGTTGGTGTGACATGCAGGTGACAGAAAGATAGAAAACTTCACTTTTTGTGGGGATGGACACAGGATCAGACAAAAATATTATATCCCCACAAGGTCTAGAAATGTAAATCTGGTCAAAGATAGGAGTTGCTGCCATTGACAGAAGTGGAAAAAAGATCAGAACAGATTCAAAGCTATTGCTGTGATCTAAGGCACAGAAATCTACATTCATCCATATAAATCAAGCAGCTGATGAAATCTCCTGACCAGTTTCCTGCTGGTACTGCAAAAACACAGATTTCTTGACAGCTGTCTGCCCCACCTGAGCAGATGTGATGAGCTGTGGATCTGGGCTTCAGAACAGAGCTCCTGCAGGACAGGCAGGAGGGAGGAGCCCTCTTTGCTCTGGCTACAGACTGCCATCAAACCCTTTGGTAATTATAGTCTAATTTTGGATTTTAATATTCAGCCAGAGAATTGAAAAATGCTGTGCTTCTGTAGATGATGAGAGCGTGTTACCTGAGCCAGCTGGCAAAAATGCAAAGTTGCATTTATGTATCATTACTAATAGCTACTGAATTGACTCTGTAATTGAACCTTTAAGGGTATTTGCAAGATATATTCCATACAGTATACTAAAAACCAGCTTTGCTAGACGCTAGCAGGGCTGCACCAAAAGCACATAACTGCAGATTTACCTGCATGTTTACAAACATTGACACCCCTACATTTCTATGCTGGATAAATACCTCCAGGAGGATTCAGGACTAGAAAAGGAGCTACCAGATTACATCATTTACAGCTTAAGACAAAAAATACCAGGCAGATTCTGACAAGTACAGTATACTGTGGCTTACTGATTGAAAAGTACGATTTTATTTTGTTTTTAAATTGATTCAAGGGTTGGTCTGCATCTATTGGGCCGTGTCACCAGTGCAGGGTCACTGATGCTGGTGAGCTGCTCCCCTCTGCACCCCAGGTGCTCACTCTTCATAGCCAGCCCCTTATTCCACCTTTTGACTAGAGGATGCTCCAGGTGGACACTCAAACACACCACACAAGTGCCCCCTTCGCTCAGCACCACGAGGCAGCCCTTTTCCACAGCTTGCAGCACTGCTTGCTACTGCCAGGACCTCTGAAGGCTGCATTTGCTCAAGGCTCTCCTGCTGGAAACCCCACTGCTACAGAGCATGAAGAGCAAACAAGGGCTGGAAATGCAATCCCACAGATTAAACCTCTCTCAGAAAGAATGATTGAGACTCGTCAGAGTATTTGCCCAGCTCTGCCCATAAAGATTTAAACTTGTTTGCTATTTCCCCCCCTCACCTTGAGTCTGTAGTTTATGGTGAGCAGGGATGGTGGGAAGGGTGGGGACAGCCCAGTATCTCTGTGGTCCTCAGAGTGCTTTAAGGCAACATCATAAAAGGGATCAGGGACAGAGCTCTTAGCCATGACCCCTCTCTGCAAACAAAGCAGGAATTACTGAGCAATAGTGTCATTCACAGGATTTTCCCCTTGAAAGTACCTCTGCAAGAGCCACCACTCTTGGGCAGCAGCAGGCAGCTGTGTGTCCTCCAACCAAGGGAGCAGGGCCATGGGCTCACACAGCTCCATGGCTGACCTGGCACTCCCCCATCACCCTGCAGGGCTGCAGACCTGCCACAAAGCTCCGTGAATTATGTTGATTGAGCAATTTTCAGTATTTCTCTGGCTGACAGCAGCAGTGGTGCTCTGTCTGCCAGCTCTTGGCTAGACAAAGCAGATTTAGTGTCCCCCATCTGGTAGCTGAACTCTGTGTGCAATCTGCACGCAGCCACAGCCAGCACTCAAACTGGGACCTCGTGGGGCCCTGGCAGTGCTGGTACCAGGTAGGCCAATACGAGAAGTGCTGGGGCAAACCCATCTCTCTGGGAAGCCACTCTGCACCTGCGAGGAGCAGCAGTGGTGACAGAAATATAACCCGAAAATATAGCTAGCCAGGATTGCAAAAAAATGGAGTTTTAATAGCTGTGCTGATTAGAAAAAAACCACAGATCTGGCAGCACTTCTGGGACTTGTTTACACTTAATAGTAAATGCTGGTTACTAGCAGTATCTTGTTTAAAATACAAGGCTATTTAAGAGGCAGCTATTGATAGTTTGCTGTGTTAAGATGAAGGCATTATTGCCAGAATTTTGCATTTAAATAAGCCATCATGCCCTATAAAAATCAGAGCTATTGCCTCTAGGCTGTTGCTTTGAATCCAGCTCAAATCAGTAATGACCAAAACCAGTCACTGCGAGGATGCTCAGTGACCTGAACGCCCTGAGCTCACAGGTACAGCCTCACTGGGGCTTGAACGTCTTGCCACAGGGCTGATGTCCATCTCCACGGCTATCCTCAAACCAGTTGTGTCATTCCACCACCTCAGCACCCAGGACAAACACCTGTCAGCCTGATGTCACCTTCACCCCACCTGCTTGAGTCTGAAATTACCTGAAACTTACTTCTTCATGAGGAAAGTGGTGTTTCACCACAAAGAAACAAGTCCTGCTTCTCCCCACCAACTCCCCCAAGGGTCAGTTTGTTCTATTCATCCTTCTCTACTGTACTTTGTGCTTGTCATGCCCAAGCTGGGCACGGCTGGAGATCCACACCAGCACCAACAGCAGCCACCTGCCCATGCCCTGCCAGTTGTGCCCCTTCAGGACCCATCTTCACTCATTCCTTGTAGCTAGGACTAGATGCTATCCTGACATGGAAGTAAATTAACCTAAATTTGGACCACAACCCCTTCTCCAATGAAAGTGTTGCGAAACACTGAACCTCAAGTACCTCAGAAAGCTGTCTCCCTGTTCCCACACTTCACCCCAGCGCTTTTCACAAGGAGTGTAATTTGTTTTCAATCTGTGCAATAAATTGTGAATCCCTATAGCACTGGCCAAGCACAGCCACTGTAGCAGGGCTCTTCCTTAATCATCCAAAGGCAGCCTGAACCCCCACAGATGTTTCTGCCCCTGCATTGCAACTCTGGCCTCCTCTGGCTCAGAGCGTGGTGCAGCTTTCCCTGTTTATATTCTCGGGACAGCAAGATGTACAGGTTCCCTACACAAGGGAGCTGCTTATCCTTTATCATTGCTTCATTCAGGCCTTCTCAGAGAGCACATGGAACCTGCAGGTACTCGCCAAGAGCAGCAGATCTTATTACTTCCCTATTTCAGATTTTCCAATTAATTTCAATTCATTCATGATTTTTCCTAAATTCGTCTCACATCTTTTCCTTGGATCCCCTGTCAGATTGTCAAAACCATGGAGGTGCAGCAGCCTCTGGAATCCTCAGACCTGACTCTACAGTGAAATCCTCTTCCATCTTCAGGGGTTCTTTCAGAGTCAATGAAGTTTAAACACATCCACTGAAGCAAACCATGAGCAGCTTGGGCCTCCCAGTGACTGGGTTCTCACCATCCACGAGCTCAGTTACATGTCCAAATACTTGCTGTCATCTGCTCAACTCTTCCCCACACTGAGTTTAAAGCAGTGGGTGATTCTCACGACATTCGCGCGCACGGACGCTGCAGAGCACAACATTCTATTTTCTGTTCTTCTAGCTGACAGCAACTCTTCCTTTGCTTACAAGAAGGCAGATTTCGGAGGCCAAGGTCTGCACGAGCTGGAAAAGGCCCCCCTGCTGCCAGGCAGCTGGGCTGTGCTTGGGCTGTGCCAGCACACTGGGACCATGCTGTCATTAGTGCAGCCAGAGCGCCAGGCACTGCAAATCCATCATGCCATTTAATTCTCTGCAAGGGACCAGCAGCTCAGCCTGCAGTGGAGCAAGCCCACCAGACAGACAGGCAGAGAAGGAGGCAGCACCAGATCTTCCAACTCTTCTTATCCCTAATTAGCTGGGGGATGATGGGTGCCCTGTCTCTACTGCTGCTCTTCGGGCTTTAAATAGATGCTGTCTGCCTGCCACATCTGCGTAGTCTTAGGCCAGCAATAATTGCAGGTATGAAAAATATCCCAAGGAAAATCTGTGTGAGATTCATAATAATAGCAAAAAATTAAAACCAAAATGGCAAGTGTTCCATTATTCTACAGTAAGAACTCATTCCTTAATGTGAAACAATCAAACATTTAAAATATGCAGGGACACACACACACAATTTGTATGTATAAACATACATTATTTAGATCAGCTGAATTCTCAAGAGCTGCAAATAGTCCATGAATTATTCTGTAATTTATACTTCCCCCATCCGAGAATATGCTTCCACCAAAAGATTTTTCTTTTTCAATTAAAATTCATTATGTTAGCATCCCAAGCAGGCAGCCAAAGGAACACAGAGGGACCACAAGGTAGGACCCACAGGCTTTATGTGTCACTCTGCTCCCAGACATCATTTTCTCCATAGGTCCCTCAAGGCACGAGCAGAAAGCAGGCTATGAGCCAGCTGAGCATTTCTGTTCACACACATCTCCCAGGCAGCACCTTTTCAGAAGGCACCTCAAACACAGCTGCAGACTGAGACCAGCAGGAGCCTCCTGTGCACTCACTGCTGGCCTGATCCAAAATTGAGGAGTAGCTGGGATCGACTCCTCCTCGCTGCTCTGAGACCTGGGCACAACAAATGGCTTTGGCTTCTCTGCCCACATTTTCACGTTAAACCACTCCCCAGAACTGACTTCAAATGTAAAGTTCCTGCTGCACATAACCAGATTTCCTTAGCTCTGTCAGCCACACTGTAATGGTTTCCTTTTGTAGCTTGGCTGCCCAGGACTGGATCATGCACAACACCAGGGGCGTAGCTTGGGAAGCCACAAACATCTGTATTTGTGATGGAGCTTGTGGATTTTCTGTTCATTTCACTTTTGCTCTTAACCTAGAGAATCTGGAGGCTTCTCTTCATTTTTTTTTTTTTAAATAATTCGTTTTTCCTCTTATCCGTGATGTATAAAAAAATCTGTGAAGGTACTAAAAAATTAGAGAGGAGGGAAAAAATTTTTATATTAAAAAGTTAGTAATTTGACTATCTTAAATAAAAAACCCAAACCTATGAAAACTCATGCAATTACAACTGCAAAAGAAGATGAAAGAAGAAATGTCAGGCCAGGCTGGTCCAGGTCCAATATCCTGCTTTTTGCACTAACACCTGTTGAATCCAAATGCTTAGAAGAAAATTCTTCTAAAAATTAAATGCCTCTGACTTGCTGAGCCATGTTTCACTTTCCTGTCCTTGAAATCCCCAGGGAACTGTCTAGGGAAAAAGGGGGGAGGGCAAGAGCAACAGCAGACTTAGTGTTATTTTTAAATATAACAAAAAAATCTGCAAGCAGAAAGCTGGGAATGTTCAAAGCTTCCCAGACCTTTGTACAACAATTTAAAACCCAAAGGGAAAAACAAAACAAAAGGAGTGGTAGAAACCAATTTTAAAGTTTCCTTAACAGGTCACCTTTGAGATGAAGCTGCAGATTTCCTCCACATAATATGGTCTGAAAACACATTTATGATGATATTGATGGTTTATTTTCAAAACCAGCAGCGTCAGAAATTAAATTAGGGTTGTCCTTCTCCAAAACACTGTTGAAGTCCCCAGTCCAAAATCTTGCTTTCTTGTAAAAAAATATGAACAAAATGAACACTCCTATCCCAAATACAAGGGGTTCTACTTCTGGGAATAAAATACAGCTCTCAGTCCTGCAGAGACCCTTCCCAGCAGCATCAAGTGGCACCACAGTCCCCTGCATGGCATCTTTGGCTACTACTTCTTGTAAGTACCCTGATGCATTTTGTGTAGCAGGAGCCCCATGAAGATACCTAAACAAAGCAATCCAGAAATATTATTCTTAACTTCATCTTTAAAGTCTTGCTTGAGGTTTTGGTTAGAATTTCAGGTTAATTTAAAGAAAGAAGTTCAGTTTTCACATGGAGCAGCACAGTTACACAGAACATAACTTCCAAATCTTGCTGAATGGTTTGCATAATTACAAACCAATTGCTTTTGCACTATTATAAACTTATTGCTTATGTTTGCCCCCAAACTGACAAGGCCACTTGGCCCTACTTCCACACTGGAACAAAATCCAAACTGTGCTGACCCCACACAGCTCAATTCCCATCCCTGCACCACTCACAAAGGCAAAGACACCTTTTAGGTGCCCCAGGGCACCTGCCCACCCATGAGCTGATTTTCCAGCCCTGCATCAGATCATTGCTTGGCTTCACCTCTTATGTATCACAGCAAGTATTTCTATATCAAATCAACTGCTGTATTTGAAAATTATGTGGAGGGGTTTTGGGGGGTTTATTTTAGCTTTGGCAGTCAAAGTCAGTGAGTGTATAACTTGCATTATCGGGCTGCTGGGTGAGAATTTGAATAAGATAACAGAAAGCAATACCTTGCATTGCCCAAAACCATGGTATACCACAATTTATAGGAGCAAGCAGCCAGCCAGTGAAGGGAGCCTGTATACAAACCCTTAATTTTTCAGTTCTTCCCCACATAATTTTTTGTTTCTGAGAAAAGCAGCCTGACAGGCTAAAGGCAGTTCAGTCTCCCAACAAGGACAAGGACCCAAACTCTGAATAGAAAACCCATCAATTGTAAGCACCCCTAGAATTTATTTATATCTTCATAAATATATATATATTTATATCTTTATCTATCTTTACTCTTAATGAGATTAGACATGGAATCATCTTCAAAAGAGAGGTAGGGCAGAACCCTCCCCTCCCAAAAAATAAAGAAAGCACTTTAGCTCTCAGCTTGAACATCTCCCTTTTATTCGTGCTCTGCTGCTCCCTGAGATGGCCAGCAATGCCCAGCTGATCACATCTGATCTGTATAAAACACCATCTTTACCTGACACTGTTTTGTCTGAGGGGAGCTCTCTAAATTAATTCCACAGGCTCAGAGCTTTGACAGTTCTTTTTTCTTTTTTTGATCTTCTCTGCAGTTGCTCAGAGCTTTCAGGGATGCTTAAACCCAGTCAGAACAGTCCAAAATGAATGGCAGCTCTTCTGACAACCCTGTCCCTATTGCTGTGGGCACCGAGTTCCCCTTACACAACAGCCACAGGTAAATCAGGGCACCACACAGACAAAATTAGGAGCATTGCAAGTTTTTTTAGTTGGTTTTTTTTTTTTTTCCCACTTCTTTTCTATCCATCTCTGGAAGACTTTGTGAGCCTGTGTGCCACTAAGCCAACTCTCTGCAGCCTTTTGCTTAAGCAGAAGCACAGAACTCCAAGGAGAGCGCCACGAAGGTGCGAGACAGAGCTCTGGCTGCCAAAACACCCCCCAGCACACACATCCCCATTTGGGGCAGGAGAGGTGGCAGCACAAAACCTGTGGTGAAGGAGCTGGAGCAGAGCCTTTCCCCATGCCAGGGTGGCTTTGATGTTCACAGCACCGATACAGAAAGCATGCATTCAAAAAAAAACCCCAACTTTGCCATTGTTGTGATGGCAAATTTTCTCTCTCTATCCTGAAAAACCTTTTAAATTTTCAGGAAAATGTCTCCGCCCCAGAAATGAGCGTATAGCCAGATTTCAGATATTCAAAATAAAAATAGCTGTTTCATCCAGATGATCCTGGCCACATGGCAAAATATTTCTCAGTGAATTAGACCCATCTCCTGTGGGAAAGGCATGAAAGAGATTTTTCCTCTTCTCACTCAGTTCAGGATCGGGTTTTGTCTCATTTCAGACCCCCCTGAGGATTCATTAGGTTGCGGGTGGGAAGCACACAGTGCTAAAAGCAAAGTATTTTCCTGCTAAGGCTAATAGCCAGCATTTCCAAACTTGGGCTAGCCAGATCACAGTGGGCGATTACAGAAAATCCATGACATGCTAGAGCAGGAGCTGAAGAAGTTCAGTTTAGCTGAATTTCACACCATGTCAGAGTCCTATTTGCAGCTTAGAAAATGAATTTAATAAAGCTTTTCTGCTGTAACATGGAGTGTCAGCTAGCAGATTCTCTGACACCTGCTGCTCTTTGAATCTGATACCATATTGCAGCATAATGTGGTCTAAAATTAGACTTCACACAACACACCAGGTTTCAATCTTTCAGAAAATAATTCTGTTCAGCACCTTTCATTCCCTAACAGGGCTTTGGGACACATGTCCTTTCTTTCCTGCCCCCTCCTGGATTAGCACTTGGAATTTTTTCAGGAAAGGTTTGAACCATTCGGAAAATGAAAAATAAAAACAAATGAAAACTGAAATAATTTCATTTTCACTTGATTGCAAACTATACCATGAAGAAATATACTTGCCAACTTATACAGTTGCTTCCTACCTGCACCCCCACAGACCAGAGATAGCATAAAGCTGGAAGGCTTTCAACTTTGGGTGCAGAGAATTATTGTCTGAGAAGAAAAAATATTCCAAGCTTAAATGACAGACGGGTGTTTGAATATCTATTTCAAGACTGAGAAGCAACTACAGGAAGAAGCCAATGACAGCTCCACAGGATAATGCAATTTTTCTGTATAAATTTCACCCATTACCAAAGAAAAGAATTAACCTGAACTATTTCTTTCTCTAATCAAGATACATTTTTGTATCTTCTTGTATAACTGTATTTAAATGCAATTAAGTGGTAGTTCATTCCTTTTATAGAGAACTGACTGCAATTAATGCTACCGTTTATTCTAAACAGTAATTAGATTTTTTTAAAGTGTGCCTAGCCTTTAAATGCTAAGTTGGCCCCAAAACCCAGAGCTCAGCTGAATTCACATAGGAAGCTTCTTTCACAAGACAAATACCTGTCTTATCTTTCCCAGCTACCTGCAAAATCTTTAAGACAGTGTGGAGTTTACGTACACAGCATGAATAACATTTCACTGCCAAGAAATCTAGCACTGATTGGTGTGCTCCAACACAGACATCAGTGTTTCCCAAAGAATTTATAAGAGGCACAATTAAAAAAAAAAAAAAGCATAAAAAAAATTACAGGTGTAGACCTTAAAATGTATGGAATGTACTGTGGCAGAAATGATACAGCCTTTCACTACCAAAAAATGGCTCTGAGATATCCAATAGAATCGGTAACCTTGCTCTCATCCTGGGAATTACAATCGATCTACTTTTTGTATCAAAATCAAATTGTTTCCCAAGTTAGAATGCAACATCCTGTGTCAGCTTGCAAATGAGCTGGAGTGAGAAAGTAAACAGATCACAAACACTAAACTTCACAAATATAAATAGCATGCAGATTGAAGTAAATAACCTGTCCAGTGGGGGGAAAAAAAAATCTAACTTCCCCCTTTTTAACTGAACGTCCAGAATATTGCTTTGTACGGGACACAACCCATAAGAGTAAAACTCAATCTGATGGACTGCCTTGGCCAATTCATAAAACCTTCCTTCACCAAATGTGTCTAAGCAAGTGAAGGTCGTTCTCCTGCAGCAGGGGGAGGAAGGAGGGCAGGGACCAGGAGCTCTGCAGTCAGACCCTGAGGAGCATCCCTGAACCACCTGGGACAGCACAGGGAGCCCCCCACCCGTGTCCCAGAGCTGTGCCACTGCCTGGCAAGCAAACCCAAACCAAAGGTTTCAAATCAAAGTGCACTCTTCAAATTATCATCTCCTCACCCCTCTCACTAAGTTTGTTTTTGTCAGTTGTTGCTGTTTCCATTCAGAATACGGGTGTGGAATTTTGCTCAGCACCAATATTTGCTGTAATGTCTGCAAACTACCAGCCTCTCCCTGAAAATTGCATGGGGCTGAGCAGAAGCTGAGGAGAAAGGAGAACATAAAGAATCTATACATCTCATTTCGTTTAAACTAGCTTCACACATCATCTTCAAAATGCAATCTACATGTTGAAACAAAGGAAACAGCCTAATGGGTACATTACAATAACAGCTCCTCCCATCAATCTCTGTTTACACCCATCCATATGGAGAAAAAAAATGATAATCTCAACAGAGAGAAGCTTCTCAAGCATTCCTGGGGTATTTTCAGGCTATTCAGCCCATCAAATTTACATCTATGAACACACTCATACCATTTTAGAGATAATATTCGTTAGGCTCATCAAAACTATTTGGTCTCATTTCTATGTTGGAGGTACAGATGCTTATTTACAGCTCAATTAAACCTCAAAAAAAAAAAAAAAAAAAAAAACAAACCAAAAACCACAACAACTTTAAATTGCTATGACCTGCTTGTCTCAGAGGGATTCTGCAAGTACTGAAAATGCTGGTGCCAAAGCCTTTCAGAAACACCAATAATCCAGAATTTGTGTGTTTGGTAACCTGGGCTGCAGCCAAGCCAGAGCCAGTCCTCCTCCCTCCTTTGCACCACCTCTTGTTCCCCCGATGCACCTCTCTGTAAACCAAAGGTATGACTAACCAGGCACGTAGGTGGCTTGTGAGAGTTCATTAATAAAAACTTACATTTGCAAAATAACGAACGTTTTCGGTACCCCTGTAAATCTTCAGATTCATATAAGTGAGGCTATTTTAAAATTTGAAACTCCGAACATAAAAATTCTAGGATAAGATGGTCTAAGAAAGGCATATGAAGCATCTTGCCATTTGGGACACATTTGGGGCCTGGAGAAGAGAGCCTGGCTACACTAATTCCTGAGGTTTGGGCATTAGCTCGTTAGTGTTGGTTTACAGCAACCCAAAGCTGATGAGAGGCTTAGTGATAAATTATTTATCTTTTATTTTAATGTTATTTCATGAAAACCAGCTATTACATTCTGCTTGATTATGGTGCTAGTTTGCATTCTAATCTGTTTTAATAATTTCGAACACTATGATTAAGAGAGAAGGGAATGAAGAGGGTAGATCAGGACAGGCACAATCTTGTCACACATACCCTGAACGGATCCCAGGCTGGAATTTTGCTCACATACCAAGGATCCCCAGAGCAGCAAGAAAGATCTCACTGTCCTGAGGCACCAAATATTTCCACTCACCTCTCTCTCTCTCTCTCCCCCACCCTGCAGCTCAGGCTGTGCTGGGTGATTCCCTGGGATACACAATGGTGTGAAGGAGGAGCTGGGTGATGGAGGACACAGCCGGCTGCAGCCAACGCAAAACCCTGCACAGCATTCCTGCAGGAAAGCACAGGAGAGACGGAATACGTGGGGGTGGTGAGGAGAGGAAATTGTGAAAGCTATTCAGAGGCATCGCCAGTGCAGAGTATTTTTATATCCCTCCCAACTTTGAAACAAGTAATGTATTTCTTCATGTGTGTTCAGTGTTCCCAGACCCAGGAGGACCTGAGAGCCAGCCCTGAAAGAACCAAACCTGCCTGGAGCTTAAGGCAGCAGGAGTGAAATCTTGCCCAAAAACTGCACCAGAATGTCTTCAAAGCAAGCCCACAGCAGTGGCCTCCAGGACAGGCTTCATCCACACAAACTCCTTCAGCTGTGGCAAAGAGGGAACCAGAGGCACTCCCCCAGAGGGGCTTGTGGGGTTAAATTGGCCACTTTCCTGTGTTTGATGGATCTTGACAAATCATGACGTGCACATGGCCACAGAGAACTCTTTCCAGTGCATAAAACAGGAATCCACCTACCTGAAGGTAATCACGTGCAAACCCCAACCCTAGTTTAGCCCTGTATGACCCATTTCCTGCTTAAATATTCTGGCTCCATTCACAGGCAGCGGGCAAACTCCAGTTTAACTCCCAGGCAGACAGTCTGGATGATCACTGTTCTGCTACCTGAGTAGGAGATGAGAAGGGCTCCTGGTAATTCCAGGTGATAAAACCACACAGGTTGGAGAAGCTGGGCACAGAAAATTGCTTTAACTGCAGACTCTGTGCTGTACACACAGACAGTAAACGGACCATTAGGGGCTTACAGCATCCTAAGAAAGCTTTTTAGTTTTCAGTTTTGATGGACATATGGTTCTGTACCTGTTGTCAGTCCAGGACTAACTTAAATGAAATCTTGTTTCAGAAACTGGATGAAGTTATGGTTATTGAAAGAAACAGAGATTTTGTCACAGGAGTTCTGTACCAGTACAACAGTGCAGGATAAAGCTGCAACTGGTTTTCTAAAAAATTGCTTTAACTATTACCGTTGCTAATAACCCAGCATGCAACCACTTCCCATGGCCTAAGGATGCCTTAAACCAATATTAACTTTCTTCCCTGCTTGGGAATATACCAGATTGCAGTCAGGTCCACGGTAGAGTGAGAAAGCCCTGGCATTACAAAGCACCTCAAAGCAGAACCGAGCGTTTCAGACTCTGCATTCCAAGCCAGGATGAGCTACTAGTTCACCTTCTTTGTACAAAAATCAAGGGACAGCTGAAGGACTGCAGTAAAACTGGGCAAAACCGTGGTGGTTTGCAATGATGATTCCCATCACAGGTCTCTGTGGTTTGCCCAGCCTGAGGCATGCTCTGGGAATGCAGCCTATCCAACACACACCCAGGAGGGCTCCGACCACATGCCAAGGCTCCCTCCAGGAGAGAGAACTGTGTGTCCAGCATTAGAACAAGTGGGAAAACCTGAACAAGCCACACACTGCTTTTCCAAGAAAAACTCCTGCCTAACTGCAGCATATGTAGTCTAAGCCTTGCCTATTCCATCAAATGTGAACAGGAACAATGGGAGTTCAAAGCTTCCATCAGCCCAGAGGTATGATGTACGACAGACAATAGATCTGTGACATACCAAACATTTTCTTACTGGATCCACGGCAAGTTCTCCCTCACTCACTGTTGCTAGGTAGTTAATCAAGATGTAGTCTAAAAAAAGTTAAATGATTCTATAGTTCACAGTCATTGGCTAAAATGTGTTTTCAGTAACCTGGCTATTTGCCTGGTCTGTGATTTTTTTTTTTTCTGAGATTCAGTCTATCAGACTGTAATGAAGCCAAGATTTAGAAGAGATGTCCTCCCGTTTTAGCAGAGGAGGAGGAACTCACTTCCCTGCTCCCCCTTGCCGTAACTCCCAATTACCTCGACTTGCAGAAGGTTGATCCAGATGGTGAACACAAGACTGCAGGCAAGCATGCCTCGAATGAATTCTCAGTGTGGAAGGGTGGAATAAGCCATATGTTTTCACAAATTAGGGGTGACTCTCCAACGCCTGAATGATGAAGCAGATCCAAGAGTAAGTTATGCATGATCCTCCCCAATGAGTGAAGAGAAATGTTTTATTCAGTGCCTCATGCTGTGAGCTATATTTATACCAAATGTATCTTTGTACATTTTAAAATATTATCTATTAGGGGACACTGCAATTGCAACTGTGTACAGCACCATTTAAAACCCAACAGCCACAGGAGGGATACAAGTGGCCTTGACACCATCCAGCTGTGAAGTTACTTGTCCAGGTGACTCAGGCTAAAGACCTTAAAATCCAGCCAGCAAACTGCCTTGAGGAAAGCCTTTTCCCTCTGTGCACAAGCCACAAAGGCTATGAAATCATCAGACCAGACAAATACACAACCAGCACCTTGTTTTCTTTGTTATGGTAACTAGCCAAGAGCACAATGCTTGAGACTTTTATTTTTTTAAATCCCCACCTTCTGGATTCCTTGGATTATGTTAATACCCATTTTTGTTTCGCTTAAAACCTCTCTAAAAGAGAAAATTATACATCAAACTAAAATTAACATTCTTCCAATCTCAGAATCTTCACAGGGAATTTACAAGCCTCCAGTACTAGGGAAGGCTGCTCAGGCAGAGCAGTAGAAAGGAGGCAGCCCTTTGCTTGCCCCACTGCATCCAGAGGAAGCAGCATCCAGAGGGAGCACAAGTGCACAGGGGGGAACCCACCCACCTCCATCTCTCTGCCTCCAGAGGCCACTGGCAGCAGAGGGGAGACGCAGCCCAACAGTGATTTTGCAGCAAGACTGAATTTCAGATGGAAAGAGAATAATGATGAAAACAAAAGCGAAGATCCCTCTGACTGAAAATCCATAGATACTCTTAAACATAATAACTACAGTCGCATTTGTTGACCAAGCAGCGGAGTTAAAGCCCATAAGGCAAGATCATCAGCTAAGATGAATCGCCACAGCACCATTAACTTCACCCTTTCGTGCTTGATCTCACCCACTGTGCTCCCAAAACGGCCATGGTCTTTTTTCTCCTCTTATCGTACAAAAACACCAACTACTTTTAAAAGTACATTTGCTGCACAGCTTACATTTCAGTTATTTTACACCTCACTCTAATTCGTTCCTCAGCCTAATCTGTATCTAAACACATGCAGCAATGCAGTCTACCAGCATCCCACTTATGAAATTCATGAAGCTCAGAGACCATAGGAACATTTTTGAAGCCATCTCCTGACCTTTTAATCAGTTGTTACCTTCTGCAACAGAATTTCTCAAAGCTCAGCTGCTCTGAATTCTTGCCCATCTCATGTAATGAGCAGATGTGGCAAAGTAAGGATTTGTAACATGATGAAAGTTATGATGACAGGTCTTTCTCTGCCAGATTTTTATGTTTTTACAGCCTAACACTGAACTGCAGCACTTTTTTTTTAAAATTCAGCTTCTGACAAGAACATATAAAAAGCGTATCAAAGGCAACAATAAATTCACTAAAATAGTTCTCTCTATTCAAACAGACCTGCACTTTACAGGACAGTGCAGACCATACTCTGTTTGAATTCACTCGTAAATATCGACCCCAGCATCTCATGGTGCCCTGCACATCCCTTCCACCACCTCAAAATAACCCCATGTGTTGCTTGGTGAGGGAAATCAAGACGATGACACGGAGCAATATTTAACTGAGAGAAGAAGGCAAAACCCGAGCCCAGCACCGAAGACAACGATAAAAGGAAAACAGCCCAGTGCCTCCCCTGGGCACGAGGCAATTACAGCACAGCCCTGCTCCGTGGTTATTATTGCAGGCTGAAGTGGTGCCGCTCTCCATGATTATCACAAATGTCTCCGCTGGGAGGAGGGAAGTGGGAGGATTTACCAAGCAGCAAATCCTCGATTTCCCTCCCCCTATTGCCGGTGATTCCTGCTGAACTGAGCTCCAGCAGCAGAGAGGTGCAGCCTCAGGCAGCTCCAGTGGATTTACACCCGTGTCCCAGCAGAGCCAGGGTAGGGCAGGGTGGCTGTGGTGACCATGTCAGAATCAACCATCCCCTTGCCAGGCTCACCCTGAGCTACTGAGGAACTTCAAGGGTCCCACCCACAAGGCCTCTGGCTGAAAGCTGGCTCATCTTGGTATCCTTTCCAATATTTTTAAGCACGACCTTTTAAAACATGACCTTGTATCCCTTTTGCTTTTAAACCAGGACAGTTTGAAACACATCTATGGAATTAAAATTCCAAGTTTTTTCCTCCCAAAAAAAAAAAAAAAGTCTAGATGCTTTATCTTGGTGTCAACGTTTCTAAGTGTTATTACACACCTCAAACTTCGCTCAAAATATTTTGATGATAATAAGACAGAACTGGTAAGAGTGAAGTAAATCGCGGTGATAGCATCTAAAAGAAAGAAGAAAAAATTTAAAAATCGGAGTTTCCATCCAGCTGCAAAACTAACCAGTGCTGCTGATACCAGACAGAACCCTGTAAAACAGGCTGATCACTTGAGGGCTGCTCCCTCCGTGAAGTGGGCTGATCACCGTGTGTAGCTGTTGGGGCTACACCCGTTCAGCTCTTCACAGGCTGAGGAAAACTTGCTCAGCCAGTGAGCCAAACCAAAAGTAATCCAAAATGCAATAAAGCTTGGCAGGATGCTGAGCCCAAGCCAGGACACTTCACCACTTGGGGCAGGTTTGAGACCAGGGCTGTCCCCACACCACAACTGCTGCCCTGTGAGGGGTGTGACAGATAACTCCTGAGCGCCTGCTTTGCAAAACGCTCCAGAAACATTCTTCTAAATTTATTGTAGACAGTTAGAGACTAACAATAAGGCCCACAAAGCTTCAAATACGTCACTATCCCTGGGACTGCTTCCTCTAGAAGTGAAACGTGTTGTTAGTGGGATAGAAGGGGAAATGGTCTGCATTGTCTCAGCAATACCTGGTTCATTAAGGGAAAGATCTGCCTACTGCTCGAGTATTTTCCTGGCTAAGCCGACATATGGTTCATTATTATTGTGCATTACGATAGCCCCCGAGGAACCCAGCTCTATCAGGGCCTCAGCCTGCTAAGCACTTGTACAAACACAGGAAAGGAGCCCCTCCTCTAAAGAGCTTGCTGTCTAAACACAGGAGACAGACAAAGGGCTGAGACACCACGAGAAGGTTTGCAAAACTCATCTGACGTTCAGAGGGTTCTTTCCTCCAGTTGGTTCTGCTTTTTGATGAAAAGAGGGGTTAGTTTTCAAGAGACAAAGGAAAATGGAGGGAGGGACAGAAAAAAAGGCTGAGAACAGGGAGGTTAATGAGAAGAAACTGATATGAATAAATATATACAATTTTTATGTTTCCAAAAGGAAGGGGAGCATCTTTCCACCATGTGTGCAGCAGATAAGACAAAGAGTAATGGACTCATACTGCAGAAAAAACATTAGATACTATAGAAATAAGTTTTATGGACATAAGGATAGGGAAACTCAGGGACAGGCTGCTGGGAAAGCTGGAATGACGCCAGCATTGGATGGCTTCAAAATCACATTGAACCTTTATCAGGCACGACTTAGACAGAAGTGGCTCTGACTGGAGCTGGAGGCTGAGCTCCTTGCCCTTGGAACTGCTCTCCCATTCTTCTGGTTCCAGGAGTGTCACCTCTATCTCAGTTTTGGATGGGATCACTGCCCTTCCACAATGGCTGGAGGTACCAAATGAGCATGTCTAATCTCACTCAGAAATACAGTCAGAAGTGAAACCACCTCTGTCCCCATGTTCTCACTCATTTTTGTAATGATACCTCCCCAGACATGAGCTATCTTGGGTCCTCAGTAAAGAGGGATCACAGACACAATGAAATGTGCCCAAAAGAGGGGAAAAAACCCACAGCTTCTTCGGCTTCATGCAAAAAGCCAAGCAGTTGCCAAAGTCCAAGTTGAATTTCGTGGGAAATTCCGAAGATGCCACAAGTCCACAGTAGATCATGCAGCCCACAAGCACGGAGGGACAGCTCTCCAAAGGGATGGGCAGGGAGAAGGACCATGGGATGACAGAAGTGCCAGTGGGAGGAAAGCCTCTGCTGAGGCCCTGGAACAGACCTGTGACACGTCGGGCAGGGCTGATGTCCTGCACAATCCCCTCCCCTTGAAAAGGGGATTCTACCCCTTCACCGAGGGCAAAGAGAGCACGTGAGATAACCAGAGCTAGAAACACTGAGAGTTTATGGTGTGTGGGGAAAAAAAACAGATACTGCTGAGCCTCCAAGTGAGGCTTGCCTGGTGAAGCAGCAGTGATGTCTAATAGCAGGAGAGAGCCCATCTGCTGCCTCCTGTTCTCTGCTTCCACTGCACGAGATGATTTTTCCTTTCCTCCAGGAAAAAGAAGTGGGATGCCTTCTCCCTGATTCACATTCTAGATGATCCAAAAAAACCCAGCCAGCTCCCTCTGCTCTCCTTTGCCGAAGGGGACAGACCAAGTGACTCAGACAAAAATGTGAAGCAGTATCCACTTATCCACCACTCCCCACAATCACAAACAAGAGCAAATTTAAGTAAGGTCCTAAAGGGTGTGGAGGATGATGCATTGCTTGCATTTTGGGCTTGCAAAGGGTAATGCCATGTTTCTGCACTGCTATTGACTTTCCCACAGGAGAGTCACATCCTTCAGATGTGCTCATCCAAAATACCTTTATTTTCTTGCAATGGTCTATTTTGACAATAGGGCATGTTCTCCCCTCCTTTCAAAACCTGTTGAGAAAAACACCATTATCCTGAATGGGGAAAAGGGTCATGAAGCCTTTTCTAGTCTTTAGTGGGAGTCTTCCCACAGTCAAGACCAGCCTCCTGCAGAAACAGCAGAAGTTAAGAGCCCTCTGTATCTGCTTTCAGCATCACAGATGCTATTGTTCACAGAGCAGCACTTGGAAGGAGTGAAGTGCTCCAGAAACCCTTATATTTATAACCTGCCTCCAGCAGAGAAACCAGATCATTATTGATTTTTTAAAATATTATTATATTAAAACATAATAATACTGTCTCATTGTTTCCATTGCAAGAACTTTGGTCTCGCTCTGAGAGGTTTCTTCTTGGATTGTCCCACACACTTGGAAAAAGGCAGTCTATGTTCTCCTAGATGTAGGTTAATTTCAGAATTGCAGAGCTCTGGTGGTTCAGTTGCTTCTGCAGACTGAAGGATGTGGTCACAAAGCCCATCCTCTCTCTAACAAACCCAGCTCTCCCCTCTCCATCATCTCCCCCCTGCTCCCACCAGAGTAATTAGCCTCAGCATTTAAGGAGAAATGGAAAAAAACCAAAACAAATCAAAACAAAGCAAACATACCAAATCAACAGACTGAAGCTCGTAACCTGAAATCCTTATTCTGAACATTTTTCCTTCACTGCTTCATCTGCCTGTAGGGAATTCATTCAGTTACATTGCTAGCTTAAAAACCCTGAAGCTGTCCTTGAAATGAATGGCTCCATTCATTTAAGTGGGAGTGTGTTCTGGTTTTATTGCCTGATCCCATATTTCTACCACAGAATCACAAGGCAAGTGAGTAAAACAACCTGTTCTCAACTGTGGCTGCCTGGTTATGCCCTCCTAATTTCTGTTATTTTTCCAGGATTAATTCAGTGCACTAGGAAAGGATAATATCCCCCACCTCTCCATGTAAACACAGTTTTCGAATATTTTCTGAATGATTTAGTGCCACTTAGCCCATCGAATTTCTGCCTCACCAATTAAAAAGAAAACCAAGAGAATTAATTCATAAACCAAGAGGAAAAAAATAAAAAGTCCTCTAAAATAACCATTAGGAAAGTTCACTCCACTCAGCATTAGCCTTTCCTTCATCTCCGACGGACTTTACATCAGACCCAAACATGCAGTCATTTCTTTCAAATGAAATAGAGCTGTTAAACAGCAACCCACAAAAACCCCAAGAGCATTCACACAGGTGAGGGCTGCTTTCCCCAGCCTTCTCATCATTCTTCTGCAAGGTTTTCAGGAGTTCATCTCCAGGATTGCCCCCTCCCAAAACTGCTCCACGAGGCATCACCTCTCAGATACACCAGTGACCACACCCACCCTTCAGCCCTGCTGCTCAAGCACCACCTGAACCCCCCAGCTCGGAGCATCCCAGAGCAGGGCTCAGCTGTGCCACACTGCCTGGGGATGGGCACCCTGGGGGTGCTCCCACTCAGCACCCCTGGGTGTGCTTCCAGTGCCTCCAACACAGGGAAATCATCACACTCACAACTGAGAGCTGATGGGCAAAGAGATCTCGGTCATTACCCAGCTCTGTAACAGATAAATACGCCTTTTGGACTAAATCATTATCTAACTGCCTTTTTTTTTTTTTTTTTAAATGGAGCTGGGCAATTATTTTTAAACCCTGCTATGAGGAATAATAGGAATAAAGTCGACTTCACAGGGCTGGCTGGGAATAGGCCATAACACTTGAGGGAAGTCCAGGCTGAAATGCTCTGTAGTTTAATGACATGCTACATAGGGAGAAAAATGCATTTGGAAGGAAATACCATTAAAAGAGGTAAGAAATAAAATGCTGTACTGTGAAATGCTTACAAGAGAGGAGAAAAATATTATCTGACTATTCTATTTTCAAAAGATTTCAGAGCTTGTCTGCCTGGGCTGTGATGAGTAAACTACAGAAAAATGCCCTGGTTATGGATTGAGCCAAAGGTGACCTTACAGGACCTTTTTTGTTCTGAGAGACAAACTAAGGAAGGTAAAACAGGTGCCATTGTTAGGAAAGGGATATTCAGCCCGAGGATGATTATGATTCTTCAAGCTGTAGAAATGCAGTCAGAAAAATCTGCAGCAGCTTTAACATCTATTAATAATACAGAAGCATGTTCTGGCATTAAAATAATGAGTAATGCTAATTCCAGATCCCTTTTGATCCCATCTCTCTCTCTCTTTTTTTTTTAATGACATATCTATTCTTTTCATTTTAATGTTTCTGATTATTCAGGAGATAATTATTCATAAAATGTTTCCAGTAAAACCTGTTTAATAACCCATTTTCATTTAGCATCCCCAAGCAACACCAAATTTCTAATTACTTACATCAGTGGTCACCCCTCAAAGAACAGTGAGACCCCCCCCCAGAAAAAAATCTCATTGCAAATGTCCTTCCTGGGCTTGAAAGTCAAAACCTGCCTATTCCACACATGTTGTTTCTACAGAACCCATTTAGTGGCCATAAGCCATAGAACGTTGGCATTTCCCAAGCACCCTGATTAGATACCCATTTCCTTACTATCGTTAAAGGAGAATTTTGCAGCTGAAAAATTAAAATTCTTTTAAAAATCCTAACTGTGTAATTGATGCTTTTTTAAAAGGAGATAACAGATATTTTGCTGGCAAGCAGAAAGGTCACATAAATAGATAACACAGCACTAAGAGCTCTTTCAAACAATTTGAAAAGTCTTAATCAGCAATTCATGTACCAAGAGACCCATGAAACAAAACAGAGCTGTGATGTATATCCAGTAGCTCCTGTAAAACACAGGCTTGAGATCCCACTGCAGCCAGCACCCTATAAATGAACAGAAGAAAGAAGCTTTAGCCCCAGAAAGCTCATTTCACATTAAGAAAGATGTAAC
This sequence comes from Falcunculus frontatus, assembly GCA_013398115.1. Classification (NCBI taxonomy): domain Eukaryota; kingdom Metazoa; phylum Chordata; class Aves; order Passeriformes; genus Falcunculus; species Falcunculus frontatus. The sequence continues at coordinate 318,944 of VZRV01006503.1, forward strand.
AGATATCGTTTTATCTTATAAGTCCTTCCAAGGTGCCCCGTTGCCTGTCTTTGCAGTGCAGAGGAAGGCAGATCCACATGTGGGGTGTTCAGGCACCGCCAAAAAAATGGGGAAAATTTAAAAAATAAATCAATCTATGATTTTTGCTTTCTTAAAAAATTAAAGTAAGTACATATCGAATGAAGAAGAGGTAGCAAAAAAAGAAAAGTGCACCAGTAAATCTGGTTTCATTTGTTTGGAGAGGCAGTCTCAGTGATCTGGCTACTAGCCACTAGCCAAATGTGATCTAAAGAACAACAAAAAGNAAAAAAAAAAAAAAAATGAAAAAGAAAAAAAAAAAAAAAAAAAAAAAAAAAAAAAAAGGTTGTTAATGGGAATTCCTTTCCAGGGTTGCATTTCCGAAGAGGAAAGTGGAAGATGACAGCCCAACACCTGCAAGGAGGGAGCCACACTCACACTCACCCTCACAGGCGTGGCCCCTCTCTCCCCGCTGCCTCATCAGCAGTGCACAGAGCTCAGGCTGGAGCACAGCTGCTCTCCTCAGGCACTTATCAGTGACTTATCAGTGTCAATCTTTATCTGCCTGATGGTGACCACACGCAGTGGGTGCTGAGGGAAGAGCACATGTCACTGTGTGGAGGGAGGCAGGTCTCATTCTGTGACCCAGGCTAGCGGGACTGATGCAGCGCGCTGGTGTGAGCATCAGCTCATGGGTAAATCGTGGCAAGAAACTTCTCTGCTGCAAGGAGCTCACAGCACAAAGGCTGTACACTCAGAACAACAATAGCAGAGTGTGACAGTGCTTGCAGCCACAGTGCTTTGGAGGCTGGAGGGGAGCCCTTCTGCGAGCACCAAGGTGGGAAGTTCAACACATCATCATGCAAAGTATTCTTGACCATTTATCCGTGTGGGCAAAGGGGCTGGAGGAGGTCAGAGAGTCAATTTTTTTTTTTTTTAAATGCAGCCTGAATAGAAGAAGGAGATCCCTGAAGGGGTGACAAGGTGACAGAAAACATTGCTGACTAGATGCAGTGATGAAGGAAATTGAAGGGCAAAGATAAAGAACAGGCTGCATTCATTGTCCCCTATTCACCACAAATGCACCACCATCCCTTGGGCAGACATGGGCAACCCCATATTCACCAAAACCACAGAGAGAATATCCAGATGTGCTGAAAATACCTCCAGTTCCAGGTAGATACTGTGCAGTTTCCTGGCAGTTGCTTCCCTAGAAAGCCAAAAGACATCTCCTCTTTGGCTCGGCAAAGGTCTGCTAATTTCCACCTGGAAATAAGGTGTGCTCCCATCCACCTGGGTAAGGGACAGCCTGATGGAATTGGTTTCCAAGACCTCTCAGGTTTAGTGGAAGAGACCCTGGGATAGGGCATGCAGTATTTACTAGAGGGAATTTCAAGAGAAGAGAGTGGGAATAATCAATAGACGCAGATCACTGGTACCTGTCAGCCGGTTTCCCAACTTTTAGCCTGGTTCACCAGCCCAAGAGCTGACAGAGACCAAAGCTGTGCTCAGCAAGGACCAGCCCTAAACACAACCCCCAGGCTCTAACAAAGAGCATTCCAGCTGGCTGTGGCTTGGGAGAACCCCACTGCCCCAGTGCAGTACAGCACGAGCAGGTGACGCTTTTGGAGGTGACACCAGGACCCTGTGAGGCTCCCAGGGACACAGACACCATCCCTGAGTGCCAGGGTGGCACCGTGCAGGGGCTCACCGGGCACAGCCAGGCTCTCTACACACATCTCAGATGACAAGCTGTGTGCAGTGGAAGACTGAAGCCTCTAAATGAAGATTAGTCACTGCAATTCTTTGTTAGCAGGTACTGTAAGTAAAAGTGTGTTTCCAGTTTAGTGAAGCAAGTGCATAATGCTTTTAACTTACCCTCTAAAGTGCTGTCTCCTGTCAAAATCTCTTCCCTAAGCCATGATAGCTCACATCAGAAGCACTGCAGATGCAGACTCACTGCCTCGTGGCAAAGGGCTGACATTTCTGGTGAGGACCCACAGCCCTCTGCTGCTACAACAGCAACATCCTGCCAGAAAAATCACTACAGCCTCTCTTTGAGGAAAAAAATTCCTGGAGATAAGAATAAAGAGCAACTAAAAAGCAAATCCTCAGAGGTATACTGCAGCCTGGATAAAGGCAGAAAGGACTTGGCAAATCACTTTTAAACCCAGCTGAACCTTCCAGCCCTGCAAGGAAGGACAAAGAAAATGAAGAGGGGGTGGAGGTGGGGAAGGAAAGAAAAAGGAAAAATAACCCCAGCCCACACCTCTACCCCTCACCCAACAAGCACTCAGGCTTCCAGTGATCCATGTTTGAGCTCATCCCACAACTGAAGCACATCAAGCCATGGGGCTTTTAGTGATCACCTGCAGCTGCCACAAAGCCCCTTGATATTCAGCTGCATAGAAATGTAATTAGAGTCAAACCTGAGCACTCTGTGATATTGAACAAATACTGAAAAATAGCATAAATAGCTTTTTTATTCAGTACCACCAGGCTGAAGTTGCCTGCAAGCTTGCAAGTCATTTTTAACTAGGTAATTGAGGCTGTTAGAGCAGATGCTGCCTTCTAAGGAGCTATTTGGCTGTCTGCTGGCTAGAGAAGCCAAAATACAACGTGACCAACTAACACCTCTTTCCTTCAGCTCTGCTCTCACAGCTCAGGTGACAAAATGAAAAATACCTGCCTTAATCATGGTGTGTGGATTCATGCACAGCTGGTAACAGCTTAGTGAGGTGTAAGAGCTGCACACCCAACTGCCCTTGATGGTACCACAGCCAGTTCCAGCCAGCTCTGGGACTGATGGTAACAGCTTCATACAAGTTTTTAGCCAGCTTCTTGAGGGGGTTTTACAGCTGCAGTGAACTTGCCAAACTATCTCTAATAAAGCTCATGAATATGTGTCTCAGGCACAGGCTCACCCCTTGGTTGCACTGAAATAACACATCAGGAGCTGCTCTCTGCCATTCACCTCCACAGAAAATTAATGAAGGTCTCTCAATCCATCACAACTCATTAGCAACCCAGGACACTGACAGCTCTATTATTTTATTTTTACCAAAATTGGCAGGGACAGTGTCTCTTTGTTCCAGTTTTTGATGTGTCCGTGTCTTTCCTCCCCTTTCCACATGCCAGTTGTTCTTCCAGGACAGATTTTGATGGAGCCTGGGTGGCACAGGGAGCCAGCGTGCTCCGAGTCCAGGCACACCAACACTGCTGAGAACAGTTTGGGTATTTTGCCACTGAAATAAAAGTACTATACTTTACAAATTGATTCTTTTTGGGGCTCAAGCACCAGCCCTGAAGAAGGGCTTGTGTGCCTACAGCTGTGACCATGGGCTTGGCTGTAGGAGCCAGTCCAAGAGGAGACATCAGCTTTGGTGCAAAATGTGTCTTTCTGAAACAATATTCACTCTGTTAACCAGCAGTACAGGGTGCTCAAAAAGGAGCTTTGCAGGGTCAAATTCTCACGTGTCTGGCAACAATCATTATCACCTGCACTACTGTTCATCTCATTGGTTTCTGGCTCTAGTAGATCACTGCCTGAAGAACTTCTGGGAGGCAGCATTTTTGTGGCTGACACCTTTCAAGTGTTGCTGTAGGTCCACTCCAGAACTGAGTGCTATTCAGTGTGAGCAAAAACATCAGATTTGGTTCAGATGCTGATATTTGTGATATGTGGCACCATTCTCAGATGTATTAGAAGAGATTCTCCGAAAAATAACATGAGAAATGGATCCTCCATTTTCTTCCTTTTCCGGTTTTTGATCCACTGCAAGGTACTGATGTGTTAGAAATCACTTGTGGAAACAGGATAATCAGGTAGTTTGTCCTTTGCCTCACAAAGAAATGAGGGTTTGAAAAGTACAAAAAGCTCATGGAAATACAGAGAGTTTTTGAATTAAAAAATAATAATAATAATTTTGTGCTTTTAGTAATAGGACATGCTCTTCTGCTGCTTTTTTTTGTGTGTGTTCTTCACCTGCAGGACAATCCTAAAACCACTGCATACCCAGACGCACGAGGGACAACTGACCTGCACATACCTCAGCCCCTCTGTGTTTGAAAACCTCTAACACTTACCTCTTTTCCTACCATCATTCCCACACATGGAGGGCACTTCACTGAGCTTCTGCACCTGAGCCTAGAAGGGCTGGAACCTGAAAACCCAAGATAAACTTCCCTGAGCATTACTGCTGACTGTGGATATCCTCAGCATTTTTCACTTGTATTGCCATAGAATATATATTATTGGTGTTATCTAGATGCTTAATTCAGTGAGGAAGGGGTTGCTACAGAAGGCATCAGTGAGCTGGGGACAGGCACTCAGCAGAAAGCAGGATGGCATTTGCTAGAATAATGTGGACTTGTAGGAACATCCTGATCAGCCCTCCAGGCTCAAGCATCGCCTCCCCCTGCACAACTGCTGGCAAATTCTCCTTGCACATTAGCACATCAAAGCATCTACCGACAATAAAATTAACAAAATGCAAGAATGGAGGAGACACCACTGAAACGGAATTGAAAAGCCAGAAAATAAGCACACCTGCCAGCATTTCCACTCAGATGCACTTCCAGCTGAACATAAGCTGCCCTGCAGAAGGCAAAATTGGGCCTGATTCTGCCTTATGGAGGTTTTGTAATTCCACAGGTGACAGGGCAAGTCTGTAAATGAACATCCACCTGCATGAAGATTTATTGCTGTTGCAATTTTTAAGACTGTCTTCCACTCCTGGGTGGGTGTTGGTCATCCTTCTGCACAGCTTGGGAGGCAGGCTGGGAGAAGTTTACATATATTAAGCTATTTAATTCTGTAAGTGTGCACAATATCTTGGCTAAATAATAATCTAATTACTATTTACAGTGGGATTATCCTAACGGTGGTGGGTATCAAAATTCTAGGAATGTCAAAATGATGTTTATAAAGCTTTTTCAGATTTTTTATATCTTGATTTACTGAAACCTCACTGCTTTCTATTGAAGCCCAATTTTATGTGATAAACTTTATCTCTGGGATATCAAAGCAAGAACTAGTGCTCTATTAGAGAATTCTCTATCATCTTACATCTTTCTAACCCTATAGGCAAATAAATATGCTATTAATGAAGGCATCTTTAAGTTTGAAATAGAATTGTACCCTGTACATTTGTTTTCTCTTCATTTAATCCAAATGAAATCCCTGAAAGGCCTATTCACCCCTCACAAAGGTTTACAAAAGGATGAAAAAAAAATCTGCTGTATCAAAATAATTATATAAAACATTAGTCTCAGAAGAAAAGGCTGGGATCACAAAACCCATTCAGCTTTCAGATGTAATCTTTTTAATATGAGGCTAGATTAAACAATGTGAAGTGAAAGGGGTTAAGTACAAATCCATATAGATGCCCAAAGTATTTACAGTGTGCATTAAATAAATCATTTCATGTGAAAGGACAGTTATTGTTACAGGAAAGGTTTCCTAATTCACTTTCAGATAAAAATAAAGAGGGCTGCATCAGGAAGCTTTGTACACTTTTTCCCTCCTGACAGCTTTCAAGTGGCAGCATATTATTTGGTCGCTGCTACATACAGAGCGTCTTAATTAAAGGTTGTCTAAAAATACAGAACATTTCCACAACCACATCTGCCATTAACTCTTCTGACACGCCAGTGGCGTGAAGCACCAGAACATTCTCCCCTCCCAGAGCTCTGCCCCACACCAATCCTCACCCACTCCTGTGCACCTCAGGGGTGGATGCACCAGCTCAGGGAGCTGGGCATGGCCCCTTCTCCAGCACAGCCAAATGGTGTCCTCTTCCTCCAGACCCAGGCTCTGCTCCAAGCAGAGAGAGGCTGCTCCTTGCTCTACCTGAGACCTGGGATGCTGAGCCTGCCTGGAAGCTCTGGACCACGTCCCAAAAAAGAGCAGCTTGTCACTGCCTGGCCTCGCTGCTGGCTCTGCTCAACATCCAGAGGCTGTGGCCGGATCCGAAGCCCAGCTTGGCGTGGCCAGCTGGACTTTACCCTGCCCACAGCATGGGCTGGTGACCCAGAGCTGCCCCCAGCCAGCCCTGCCACCAACACAGCCCTCAGCCACACACGAGGAGAAGAGCTGTGGCCACATCCCAACACGGCGGGTGGGACTCATCGAGAGACTTCTCCACCTTGTATTGAGGATAAAATCGATGCCTAAGAGCCCAAAGCAGAGGCAATGCAGGGGTTCTGAGAGGGGGGTGGTGGTTGTACAGCCAGGTTATTTATCCCAAGGGGACATAATGAGAAATAAAATCACTGAGGTTAGACAATAAGAGAAAAATCAAACCACGGCCTTTTTATGCAAAGGATTCATTCCACAGGCACCACTTCAGAAATCTGGTTTTTGTTCAGTTGTGCCGTGTGTGTGCATGGCAGAGGGTTGGATTCTCAGGTGTCTAATAATCAACTGAGCAAACCCTGCAGTGCTCTCCCTAAAAGAAGCACTGATTTGTTTTCCCTCTGCTGGACTGCTTCTCCTTACGAAATCTGGAGGACTGCAATATCCTTCAGTCCCTCATCTCACAGTCACATTTGATTCAAATCCATGTTTTTCCACCAAGTTATATCACAGAGGAGAAGCCCCAGCACTGACCAGTAAAGTGGGAGCACACACTTCATTTCCTCGAGAAGTTTGGCTAAAGCAGGACACGTTTAACTCGTTTAACGTCAGGTACATTTAAACAAGAGGGAAATGCACACTGCCCACAGAATTCCTCTCTCATTCTCACTACTTAGTCAAGCACTGTGGATTGCTACACATAAACCATATTGGCAATTATCTGCAGTAAATACAGCTCATGGTTTAAGAAAAGGACCAACTCCCCAGTAAAATTAGGGAGTACTCTTCCAAGTGCCATGTCTGTCCCCCATTGCAACGCTGAGAAAATGAACTAAAGATTTTTATAACTCAGAAGACATTTTATTCCCTCCAGACGCAGCTTTGTCTGATGCCCAAGCACAGTGACTTTTTAGACAAGAACTGTGCTGCTCTCTAGCAAATGCTACACCCCTAAGACACATCCACTAGAGGAGAGATTAATTTATTAAACATCATGCAGGCAGTTTGTTGTTATTTAGAGTCTTCTGTTTTGTTGGTTTGTTTTGGTTTGGTTTTTTTTTTTTCTTAAAACCTAGAATGCTTAAGCCACTTGTATTGATTTTTTCAAAGGTTAAAATACCTCTAGTGGCTGTGCCCTAATGGAGCATTGGAGCTCAAAGAACAAGCTGTGTGACTCACCAGCTGTTAAGCAACCTTTAATGCACATGATTCTGAGAACTGCAAAGAATACGGCACTACAAAGTAGCCCGGGCTCCCTGGGAAGAGCCTGATAATAAAAACTACATTCTCACATTATTCCACTAGACAGATACATTGATTGGTGGGATATCGGGCATCTTTGGGGAAAAGGTGTTCCCACGCAAGTGGAACATCAAAGTGGATGATTCCTTTATCATTCTGAAGGGGTTTCGAGGTAATTTATTCTAGTGTGAAAACTCGCTGGAAAATTATTGTAAAGCTCACTTATGTTACAGACCTTCAGAGGCAGCACTTGGCTCCTCTCTGCCATTGTAAAGCACCTGGAACAAGACTGACCCAGCCCCCCATTAGCATTTTTCAAGTAGGTGTGCTAAACCTGACCTCTCGTGCCCTCACCATTCATTTTATTCACTCACCATCTCCTCCTGGGAAACAAGGCTCTAAGCAGGAAAACAGAAATCAGCTTTGATTTTTATTGACAATAATTCAGAGCTCCAAGAGTTGGACAATTCTGAGCAGCTCGACTGGCACAGAATCAGCAATCCTCTGTGGAATTACAGCAGATAAGGTGAAATTCAGAAGAAGGACATGTAAAATGCACAGTGGTATGAATCTGGCAGGTTATATGCTTAAAGACAGCTATGGCAGAGGGAGAATTTTCAATGGAAAGGAGGAGACTGGGATTGAAGCCACGAGGTGGGAAAGCCCAGGCTGGTGAGTTCCAGTTTGTTGTGCCTCTACTGCAAATGCCTCCTGGAGATGCTCGAGGTAAAAACTGCCCCAACAAATCATTGTTTGACCCCCCCCCGTTTGGAAAGAGACTCGGTGAAGGAAGTTTCCCTCATGTCCTTCAGCCCTTCCAAAGGAATATTCCCTGTTATGGTTTCAAGGGCTGACATCCTGCTCCTTGTCCTCTGCAGTCTGGCAGAACAGAGTAAGTAGGGGCATGTTCTATCTGAGTTCGTTATTTTAAAAAGCAGAGAAGGGAGGGAGAAATGCCTATACCTCTGCATCTCCTTGGTCTGTTATTAATGCTTTTCAGCTGTTTTAAATTAAGATAAATGTCTGAAATACAATGGCATTATGTTTGAACTCCATTCAGTTCAATATAAGTAGATTTTAAACAGGAAACTGATGGTCCTTTTGAATGTGAAACTCTGTATTAGAACCAAATGTAGCTCTTTAATCTCATTTGGTACATATACTAAAATCATTATTACTTTATGAAACCTTTTTAAAGATTTATATATTCCATTGACTTGGACTTATATGGCAACAGCTTTTTCTTTTAGGTTTAAAATTAAAACAGGAAAAAAATCTTCAACATTCTCAGAACTGTTTTATTTCTTTCTTGGCACAGAAAGCTGTTAAATGAAGTCATTTTCTCCATTGTGCAGCAAAGCTACAGCTACTTGTATGTCAGTCAAAATATACTTTACCCAGAAAGCTCATAGCTGCTTTGTTACAGTAAAGCTGAGGTTAGTCTCTTTGTTCCAGTCACACAGTAACCAGATATAACCTCTGAAAGGGAAAAATAAAGTGCATACAATTGCTATTAACCAGGTTCTCTCACTCATGCTGGAAGTGTGGCAATCACAGTGGCACTGAGTGTGGAGTAACGTGGCTGCCACAGCCTGAGCAGAGGGTCCAAATCCAGCCAGCAGGAGAAGGTATTTCATCACAACTGAGAGAGGGAAGACTACGCAAGAATTTTAATACATTCAGTGCCCGAAGTAGGTATTTGTAAAGGCTACAATTATTACATGAGAAACAACATGAATAAGGGCATTATCCATCTGACTACTCAGAACCATGCCCTGGTTTTCTAAGAAAACCATAATGTCGTAAATAAGCTAAATAAATGTTCCTAGAGGTATAGAGTGAATCAAACAAAGAACACATCATAATAAAATCCAGTGGAGAGAGAAAGCTCACAGGCATATATTGTTTGAGCACTTGTTTCTGAGTCAGTTAACTGATTGTCTGTGTTACTATTCCTGGAGACTGCACAGACCTCAAGCAAGATCAGATCCCCCTCGTGCTGGGTAGCCCATAAACAAAGAGCAGCCCTGCCCCAAAGGATGGATGGCAGAAAGCACAGCCATGGCACCAAGCAGGAGCACTGCTCCCTGTGTTTGGCCAGAGCAGAGAGGCAAACACAGAGGCATTAAGTGACCCTCCTAAAACGACAGATGATGCTCGTAGCAGATCTGGGACCTGAGATCAGCTCTGCCCCAGCCCAATTAATGCCTGGCCCAGAAACCACGCTGTTACTGGCTTTTCACTTTTACTTTTCTCGTGTGATTACGTACAACTTAAATTGTGCCAGGGCCAAGTGGAGTCCCGGGTCAGGCAGCTTATCTGGGAAGAACAGGAAAAATGGCAAAAGCTGGACCATATGGAGAGTTCCTCCGCCAGCAACCAGGTTTGGCACAGAGAAAGTATAACGGGGTCAGGCTCTTTCCTGGCACCATTCACAGTTAATTGAGGGATTTTGAAAGAAAGGTGGTTTCTAGAGAGCCAGTGTGGGCAGCAAGGGTGGAAAACTCCCAGTGGGGAAACCCGAGCAAGGAGGTTTGCACAGATGCCAGTGCTGCTTCTATCCAATGGGAGGAGGGATGGGCATTCTCCAGAGAGGGAAAGTTACATTTGTCACAAAGGAAATGAAAAAAACAACTGAATCAATTCAAATCTCTTATTTGGACGATTTCCTTTCACTTCAAAGAGGGAAGAAAATGAGGTTTAAACATCAGTTTAAAAGCTTATCTATAGATTAATAGGCGAGCCTACTTTGTTCTTACAGAATCCATTTTCATCCAGCATGGCTGAAAACTTCACTGATGCCATGTAGACTCCCAGGCACAGGCAGAACAGCTCCACTGGAACAAGGTACTCCTGAGCAGACAGATGGAAGGAGCTGTCCTCCATACAACTCAGTTATAGATGGTCACTCTATTGTTCTGGGAAGAAAAAAAACAATTTGGAAGCCAATACCACCCTGAACTGAGAAAACACGTGGCTGAGAGCTGATCTAACAATGCCTGCAGTTGTTTCTTGGGACATGAAGACGAGGAAAGCAAGAGAAAGGAGTCACCAGGAGTCCTCCCCAGCTCTCAGCTAGCCAGAGAAAAGACTGGCATGTCCAAGCAGGTGGGTCCTTGGCCACAATTTCCCTTTCCTCTACAGGTTTGAACAAGAGCAGGCTTGTGACAAAAAGACACCTGGGTAAACTTTTCTAGGAGAAACTGTAGGGAGAAATTTCTCTTGCAGTCACTGCTTTTTTTTTTGAGGGGGAATGCCCAAAACCTTGTGCTAAACATCTTTTAACCCAATCACATACAGAAATGTTTGACCAAAGCTGCACAACAGAAGATCGTGAAGCCTCTTCAGTCACTCCTATCAGTAATGAGCATGAACACCATGGAAAGTTCCTGGGGTGCAATTCCAGAAGAGCCCCTTTCTCTGAGGACTCCACCAAGCCCTCGTGCAGCAGTGGGTGATCACAGCAGCCCACCCTCCCATCGGATCCTGATGGAGCACCGAGGGAATAAACCACAGACAAACCACCAGGGCCCCACTCAGGGGGGTTAAAATCCTGTACCAATATTTATAGCTTCTCTATTTATTCCAAATTGACTTTCACGTGTAGAGGAGACACACCCCTCTTGACACACATATTAAAATTGGGGAAAACCACTGAAAAGTAATCCTCTGGTTCTTTAGCAGTGATATTTCCTCATTCCACAAAACATGGATTACCCTTTTCCAATGATCAAATTTAAGTGGACCCATTTATTCCAAGGAAATTAGCCTCTCTAACCCTTTGCCACTTCACAATTGAACCCACTTAAAGACAGCTCTTGATTAAACACCACTTATCCATCATCTTTACTTTTAATGACTTTTTATTCTATCTTTAAGAGAATAAAGAATAACATGCTGGGCTCAGTGATCCCACATGGGATATCCATTCCCTCAGCTCCGGGCCCCTTTTGGAGCCAGAGCTTCCTTGGAGGAGGCACAGAGAGAAGACAGAGCTGGGTGGAGGAAGCCTTTAACACCCATTTGGAAATCAGCAGGGATTTTTACAGCTGGCTCCAGGGAATGCAACCAGCTTTAACACAAACTCCAATATCAACCTGCCATTTCAGGGGAGCTCATTCTTCTCCAGCTTGTTGTACCGGAAACACCTGCAGGTATCTTTTCAGAATTAAAACTTGCATACAGTTAGCTAAAAAAAGCATCACTATTAAGATGCAATTTGAGGCTCTGCACACACAGCAACGACCAGTCCTCATCCCACACACACATTTATGGTACCTGCCAGGCTCCCCTCGATGTGCTGAGCTCAGCCTGGGGTCACCTAAGCCCCTGCTTAGGTCTAGGGAAATTGAACCTCAGGGAGCTGTGCTGGTGACCTAAAGAGGAGCTAAATCTGCTTTTATGGTATTACACAACGTTGTGACCACTGGATGGAGAGCACTGGGCCACTGCAAATTCACTTTGCCTTTGCTAGCTTCTTTTAAAATTTTTAATGGGGTGACTCTGTACTGGAAGACTTTACACCAGATCAGCTGCTAACCTTGCCTGGCTCGCTGTCAGCTGTCCTCCCACAGCAGGCATAAAACTAATCTGAAAACATAAAGCTGCATAAACTTTGCATCATTCATCCAGGCTAATTTGACAGAAGTGTGATTGCCCTGCGTCTTGATTCAGATCACATTTATCTCACCAGGTGATAACCTGTGTCGTGAACAGCCCCTCATTAATGATCAGAACACCTGTGAAAATGCACCTTTGCCATGCTCCAGCACTGCATCACATCCCTTCTCTAAAAATTCTAAGCAATTTCCTGGAGTCTGACCAAATTTTATGCTAAAAAAAAAAAAAAAGGCAAATTAAGTTTACAGCATGGAAAGTGCCTGGTTTTGTGCCATCTAAAGCACCGACTCATCTGATAGGGAATTTACCATTCATTTCCAAGAACCAAGCAGCTTTTAGAGGGCAGTGCTAGTGGTCCTCAATGCAGTCACTACAACGATGTGAATTCTCCAAGGAAGGCTTTTCACCCAACACTTGGCTTTTCCCTCTGTTGCTTTTCCAGCCTTTCTTCACTTCCCCCCCTTTTCCTCTGTCTGTTACATTTGTGCTTCTAAACAAGCCCTCCCTTCTCCCATTTGCATGCACAAGAGTGTCTCCAGACTGGTTTGTACCCGTAGGTGTCCCCTCAAAATTAAACTATTTGAATTTAGGAGGTTTAGCAGCACCTGTTTAGATAGGTACCAGCAAATGATTCAGGTGATTGCAAATGCTCGTTTCTCTGAAATAAAACACAGCTCACTGTGTGACTGGAAGGTCTGGATTCAGAAGTTTTATTCCACCCAGTTCTCCTCCCTGACTTTCACTTCTCACTTTGTGCCTGCAAGTGCTCGACACACTCAGGTGTCAGGTCTGTAAATGGGGAAGTTTTCCTATATTTTTGTGAGTCAGGAAGGAAAAAAAGAAAGGCCATGGCATCTTCAAGGTTTGAATTGGAAAAGCAGAAAAGATGATCCAGAAAGACCAACACTATGGTTTTCCATGCTGATATAAGAGAACAGAAAGAGCAAGGCAACCTGAAAAAAACCATGACAGATCATTTCCCAGTCCAGGTGTATACCTAAAGATAGTATAGAGGAAATGAATAAATAACCAAGCTTTTAATAAGTGCATCAGTGCACTTATTAACCTGACAGTGTCTAAGGCAGAGAGAAGCCATTATGGGACAGGCTGGCTTCTGCTCCAGAACCAAAAAATCCAGCAACACATTGAAATGAAAATCTGCATCCCCCAGCAAGCCCAAAGCCAGACTCCAATTGCCTGAAAGATTGGAGCAAGAGGAGAGGAGGGAAGAAGAGATAAATTTAAAAAAATGTAAATAGTGGTGGATCACACTGAGGAGAGGCAGAAGAGAAACTGGAGGAGTTTCTTCAAAGGGCACGAATCTCCTTTCTCTTCCAGCTCATGATATTATACCCAGATAACCTGAATAGCCCTCAGAGCAGGAAAAGCACGTTTCTGCCAGAGACAACACGTACTCCCTGAGTTCTCAGCCACACACAACACACCTGCTCCATGTAGCCTTATGTGTGTGAGCACACAGGCAACAAAACATTTCCTTGCTGTCTGGGCAGCAAATGGGCATGGCAGGGAAAGCCTGGATCCACTGAGATCAGAAAGAAAGCATGTGTTGGCTCAGGTAGTTTGGGGTGACTTCTGATACTCCAAGAGTTTCAATGCAGCTGGGCAAATCCTCACTGTCTGTCTGCACAATCCATCTGCTGCAGCTCATCTGCACCCAGCCCTGAGCTGAGAGGTGAAAGGTGAGAGAGACTGGATAAAGCACCCTGCAGGAACTCTCTGCTAAACAAGCGTTACCTATGAAAACACGCACTCAAAAATAAAAACTGCAATTATTATCTGATAGAAACGGTAATCCAACATGACAGTAGGGCTGAGAGTCAATATATAATTGAGTCCACTGGTAAATATTACTGAAAATGACACCAGTCAAGTTACACAACATTTCAACAACTCAGCATGCAAGACATGCTTATCCTGCACAAAGTGTTGTGCATTTTCCCAGCCACACAGAAGAGCATCCCTGGTACACAGCAGCTGTTGGTATTCAGCACGGGCTGTTGACACCAGCAAAGCAATCCTGGAGTGATGGCTGTGTCTCCTAATACAATGCCATGTAGCTATTCAGCTCCTGGAATTTAGTTTTATGCGATTCAATCAGCTCTAACAAGAAGAAATAGTAACACATTAAGCAAAGTTCTGAGAACACAACAAATCAAAATGCTGTTCCACCACAGCCTCTGTCAGCCCAGCTGTGGCACATTTCTTACTGGATCTGTTTTCCTGCCCCAGTACAGAGAAATTATTGCAGAATGCTAGGGATAAACCATGGTTCCAATTCCACAGCATCCAACACAACAAGATGCTTCACATTTCAATTGTGCTCTCCAATCCAGAATTTTAAGCATGTTTTAATGGCAGTTAACTTATCTTCACAGCACCCTAACACAGCAAGCCAAGACTGTCTAAGAGCTCAATCAAACTCCCCAAGGATCATTTTTAGTCCCACCTGCCCCATCAGTTCATTAAAATGGTCTGAGCTGCTCCAGGAATGGCTGACCCATCCACCAGAAGTGGACATGGGAGTGTCCTTCACCATGCTGAAGGAACACCACACATCTTATTATTATTTCTCACTGCTTTACGCTATTGAAACAAAAGAAGCCCTTTTTCTGTAAGAGCTGTTGCACGCTTCATTAAAAATCCTATTTAAGCTGTGGCACTAAGCTGGTCAGATTCAGCTCTCATTTACAGCAGCATCAGGATAGGGATAGCTCCTATCACTCTCATGAATTTACTCTGCTTTCAGAGATTCCTCCTCTGAGGCATCTGACCAAACTGGTCTCATTTTCTCCCAAATACACCGACTCCAGATATTCGCAATTAAAGCGATGTCACCACTGTTTACTGTGATTTGCACTTGCCTAACAGAATCAAAATTAGAAGCAGTGCACTTATAAGCAGAGAAGTGAGATTTAACACTAAAATACAAGGGGTCAATTCTTCTCTTGCAAATCATGGGTCTCACAAATCTCCATTTATCAGTGAAAACATAATCACCGTGTATTTGCAGGTGTTAACTAGAAGATTCACCGGTTTTTCTGATTTGCCATTATTTTACTGCCACTACATCAATTACTATCCTAGCCTCAGATGTCAAGTCTTTCTGAGGGTACTGTCTGGTTTTCTGCAAGAGATAATGAATTTTTATTTATTGCTTATGCAATTTTAGCAACTGCACTGCTATTTCAATCTCTAATGGAGCCACCTTCCAAAACCAACACAGGGCTCTCATGATTACTGGGCTTTGATGTTTACAGGAAATCAGAGCAGAATTTATAGAATTACAGAATTATACAGAAAACAGTAAACTGGTATTAGCTACACATTCCTGCACAGCAACACAGCAATCATCTCTCAGATAATGCCCTCCATTTCTGGAGTGCTTAAGATTCTGAACCATACAAAAACATGCAGTTCTCAAGAGGAGAGGTGATGGAGAGGCAGAGGAGATCACAGAAGGTGTCTTTTCTCTGGGTGAATTCCACAGCTGCAGGAACCCCAGCACATGGAGGGAAAGAGCTGCTCATGATCAGCAGGACACAGGTTCCCTGCAAACCCAGTGGGACATGAACCAGCCCCTCTGGAGGGAGGAGAGGGAAGGTCTGGGGGGGGTGGGTTTAACTTTAATACAAACCCCAGGAAAATCAACAGAACCAAGCCCTGATACGTGAAACACTAAGTTTAACAAAGTTTTTTTCGTGTGAAAAGCAGTTAGTTGGTTTTTTAATCCCTCCCAGTTAAAGGATACTCACAGATGCTGCCGTTGCTTTAGGAGGGAAGGACTAAATCAGTGTGGCTCCCTCCCTCTGAAGAGATAGTTGTGTTATTTACTGTAATTAGCAGCTGCCTTGTGGAGGAACTGATAACAGCCAGCCAACATAAACCACCAGCAGCTGAGAACTGGCCTTGGCACTTCGGGCTGCAACTGGAACCTCTTACTTCTGGGAGGAAAAGAGAACAAAGAACATTTTGGTGGTGTCATATTTTTTTTCCTCTCTGCATAGAAAACTCATACAAAGCATCTTAAAACCAAGTTTTACCAGCTTAGTCCTTAATGTATGCTAGTGTTAACTGATACTTTAAAAGAGGGAAAACTTTCTAAAGGGCAATAATGCATGGAGAGAGATGTGTGCAAAGAAAGACGATCTTATACTAAATACTAAAAATAAATGTAGCTTAAAAAGATCCTTTAAAAACAGCTGTTGACGTTAGAGATTCAATTAAAATGTAATTAGTTATACATTCTCCTTTGAAATGAACAAGCATATTACAGCCTTCATCTACAATGAATTGCCTTTTACATTCATACCTTGCTTTCGCCTTTAAAAAAGGTAGGTTTTTATAGGAAGCATAAAGATAGGGTAGTTCTACCTAAAATTTTTGCAGTCAAAGAAAACATAAAATGATTTTTTTTTTAACCTATGGGTACAAAGCCGTATTCATTGTGCTTGCAGTGTTCATAAGATACTTCACAAGCGTTCTTAAGTGCACAAAACAGAAGAAAATATAGAGATAAAGGGATGAGGGATGGTGCTTGCCATAAATTAGGATTCCGAATTAGGTCACTAAAGACTAAATCAATCTGACTCCTTAATTGTCATTTACCTGAAAGAGAAACGCACCATAAACTGCCCACCCTGCACAGATTTGTACAGGCAACACGCAGCCAATAGCTTTCCCTGGGGCTAATGCTTTATGGAAGCACCATTGACCTGGTTTTCTATGGAAACTCCACGGATGTTTTCAATTCCAGTGTGGAACTGCAGCCTCGGTCATAGCCATCAAACTCCACATTAGACATTCATGAAGCATTAGGCGTCCCGTAGCTGCCAAGGGCCACACAATGAGGCATTGTCTGACCCAAAAGTCATGTAATTAGGCTGATGGGAACAACACCAGCGGATGGTGCATTGAGCATATCCTAATTTCGGATAGGCCATTCTTGGGCTGCCTGACTACCAGTTAGCTGGGGAAGAAGTGAAGCCTGCTATTATCAACAGACAACTTTGCTGCTAAGCCAGAGCAATGATGAAAGGGCTGCTTGGCTTGAAAATCACCACTGGGGAGAGGAAGGGCAGCCACAGAGCTGAGATGCTCTCAGAAACAAACAGGAGACCCCACTTTTAAGTACCCCTTATTTTTGCAGAGTGGGTGACCGTACCTTCTGGAAGCTATCTCCCCAGCTAGAGTTCCAGCATGTGGCTGCACGGGCTCAGTGATGGCCCAGCACTCATTATAACATCTAATTCCAAAGGCTTCAGAGGCAGGAGCCGGCAGAATGAACACAGAGCTTGTGGCAGAGGGGAGAAGTGTGAGATTCCTCTCATTAGCAGCACTGCACATTTGTGCACAGACTCTCTCCTTAAAAGTCTGACCTCCTGCAAAGCCAAGGAAGAGCTTTCCAAGAACCATGTGACTCCAAAGATTGAGGACATTTTCTGCCAGAATGGGGTTTTAATTTAAATTACTCATAGAAAATTACATTTTTGTGGCCTGAAAACATCTTCAACTGTGTCAAACATGAAGCGGTTTCATAATTGCACGTGATAGACCCTTTTTTTTTAAACAAGTGACATAACTAGAAAGAAACACAAATGTTTGTGAAACTTTAAACCTCCCTGTCTGCACTTGTGCAACAGTTACCAATAACTCTGAAAAATATCTTGTGACTTCTATTTCCAACAAAAAGTGTATCAAGGCATTTAGGAATGTGACTGGTCTCTGGAAACTGATACAGGCAGCAACTGCATTCACCTCTTTTGTCAACCATGTACTCAAAATTATGAGAAATTAGGTACATGTTTCATACTATTTAATTAGAGCAAGGCTCAGACAAATTCAACCGTTTCCAGCTTTTTTTTTTTTTCCTTTTTCCATTTTTAAATGTGTGGTCTAGGACCTGCACAGTGGTAGCCATACCATTATACAAACAGCATCCCAGCCACGAGGAGTGAGAACGGATCCTGTTATCCGTATAAATCACAAACCATTTCACAGCATCAATTCCCCTCCGATTCTTCCTGGTGCCTGACATCTCTCCTCCCACCCACCTTCACCTGCAGGAACATCCAGCCAGGGCTGGGATTCCAGATCCGTGCTGTGTGTTCTCTGTAACACCAACATTGTCATCTCCTTTTAAAAAGGGCAGCACATTTCAGGTGTTAATGTTGCACCAGAGGAGGCATTTCTGTATCCACAACAAAACCTGCCAGGATGATACATGTACCAGGTATTTCTTCTAAGTCAAGCCCACCTCACCTCTTCATGCCACGGGAGGATGGGGGATTCTTACACTCACCCAATAAGATGCTTCAAATAACACGTAAAAGCAGAAATCTGGGAAAAAAACCACCAAAACCCACAGATTTCAACTACAATCCAGTGTTTGTTTGCTCTAGACCAATGTGATTCCACATGCTGGCTATTGTGAACTGATTAATTAGGAAGCATCAGTAATAGTACTTTGTACTTACATCAGGACTTCCACCTCAGGATACTTCAATAATGTCAATTAATTAATCTTCACAATACCACCTGTAAGTAGGTGTCATTAGTTCATTCACAGATGGAAATCCTGAAGCATAGAAAAGGTGAAATTAATTAGCTGAGATGATACAATGACTCAGTAACAGAACTAAAGATCCTGAAAAACACTCCTTTTTCTAGCTCTTGGAGGGAGGTGATTTACTTGCCCTTTGCTGTTAAATCGTGGAAATAATTTCCAAATGTGTAACAGAAACTTTTGTGACTCTTACAAAACCACTGTTTATAGGTCGTGATCTCATTGAAATTTTCTTTTGATTAAAATGGCTTCTACTGTTTAGCACACCCATCAAAATATAAAGAACATCACAATGAAATAAAACTGCCACTAGATCTATAATGAACTGGAGCACTGCTACTGTTGTCTCAGGTCTAAATTAAAGCTCTTTTGTAGAGGGTAAAAGTGAATAAAACATAAAGACAAAGGACAAAATAGGAGATGACAGACTATTCACCCATTCATGGCCATCACATTTACAAGGCAATTGCCATTCATACTAATACAAAGTGGGCCACACAATTCTACCAGGTATGAAAGGCAGAAGAGCCCTTGTACATAAGAGGAAAAAGCACTTTACTGTATTTTATCTCCACCACAAGTGGAAAACCAGTAATGAGGAACATCAAAAATCGCTCTCCGTTCCCCACTTAAAACCAACAAAGCACTTCTCTTGGTGCAATCTTATCAGGGGTTATAAATTTCTCGAGACAGCTAATCAATCACATTTGTCATGGCAGAGGTACAAGATGCACTTAGTATGAAAGTATTTAACTGACTGATTTTCTTAAACAATAATCACCTCAGCAGTGGAGAGCTGTAAGTTGTTACAAAAGACAGGGCAAAAGAATTCCCTACCAAAAAGATCCAACAAACCCACATTAGGGAGAAATACCACCTGTGTGCCCTGGATAAGTGTATATATGCAAACAAACCTTACTCGCCAGTCTAATTTATGGGGGGGACTAAATCCTACTATTTCATGGAGCTTCAAACTCAGAAAAATGCAATCCAGGGCAGATACTTGTGGCTTCTGTCTCCACAGTTCCACCCGATACTCCTTAAGGCCACAAATTCAGCTTCAGGTGATGGGTGCTATTTCCCAAGACTGCACAAATCTTCAGAGACCAGGGCTCTGTGGTGCTCCCAGTGTGGTAATTGTGTGCCTGTACACACCTGGGGCACAGCCAGGGCTGCACGTGCTCTGTCTGTACAGACAACGTTAAAGAACAATCCATACACCAAATTCCAGAATAGTTTTGATACAGCTTCAGCACTGTAGAAGCACTTCATGATAGAACGGTTCTCACTAAGACTAAATAAGCTTTTTTGCTTTTTAATCAAAGTTAAAACTTAGATGAGATATAATTATTTTATATATCCAACTGTGAAAGCTTCATTAAAAACCTTAATATTAAGTAATAAAATTGCAATAAAAGTTTTCCTATAATTACAGCAAGTTCCTGTTAACACTAATGCACTAAAAAGGGAAACACTTTCTAATTTGTGATTTCTCTCTGGAGGATTTTATGCAGTCAGTTGTGTACACAAGTACATACTGGATATACGGTCACATTTATATGTAACTCTATATATTTTCTGAGTATGAAGCAAGAGAACACAGAAGTTAGGAGTGACTTTCCACACCACTCCCCGTTGGACAGAGCACATATTCACCTGCAAACTCTGGCCCTTAGGCTCTTTCCAGGTAGACTGTCATAAACAGGTAAACCAGAAATGCAAATGATTATACAGACTGAAGCATCCCTTGCCTACCTTAGATTTAAAATAGTCTTTGTTCTCTAATTAAATCATCTCTCCTCGAGAGACAACTCGAGTTACAGGAAACACAAATAAGCAGAGGCAGGGTGAATAATCCCTTTTTGCTATTTCTAGATCAATTAAACGCAATACTCACCAGCATGCTCTTCCAGCAGCAGAATCCACATTCACTTCAGTGACAGCAAAGCATCATTTCAACTTCCAAAATGGCAAGACAAGGAGAATGGAGAAAAAAAGATGGGTGAGGGGGTTGGCAGAGAGGAGTGAGAAATATCAAACAAAAAGCAATTTAATTTAAATACTTTACTGTACTAGATTCTTATTGCTAAATTTAAAGTTTGCTTTAAACTCTCATTTCAATGGATTCGCAGGAAAAAATCTAAAGAGTAAATTTAGATTTAATTGATCATTATAATTTATTTTATTAAAATAATATAGCAGAAAGACCTTTCTTCCAGTAAAGGGTCCTGGCTTTGATGTCTGATTGTTATGCAAATTCTGTGGAGTACAAGATACGGACAGAGGAATAATTAAGCTTAGGACTTTGTATATAATAATTCTTACATATGTAAATGTACCCTGGTTTGAGATAATGATGTGTACATGCACTGGGAACCATACAAGTGTTTTGGGAAAGCCAGGAAACTCCCCCCAAATGTGCAGGTCCTCACCAAGCAGGGGCTGGGCCAGCAGGGCCAGGCTGCTGGCACGTGCCAGGGGTACCCACACCCCCAGCAGCCCCAGAGCACCAAGGAGCCTCCGAGCTGGAGACCCCCAGGAGCAGTTCCCAGCACCGACAGGCAAACACTGGACAAACAAAGTGAGCTTTGTTCTGGAAGATAAACATTGACCATATACATCTATATATTTCAAAGCACTCAATTAGAAACTGAACTTTGCCCCTTTCT